>NNCF01127016.1:677116-773853 GCA_002313205.1 Laupala kohalensis
GCCCTTGATCGGAATTGATGGGATGGTCCCTTGCTTGCTTCCGGAGAGTAAATTAGTTTATTGTCCTCCACGTGGTCATACGCAGTTTGTACTGTTTTTTGACAATAAATTTATTTACATATTTACTTCCCCATATCTTATCATAATTATTCCAAAAAGTGCTAAGACTGCCAAATCATTTCTTTCAGAAATCTTCAAAACATATATTAGACTCAAGACATGTACAACATACTTCATCACTGAACTCGTATCGTTCTTTGTTTTCTGCAGCCCCTCCACAAGTATTTGGTGATATATGAGGATAATCTAAAATATCGTATAAGAGGATGATCTAAAATATCAAACAGAATGCGTTCCCATAAAACTAGCTGAGAATTTGCAGGAAAGGGACAAAAACGGACGGCTGATTTAAATGTATATACATTCTACAGACATTATATAATAGTTAACTAATGATTTCAACTTTACATCTACTTACACATTTTTTGTGCGTCTAGGAGAATTTGTTCGATGTACAACCTAACCTTAAAACGTATGCATCCATTGTCTCTTCGTTTAAGTTATATATACATAATTCATGTTGCACTTGAACAATACTTTTCAGTCCTTACGAATTTTCTCACAAGGTGCAATCATTATAATCACTGATACTCTCAGACTTTACGCGAAATGAACTCTTGAATAATGCGTACACCACAGTCGCAATTGCTACGTCCACGACGACGGAAAACCAACGAGAATCAATGTGGCCAATGTTGGTAATATTAATACTTGCAGACAAAAGAAGAGCGGTTTGCTCATCCCCAACTTCTTAACTACGCATACATTGTGCTCAAACACCCAAAAGGAAAAGTTGATTTTTATATTTTTGTCCCATGTTTACCCCACTGTGTCCCAATGTGCAATGGTTCGACTTAATTTTTATTCATTGATATTTTAGATATGGCGCTTGGTGTGGTAATACATAGCACTATCCAATTAAGAACTGTTGTATTGCATTAGTTGCTTCTGTTTGTGATCAGACTTTATGAAAGAAAGCAATTTTTTCTTAACTGTTTTGATTGTCTATTTATGTTAATGCAATTTTTTTTTCTGAACTAGCATGGAGAGTGTCATATGAATGCCACAATGTTTTAATTATATTTATTTTATTTCTTTTGTTTTTGCTTGGCTGACTGATTTATGAAATAGAAGTAGATGAGAGAAAAATGTGCACTGCTATGTGAAAGAAATTTTTAATCGAATATAATACTTCTGGATAATTATTTCTGGTTCCTGCTTGTAATATCTGAAATCGTTAAGAATTTTTATTTTATTTTTCTCAGGAATACGGGTACCTCTAACATTTCAAGAATGAAAGAGAAAATTGAAATTCTCAGTGAAATATAATTTCAAATATCTTGTTTGAATTGGGAGTATCAATTGAATTCTCGCAACGAATTTCATTCTTTAACCTTTAAAGTACAGAAAACTTGTTTAACTCGCAAAATATTTCAATACACGAGATGAGAAAAAATCATGTACTTGAAACCTAACAACGAATGCCACCGTGTAACATACATTTTTAAAATGTAGAAAATTATAATAGATTTTACTGTTACATATCACCAATGTTTCTTGCCCAAAACTTCCAAATTACTTTATACAAAACCTGAAGTATTATACTTGGTGGAGGAATGCGGCCCGATGCTGACCATAAACACGTGTTCCCAGGGATTTTGCGTACGTTGCCCGTGACCGCAGCACGCGCAAGCACATGTGCCATGTGTTCCGCTGTGACATCCCGGCGCGAACCATCGCCAACACGCTGAGGGACATCTGCAAGAAGATCATGATTGAGCGCAGCCTCCAACAGAATTTGGCCAAACCCGTCGACATCGGTGAGTGAGAAGGGGTTACGCTGGCTGGCTACTCCATGCACTCATCTCTGTTCTATTTCCTGTAGATAAGATTGGGACCGAAATGTGCCTTTAGAATTTCTAAATATTGAATATCCTTAGGTGCTTTTACCCTGCCAGATGTAATCGGGACATCTTGTATAATAATAATAATAATAATAATAATAATAAAGATGTATTATCAATTCACATTATTCAATCAAACTAATTAAAATTTCCTAAATGGAGTGATGTCCCCCACTGTTACTTATTCAAGAGTCTTATAAAGGTCTGGAGATTTTGTAAAAAATATCACTCTCCTTCATTTTTGTAATATTAACCGTACCTTAAAAAGATAAAATAATTTTAATGGTACTAGAAAGGGATTGGTACATACATAGGTAATTGTTAGTTGGAAAATTAGTTCGTAGGCAAGATGAAGACTTTCTACTGTTTATAAATTTAATAACTCTGATGTGGTATCAACAAATTTCATTTCATACTTTTTGTTTTGGAATGAGACACCGGGACAGTTTTTTCTCTGTAGGGGTTTATGATAAATCGTGCAAAGATACCAGTACCCGAAGATGTATGTTTGCACGTTTTTCTCAATGTTTCAGAAATACAACTGTGCTTATAAAGAGTGGTCCAGTAAGAATGTGCAGCCAGTTTTTGAAAGGAACATCTTACTTGAAAAGTTAAAACATTTTTACTTTAAATTCATAAGTATACAACGCGATTTCTTACGGTCCATCCCTTTACAGGGGATAAGGTCCCTATTCTGGGAACACTTGTACCCGATTTCCTCGTAGCCACGTGTCGGATGTCATTTCTAACTTGCACCTTCCGAGGAGGCGCAATCGTGACAGATGGCGCCAACTTGTTGGAACAACTTATTTTTGAGGTCCATCCCGTCTAATTATGGTGAAAGAAGTTCAGTTATATTGCGACGACGAACGCCATTCACCGTCGTTGCATTATCTGTGACATTCTCGAAAATATCTGTGACAATCACTCAACCCACTCAAAACCCACACCAATCAGTGACTCGTTGCGCATGCATCGGCTGTTGAAGTGTCATGCGGGACATTGCACTTCGCAAAATTGTCATCCACATTTTCGTTTTTCAACTCCTAATCGGCAAATTCATGTCACTGGAAACAGTCAGTTGTTGTGTGAGAGAGTAGATGAAGATCCCCTGTCTGAATTCGCTGCGTGGTGGTCCTCGAAATGTCCAATTCTTGTGATCGACGACGAATCGAGGTTCGGGTCTTCGAGCAACACTAACTACAGGGAACTATAGTTGGTCTTGCCTCGAGCTACACTCTCACTCTCTGAAGCAATATTTTCAGCAGACGGACTAACGCTTCGACAACTCAGTAAATAAATTCAGTAATTGAAACACTTTGCTCAATTACTCGTCTAAATGTTGCTAAAAGCAACTATGTTTCGGTGACCGAAAATTGTACGCAATTCGCAAAGTAACTAAAGAACTTGCCCCGTATTTGTGGCAAGTTTTGGCGAAGACAACGCGTGATTCAGCAGTAAAGGGGTTAACCCCCCCCCCTCAAGTATCTATTTAAGAATTATTCTGCAAAACAAAAACCTGCACCAAATCGAAACTGCATAAAGCATATTTTTATGATCAAAATTCATTTATAGACTTATATGAAGATTATGCAAATTCTTCGACTTCGAGTAAACTATTAACCTCAGAAATTTTTGACGAACTCAGGTTCCATCCACGAATTCCTCGCTCTACCCCCGGGGGTAATCTGTAAATCTCGCAACATAACAGAAAGATCTGCTTAATTTCAGCTCCCATTCCATAGACCCTCTCAGGGCTTCCTCCCACACTTCTTTCATACAAACGCGTTTCCAAAACTTTTACTCCTCGAGGCGATATCACGAAAATTTCTCATTCTTCCAAATACAATTAACAATATTTTTAGAACCCGCGGTCGGGGTTCCCTTTCGGGTAGGACCGATTTTCTATTAGAAGAGGTTTTTCATAATATGTTTATGTTTACGTGCTGCTCCACTGCTAGACAGTTTATAATTCTGGGATAAAAATAACTAAATATTTTATGCAATTATTAGTAGTTCTTGTGACTTTAGTGTGAAATATTATGTTATATACTCGCGCGAAAAATGCGATCAAAATTCGTGATTAAAAATCTATAAAGATACGAAATTAAAGAGTACCGAATATCCCCCATTCCTGAGTAATGCCTCTGAGAATGTTTAAAACAATTTAAAAGACACTACTTAACAACCGTTTGAACGGAAGCACACACTGCAATCTTTGGGTCATACCAAATTTCATGTTTTATCCAGAGACCGATATATAATTAAAATGCCGAGTGTGATCCCTACGACGCGACGATTGAAAGGCAGTTGAAACAGCGCCGTAGCTGGGTCATAGGCGAACTAGCTCAGGTGTAGAAAGGCATATCTTTCCACTTGTGTGGAATGAGAAAGATCCGGCAAAGCGATCATGTTCGCAGAAAGACAGTAGTGGCAATCATACTCATGAATTCACCGAGTGTGGAGTGGTCTTTTCCTGCAGTAAAGATTACTACCAATAGAATTAATTATCAAACGGCTACTAACAGATTATTTAAAAAAATAGTACAATTAATAGTGTTGATGTTGATGGTAAAGAGGGTGGAAAAAAAACATTATGCTTGGAAGTAGGAAGTCTGATTACTGATGAAGACGCGCCGAGAGAAAAATGTGATCCAACAAATACCGGACAATTGGTGAGTTCCAGTATAATTTAATCAACCTACAAGACTGTTGCTTCGAGTTTTGTTCTAGAGTCTTAAGTCTACAGACAAATAGTGATTATTTTTCAGTAATTTTATCAAACAACTTGTACAAAATCACCATACAAAAAATTTAACTAGATCAATTGATTTAAGTATTGATGATAATGATAGATTTATTTTTCGATTCTGATCTCGATTCCATTTTTTTTGCCTCGATTCCAAACTAGCTTCCGATTCCTGAAAGCTGAATTATTTCAGAATATTGGTCAATAACGAATTCTCAAATGTGGCGAGGGAATAAACTTTTGGGCACCGCTTGATTACAAATTGGTAGAAGGAAGCCATAACGAACAAAGGGACGAAAATTCATTTATGTCTAATATTGCTCCAACACGGGGGGCTCAGTTTCGACTGAGTATGGGTTTGGCGAACCCATGGCCCCGAGCTGGGGACTGGTAGTGCGTCACCAGTCCTCAGACACCGTAAGCTTTGGGCATGCTTCAGCGACCACCATTGGCGCGATAGTGGAAAGTTGTGTGTTGTGTAGGACGGAGATTTTGCTTTCATGGACCGGGTCGCGAGGAAGGATTTAACCTCTGTAAAAAAAACTCTCAACCTCAAGGTGTGTTACGCGCCGATGAGGTGAATAGGTTTTGAGGATAAACACTCGCTAGCGTACAACTTCTGGGGCTACTGCCGAACCTCAGTGGTATAAGGCTTAGTGGCGTGATGCGGGGGCTCCACGTGGACATCTGTTCCTCCGAACTCGTGGGACAAGATCACAGAAGTTTTAATTGTCTCACCTTGCTGAGTGGGCGGACCGTAAGGCGTGTTACACACCCAAACATCTTGGAAGCGGCCGAGGGTTCATAGCCCTCCCGCTTCAGAAGAAAAGTCAAAGAAAAATAACATTACTCACGAGAATCTTTTTATATTAATGACAAGAAAGAAAGGAACTTTAGAAAAAGTTTCGCCCTTTTATATTCATAAACCCTTGGAAGGTATCTGTGGATCACTAAAAAGAATCAAATGATTGGGGAATTGATCTATGTTGTTGGAAACCAAGTCCAACAAACAGGCATTGACCCTCTTAAATTGTAAACAGCTGGGAGAGTTCCCTGTCAATTGCGAACTTTATGCTCCACTTAATGGTAGCAAAGTGCACTTGTTGCAGAATGGGAGACTGACCACGTAGTTGAGGTCAGTCAAATCATGAGGAAGGTTAATAGTGCTCTGCAGAAGACCAGTTCCTTCATGGTGACATTTGACTGTCTTAAACTACCCGAAGATTTTAAAGCTGGATGGCTTCATCTGCCGGTGCGATCCTTTATTCCAAATCCTCTGCGGTGCTTCAAATGCCAGAGATTTGGACATACAACATCCTGCAAGGTCCGTGATACATGCGGGAAGCGCGGGAAGGAGGCACACGAGTCCGGCGTTTCATGCCTGGCCTGTGAAGTACATTAATTGCACAGGCAGTCACCCGGTATGGAGCAGGGAGTGCGTCGCCTTTCTGGAAGAAAAAATGCCGGAGATTAAGACTACGGAGAAAATCCCGTATGGTGAAGCACGGAAGAAGTACAGGGCTTTACACAAGTTACAAGTTACTCCATCGCAGCGAAGACGCCTGTAATGAAGATCGTTTCCGCCGAAACCAATTTCACTGACGTGTCTACGACAACGTCGTGCACAAGCGGGAAGAAAGATGTTCAAGCGGTTCCTGTTAAACAAAAAACTCCATTCTCACCCCGTCCATCTACTTCACAAAAAAAGTCAAGCAGTGTGAAACGTACCCAAGACACTACCAAACAACAGACAAAGGCAATGCAGGGTTCCAGGGCTAAACCCCTGAACATTAATGACTTAAAAAAAATAAAATCAACACCGTCCAAGAAGTCGCAGAGACGTAAATAGAAGTAAGGGAGTCAATCCGAAAGATATCTGGAAGGTATTCTCGATTCCCAATATCTGGGCTGTATCAGGGTCAGGTTCTCATTAACAACAGTGATGGCCAAATACTTTGCTGATATAACATTACAGCAAACTGCCATCCTGATTTCGCGAGGGAAAGGGAAATATCAGAGAGCACTTCCTTTGACTTCCGTTCTACCAACTGGAAACACTACAACTCTTCCTTTTCAATGTGGGAACACGAGTCAGCTCTAACGACATTCCACGACACTGCTACTGGCCATGATTCCATTCACTATGAAATGCTCAGACAACTCAGTCTAGAATCGAAATAATACCTTCTTGATACCTTTAATCTTTCATAGTTCGAGGGAGTATTCCCTAATTTGTGGAAGGAAGCAACGCTAATCCTCCTACTAAAAGCCGGAAAGGAGAAGCCAGGCATCAGTAGTTATCGAAGCATTGCCTTGACGAGTTGCGTTGGTAAAACTGGAGAGAATTATCAACCGACGTCTCGTCTGGTATCTTGAAAGGTATAACCTGCTGAGTAGAGCTCAGAGTGATTTCAGGAAATTCCATTCAACCCTCGAGAATTTACTTCTCCTGGAAACAGCAATTCAAGATGCTTTCGTCCGATGACAACATGTCGTCAGATTATTCTTTGACATCGAGAAGGCTTATGATACTACTTGGCATCACGGCATTTTAAAACAACTCTATGCGTGGGGTTTTAGAGGACCTCTTCCTCTGATGTTACAGTCCTTTTTGAATCAGCGTTCCTTCCGCTACAGAATTGGAAGAGACACTTCGGATCTCCTTCTTCAAGAGAACGGTGTTTCTCAGGACTCAGTCCTGAGTGTTACCTTATTTGCAGTGGCTATTAACAGCTTAACATCCGCTGTAAAGAATCCTGTCCAACACACTCTTTTTGTTGACGACTTTGCCATCTTTTGCTCATCGCAGAGTTAGAAATCTCTTAGATTGCGGTGAACCTGGCCGCAAGGTAACAGATTAATTATGTTACGTTGAATGAAAATGGGAGACGGGACCAGGGTTCGAACCCGGAACCGTGAGCTCAGCGCGCTCATGCGCTTACCGACTGCGCCATCCCGTTCACCTCCTGGGCCCGTCTTCCATCCTCATCGTAGAGTGTCACAGGTGCAGAACGACAAATCCAACTCGTCCTCAATAGATTGTACCACTGGTGAAAGACGACTGGCTTTCGTTTTTCTGCTGAGAAAACACGCTGTGTTCTTTTCAGTAGGAGACTAAGCCTCCTGCCAGAACCTCACCTCGCCCTGGGGGACAATGTTCTCAAATTATATTCTTCTGTAAAATTCTTAGGTCTAATCTTTGATCAGAGACTTAATTGGAATGAACACTTTGCACACCTAAGAGCGAGAGCATTAAAGTCTCTGAATCTATTGAAGTGCCTGAGTAGCAGGGAAAGGGACGCTGATCGCTCCTCCTTGCTCCAGTTTTATCGAGCATTCATAAGATCTCAGCTCGATTATGGCTACGTTGTTTATAGCTCTGCTCGTGCAAGCTATTTAATGAAGTTGGATAGTGTGCATCATGCAGGAATCGTACTAGTTACGGGAGCCTACCGTTCTAGTCCCATTCCCAGTTTGTATGCCGAGAATAGCGAACCATCTCTGTACCTCCGGCGGCAATTACTCATGTTACGGGACTATACTCATGTGCGTACTTTACCCGACAATCTGGTACACAACGCAGTATTTCATCCTTCCTCTTCTTCCATTCGTTTCTACGGGTCGTTTACAACGGGTCGAAGCAGGCCGATGGTGTCGGCTGCTCCGTGGTGTTCCCCCGTGAGACTTGTGGCTACCGTCTTGGCGACTTGTGCAGCGTTTACACAGCTGAGTGTTACGCCATATTGAGAGCACTGCGATCAACAAATTGCTCCCGTCGATCAAATTTCCTGATTTGCTCTGATTCTCTGAGTGCCCTTCATTCAATGCAGACTATGTATCCAGCTGATACGCTGATCTAGAACATCCAGGGTATGCTTTTCTCGATCCAAAGTGATGGAAAGAACATAATGTTTTGTTAGATTCCCGGACACGTGGGAATAAGAGAAAATGAAACATACGTCTCCGCCAATGCGGCATGCCTCAAGAAGCGCGTGGATTTCTTCACTATTCAAAAAGGATCTCCTAAATTCCATCAAGTCAAGGATTCTGAGTGAATGGAACAATGAGTAGTTGACCGTTGAAGGGAATATGCTCCGACTTATCAAATCCTCTGTTAAGTCATGGATCAGTTCCTGTAGGTCAGCCAGGCGCTACGAGATCTTGCTGACCCGCCTGCGCATAGGATATTGTACTCTCACTCATCGGTATCTTTTGCTAATTGATGATGAACCTGTTTGTGAGGAGGGTAGCTCTTCTCTGACTGTGCGTTACCTACTAACTGATTGCAGAAAATACACGAGGATACGGAGACAAATTGGTCTGGCTGCAGATTTACCAACAATTCTCGGAAATGAAACGAATGATTTTTTTGAGTAGATCGTGGTTCCTCCCACAAGTTCTCGGGAGGGTTTAAATTTGCATTTTTCTTTCCTTTTCCCTTTATTCTTTTCTTTTATTCTTCCTTTCCGTAATTTGAAAATTATAATTTTCAGAATTTATTTCATTTAATGTATTTCATATAATGTATTGGGCATCTGTTTCTTTTTTTTTTTCCTCTCATCTTTGTGTTTAGATATTTGCTGATTTCAGGAGGTTTTTTTAGTGGGTATGTTCGAGATATTCTGCGAATCCCACACACGGGGAAGAGTCACTACGGCTCTTCCGTATGGTGCGAAACTGCATTTTCCTCCACCTGCAAGGGCTCTAATGACCTTGACTTTGACGAGCCCTAAAGCCCCACAGAAAAATCTAACATTACTATATAACAATTGATGCGTAATATTAATTCCAGGAAATAAGTCTTTTAAGAATATTTGGCTCCTTTGTGACGACTGATAGTCACATATATGGTATACAATACGTCACACGGCTTACTTTGTTGTGTGAGTTTACTCACTAGACACGTGAATTTTACCGAGATCGGAGGAATAGCGTCTAGATAGAATCCAGATTGTGTATCCGAGCATTACAACTGCGGTTGGTAGTCGCAGAGGGCGGTTATTAGCAGAGGGCAGAGGGTGAACTTTTCATACATCACAGCTGAGACATGGAAATGAAAAGTTACCAATTTTATCTTGCCCCACCTGGAAATTGAACCCGGGATGACTTGGTGACGAGCGATCACATCGACACCGTATCCACGGAGGGGACTTCATCCATTCTAATATATTAATGCGTAACGCGAAAGTGTGTCTGTCCGTTTGCTACATGATCACGACTAAACAACTGAACTGATCGTGATGAAATTTGGAAATGAGGTAGTTTAGATGCCCAGGGTGAACATAGGCCAACTTTTATTTCTAAAATTTTTTATGAGAAAGATAAGAATTAAAAAAAAAATGCCGATAAAATCGGGAAAAAAGTAGTTATATTCGCTTACGCTGCCTAAAAGGTTACAAATAGGTGGCAGCTATGATTGTCAATAGTATTTACCTCAAAGATTTCTACAAAAAAAAGTCCGCGACAGCATATGTCTATCTACAAAAATTAACCTAAATTATCGATAAAACGTTATTAAAAATACAAACATTAAAATACTTCAAATTAAAGAGAGTAATTTAAGAAGGAAAAATCAATCATAAAATTTAATGGATTATTTGTTTTGTGAATTCAACAAAGATAAACGTCTGTAAATCGTAAAATTTCGACGGATACTTTAGATTTTACGAGAGTTTTAATGAAATTGTGCAGCCGCGTCATGCCTGGGTAATGAAAATACGACCGGCGCAGCTCCTGCGAGAGGGTATAGTGTATACAGTCGAGTTTTGAACTAAATTTGTATTATTATAAATTTTAAAAATTAGGAAGCTGTATATGATTTTAAAAATCAGTTAGTAAAAGTACTTTGATCTTACAATAAGATAGTCCTGAGTAAAAGAAGATGAGTCTAAGAAAACTTAATGGGATTAACGAAAAGAAAAAAAAACACATAATCAGCTAGATCCTATATACATTTAAATAGTCTAAATCTTTGATGTTCTACATCTCTACATCAACTGGCCTTTTTGATCGCATATTTTTACAGCACTTTGGATCTTTAGGTTTTTACCCATTGCTTTCATTTATATCCTGTCAAATCTACGTTCACATCTCCCCCCGCCCCCCTGTGCAGCATGTAAATCCTAGGTGGGCCCCTGCAGCAGTAAAGCGATTCATTTTCAGTAACTGCAATGTCTCTAGATGTGCTTTCTGAGCGATCGAAGGGGCTTCCGACCCACCAGAACCAAAAGGACAAGCCATTGAAATTGTGCATTCTTATTAAGACATTCTTTATAAGTGATCTGTCATAATTTTTTTCTTTTACTTAAATGACATAAACCCAAGAAAATGTTTTGAGGCATATATAGAGAATCTTTTGTGTCTGTTTTAATTTTAAACTTTTCATACATTCTCATCAATAAATCTCATCAACTTTTTAAGCTGTCTTATATATTGTTTAACTTTCCTGAAATTATTAAGGGTGCAGAAATGAGGTTGGAACTACCAGTGTTGAAGTGGAATGGTAATTGCTTCAAGCTAGATAAAAATTATTTAGAAAGCGATTACATGTTGCTTGTGTACAAATATTTTCACTTAACAATGTGACAAAAAGAAATGGTGTTATTTCCTCTTCAGTAACTGTTTTGGGGGCCTGGAACATAGATGCTCACTTTACTCTTAAAATCCTCATCTCCACCCCATCCCATGTCTGGTTATTTTTCTTGTTTGTGTTTAGCTTAATTTACCAATATACCTTAACTTTTTTTTCCCCCCTAATTGAAATGCACAAAAAAATTTAATGTGTTTATAACAAATCATTGAACTTGATAAATAGTGAGTGAAGACATTTTACATGATTGTTGGATATTAGTTATTGATGTCTTTTCACTTGTATTCAACTTGGCCTCTGTTCTAAAACAAGAAGATGAAGGAAAAGTTATTTGAGGTGACCGGTTACATGAAATGAATGTTAAAACTTCATGGATAATGTAGGAAAAGGATAATAATAATAATAATAATAATAATAATAATAATAATAATAATAATAATAATAAAATCATTTTTATCACTGAACCTTATTACACATACGTTATAAATATACATTATTATTTTATTGTTCAAGTTTAATAGTTTGGGAGAATTAATTAAATTTTTGTTAATGAGAAGAGGAAATATTGGCACCTATTCTTCACACCTATCTTGTGGCAAGGAGTGGAAAACAATTGGTTATTGTATAGCACATTGGGTTCCTCAAGGATAGAGATTTACCTCTTTCAAGAATTTCCTCCTGATTTGTCAAATTTGAAACGTCATAAAATTATGAAAATTAGATGTATTAGATAAAGGGAAAGGACACTGTTTCTCTAATGTAGTAGATACTTTGAGATATCCTTTGTAGATACCCTATTAACTAGTATATTTAAACTTAATGTTTCATTAGTTTGTAGCCTTTAAGTTATAGTTAACATAATTCCGTACAAATAAAAAACATTAAACGAAATCTTGTTGATTATTTATATAATGATGTTTGATCTATTCAGGAAACAATAGATACTGTAATTTTGATGTCATACAGTATTTTAGAGTTTGAATGATGGACTGGAATTGTAATGTTTTGGTTTGAAAGTTTACACATCTTTCTGAAAATTGCTTGTCTAATCCTTCCTTGAATGTTAAACTTCAGTTTACTTTCTTGTTTCCTGTCATAGTTTAGCAGTGATGGCCATCAGGAGACCAGCAGGCCACATGTGGCCTGCTAGGTCTTCTTTTGTGACTCTCCAAAAGATGAAAACACTTATAAAGATTTGATGAAAATAGTTGCTCAAATAGTTGCCTATTTTTATCAAAGGAATGATACCAGCTAGTGACTTCTGCATAGTGATGCAGTCACATCTAGTGTAGATCCATAGTCTGTAGTTCTGGAAAATAGTGGAAAGTTACTAAGTCCCCAAGTTGAGCAACTATTCTAGAAATAATACTTAAATCTTAGGAAGTATGTACTACATTTTTGAGTTTACCTCTGTGCAAACGAAATGTACTCAGAGAAATCAACCGAGAAATGCTTATCTCTTGTATTACTGTGTTCTTCTCCTATTGAAACATATTTTAAAGAACTATTGAAACCTTTTTTATTTTTTTTTAAAGATCTTTCTTCAATTAATATGCTATGAGAAAAATCTGAAATGTTGTAAATTAGTAGAGAAATCTGAAATAGTGGGGTGACATGAATGAATAATACAAACGTAAAGCAAAGTATCACATGAAACTGCACCCCTCGCTATAAGGCAAGTTCCATGATGAGACCCCAAAGTTGGCCATCACTGTGGTATAGGGTTTAATGAAATTTTTGATCTTCAATATGTCAGTGCTTAATATACTTAAACAAATCAGTTCATTGTAAAATTATTAGATTTTAGATATGTTCAATTTTGAGAAACATATTGACATAATTTTAGTTTTCATCTCCTACAATCTTTTTTAATGTCATATGTTCCATTTATGTTGATCATTCAATTTGTGCATGAATATTTAGGAATAATTATTTAAGTTTTTCATTAGTTACTCTGTGGTGCATTGGTAGTGGATAATTCTTTTGAATGTTGTAAATAATAATAATAGAGATTTTGACAATCATCTAGAGCATTGCATGATTTCATCTTTTGGGATGAAAGTAGAAAATTTCTTGAATATTTTGACTATGCAATTGTTAATGAAAATTTCCTTGCAAAACAATATTCTTTTGTTTACTTCATAGAAATTCTTGGACAAGTACTAGATGATTACATGGAAATATTTCAAAGTGAATTGGCCGATTCAGCTAAGTTTTGCCCAGAGATTGTGCTGACCAAACTACAAGGTAATTCAAAATTTTGGCAGTCAGTTGTTTCTCCCCTTGTTTGAATTAAGATAATTAAATTTGCTTTATCTATTAAGTCTATCCCTCTCGATAGGTGCCACAAGTAACCTATGAAATGTAACTAAAAAGATATTGAAATATTCTATCTGCATGGACACATTAGTCTTTATTGACACACTATTTGTGTTTGATGAAATATGTTTCGTGAAATTGACTGGTTTATTTATATTAGCTTGAGAAAGAAATAACTTTCATACAATTAGTATTTGTATTTTTTAAAACTATAAAATAAGTTAATTTTAATTAATAACATAATTTTTTCATTAGACTAATATGTTCATGAAGTGAATTATAATTCATTGACATAAAATCCTTGTATCTTTACTTGCTATAGAATTTGTAGGATTAAAAAGAAGTGACTCTGTGAAGTATTGAATGTGGAAGAATATTTGGTGACAGTTTTCACTTGTAAATGTTCCAGGGAATGCTGGTGGAGGCAGAGCAGGATTGGCGGCTCGTCCCACAAATCTCCCCACAGAACATAGGCGCTTCCATCATCGCAATGGCCAAGCACTAGTCAGTAAGTATTTTTTTTCATATTTATTGCTTACAGTTTTACTCTTCTTGGGTATTTCAAAATAATTGAAAAATGTTATTGACTACATTTTTATAACTGAATAACATTTATATAATACAGATATTTTAAATGTGTATATTTACATTAAATGTACCAAATAAAGAGAGAGAAACATTTTTACATTGTTGATAAACTGTTACACCTAATTCCAAATGAATGATAGTTTTTTGTTTTGTTTTTTTGTTCATATAAAATTCTTTTACATTAGAACTTTACAAATTTCTGAGAAAAAACTGATGTGAACAAAAGGAAAATGTAAATTGAGGAAAATGGATTATTGACCCTACATCGGTGATATATATCATTGCTGTGTTATAAGTGTACTGTTTTGATATCTGATGTATTTTGTTTCTGTTGTTTATGTATTTTGTTTCAATTTCAAATTTATTACAAATTCAAGGTCTGAAAAGTAAATTTTCATAGAATGAGTCTACTGAGTTGTTGATTTTATGAATTTAAATTCATTTATTGACTACGCAATTGTTGCTGCCTGTCATACCTGTCAAGAAATCTTCCCGCTTCAATCATCATTTTACAAATGCTGCGTCTGTACAAGTATGCTACCAAAAATTAACCTTTTCCATTTCTATTAACATTTGTGATTGGTTCAAGCACAAACTTAATTTAAAAGATTTCAGAGTGCCATCCACCACCATTTTAAAATTGTCGTTCTCTCATTGAAAAAGTGCAAATTGCCAAAATTTGAAATTACAAAATGAGAAAATCTAAGGGAGTGAAACAATATGGAGTAAATGATGAGCATGAGCCGTTTGCTTTGCTTATTTTAACGCAACCAAGGAAAAACATAAAAAGTGTATTTTGTGTATTGAACATGCAATTACAACCTCCTGTCATGCTAGGTGTGGCTTCTTATAAATGAAAATTTATCTCACATTTAGAGATACTTGACACAAATTAAACCCCATCAAAAGAATTCTGTTTTTTATTCTTAAAGTTTACAAAATTGAATAGCTGTATATTAAGGATATTTAACTCTTGTACATAATTAGGATATACTTAACTCTTTGTATTAGGATATATTTAACATAATTAATAATAAGAATACTAATTTATTTATAATTATGGCTTGATCAAGTAAACAAAGACAGTCAAATAATATTATTAATGTTGAGCAAATTTCTTCTGTATTCTTGAATTGGAGTAATATTTCACTGAAGCTACATAAAGAAATATCTCTAGTTACAAATATACTGTTATCTGTATTTCATTTATCTATTGGCTGAAGTCATGTGTACAAATCTTAAGTTGACCATTTATTTGGTTTCATTTATTTTTGTTTTTTCTTTGTGTACCTGACACCTTTTAAAGAAGAAGAAATTTTAATTATTTTTTTTACTTGATTAATAGCAAAATTATGGAATCAAAAATACTGAGAGTACTTTGTATGTGATTGAAATTATAAACTCATTTTCTGGGATGGGAATATTCAAATTATAATTTTTATGACAATAATGCTCTTTGTTGAACAAAATATAAAAGTATGCTTCTTGTCTCTCAGCACAGTCTTTTCCAACTCCTATGGAGGAACCAAAAAAAGTGTTACGTGCACAGTACCTTGGTAGCACTCAGGTGACTCGTGCAAAGGGAGTCGACATTCTCAATGAAGCCATTGACAAGATGCTATCTACAGTCCCGCCAGAGCAGTGGCGACCTGTCAGTGTTGCTGTTGCTCCATCCATGATTTCCATCTCACAACCAGGGGTAATTTTTCATTATAATTAAAGCGTAGTCATAGTGTTGAGATTGAAGGTATTTTTTTATCAAATACATTAATAATTTTTCTTGTGATTTGCAATGTATTTGGTTGAGCCTTTACCAATTGTGACTTAAATGCTAGTATTTCTATAATTTTAAAATTTCAATGTAATTTCTTTTTTTTAATTATTATTAGGAGGAAGAACTATTAGCTGAATGCAGAGTTCGATATCTTTCCTTCCTTGGCATCGGGAGGAATGTGAAACAATGTGGCTTCATAGTTCATACAGCCCAGGATCAATTTGTAGCACACATATTCCACTGTGAACCTTCTTCAGGAGCACTCTGCAAAACAGTGGAAGCTGCTTGCAAAGTATGTCAGGACTGATATTGCTGCTCATTCTTAACAATTATTTGTTTACCCTCATAATTTATTTGTATATAATAGTTTCTTTAAATTAAAAATGGTTGTGTTATTGATGAATTAAACTGTTACATTGGAAATGATTGATGTTTTCAAGTATTCATATGAGTAATATCTAATTACCATTCACTTTCAGCTCCGGTATCAAAAGTGTTTGGATGCCCATCCACAAGGTGCTGGTCGTGGGAATAATGGAGGTTCACATACTCCCGGCCGTGGCCTGGGTGCCACTATCAAATCCCTGGTTGGCGCACTTGCGGGAAGACGATTAAGAGGCACAGACTCCTGAGACGAGGCCCTCTCCCTGCAGGTGAGTTAAGGATTATATCATGCTTCCTAGGGTTCTAGAAGCTAGTAGTTTTAAGAAAATGTTGGATGTATTGCAACTTGGGAACATTAGGAATATAGTGAAGAGACAGTCAGAGAAAGTGTGATTGAGTACATATATATCATATAGGTTTTACTGTGCCTATATAGACAATCAAAAGAACTCAAATTGACATGTGACAATACATCTTTTCTTTATTTCTTCATTATAAAAAATGTTAGGTCGACAAATATGGAGTAGAACAAAAATCGCAGAAAAACACAGTTATCACCATTGGATATGTCATTTTATTTTGCATATACATTAGTAAAAAATTGGGTTTTATGAATGAATATTAATTTTTTTTTTACCAGAAATATTTCAGAAAGCATGATATTTTTAGTTTTGGCCAATACATTGACTTTACTATTTTTTATACAATAAACTAAGAGTGACAAAAATAATTCTTATTCGACGAATAATTATATATTTGTGACAATATTTATTAATTTCAAGCTTCTTCATGCACCAATTAGGAAACCATTGTTGGACACATGTGTACATGGTTAGTTGAGTAATGAATACCTGGAATATAGAGTTTTCTTGGTTTCTTTCTTTTCTTGTTTCAAATATTTTTCTTTTCTCCAATCTGGATTCCAGAGAGCTATAGAGTCCTACTGTTTATAACCAGCAAAAAAATCATTAGTATTGAGCATAAGTTCAGTAGAAGTTACAATATTTTGTGCTTGAGACTTATGTAATATTTATTGACCTATGGTAAAATTTCATGATAATAAGAATAATGCTATTGATATATAAGTATTAGAAGATTGGAACTTTCTTTTACAGGAGCTCTGGCCACTACCTGCAGAGCGCGAGGTGATTCCGCATCGTCATTTGCAGTCACCAATGACATTGAAGTACTTTGCAGCTGGAGGAGTGAGCCCTCCATCTGCTGCATTGCGGTCGCTGCTGTCCCCTCCGCGTGATGCACGACGGCCTCGGCCCGTTCGCTGGGAATAAGCCCTGTGGGGACATTGAGAGAAAGAGAAGGGGAGAGTGAGAAAGCATGAGCGAGTAAGAGAACGAAAGCAAGAAAGAGAGAGAGAGAGAGGATGAGAGAGAGAGAGTATATAAATATATACATAATTATTGAGTATATAAATATCTGTATAAACT
The DNA here is from genome assembly GCA_002313205.1 of Laupala kohalensis. Taxonomy (NCBI): domain Eukaryota; kingdom Metazoa; phylum Arthropoda; class Insecta; order Orthoptera; family Trigonidiidae; genus Laupala; species Laupala kohalensis. The sequence continues at coordinate 694,929 of NNCF01127016.1, forward strand.
TGCATGTCTCTTTGAGTTGAATGTTATTTATTTCTCCTTTTTGATGTGGTGCTGTGTTGGGATTTAGGGTATGATTGAAAATTGCCCCACCCCTAGTCACCACCACTGCTGCTTTTCTGTGTCCTTCTGACTGGCTTCTGAGAAAGAAGTTGTACAGATTAGTGCTCTGGGCATTTGTGCCACAAATTGTGGACAGGGCATAGAGCAGGTCAGTTCGTTGCAGTATTGCTTGCTTTTACTTACAGTCATTTCCAGGCGCGGCACAGAGAGCACGTGCACCTCTTAATACACATAGTAGCTGGCCTGCTGGACCTGTGGGATGTCATAATGGGAATGACAGTGTTGTGTGTGGATATTGTTGTCATAATCTGAAAGGCATTGGGGAGAATAAAATGTGCCCTAGCAGCTCCTTGTCTTAGACCTGTGACTGGCATATGGTGATAAAACTTCTGGCATATCTCCTGTAGAAGCTTGTGTAAAATTTGAAGTATTGCTTAAAATATGGCTTTATTATTCATTTATCACAAACTATCTGTGCTGAGCTGTTCAATGTAGATATCAGTGGGTACGCAATATGTAAGCGTACATTTGAGGCCACCCAGCACTTTCTTAATCCTCTTGGTATTTGTTGCTGTCAACGAAGATGTACTATCTGGCCATAAATAATGAACTGTTTGCTTAATTTACCATTCATTGTACAAATTGTATACTTCCCACCCTGCTGATTGAATTTGAAACTAATAAAGACAAAATATACAACCAACAAGTATTCATTCATTGGAATCATAGAAAATACCCAAAAATTCTGAGCTTAACTTCTTTAGTGTGTTGTATTAAAAATTGAGAAATTATAGAAGGTATGCTGAAATGATGGTTCATGCTAATATATTATATTTTTCTGGATTGTAGTGAATGATCAAGATGCAATGTTAAAAGCTCTAAACATAGCTTTTGAATGCAATGTTAAAAAATCTTCAAGTAAAACTTATTTTCTTTTTCATTTAGATTGTGTTTTGGTGGTGGGATAACTATTTATCTTATAGATACGTTATTTTTCCCCACAAGTTTATTCAGATTTATTTCTGTTCCTTACTAAAATTGCTTCCACTAATACTTTACAGAGTTGACACTGTCTTAGTTTGTATTCTCATTTCGGTCAACTTTGGACCATGATAACGAGTGCTAGTAAGGCTCAGTTTGTGAGTTTACTCACTATACACATCGTGAATTTGGGATAGGAGGAACAGCGTCTAGACAGGATCTAGGTTGCTGTATCTGGGTATTACAACTGCGGTTGTTAGCCGCAGAGGGTGAACTTTTCATACGCCACAGCTATTTAAACTGAGACATGGAAATGAAATGACGCTTTCTTTATAAATAAGTGTTTGCATTTCTTTCATGAAAACTTTTTTCTTCTTTCTATATTCTTCTATGGGGAGGACTAACATCTTTAATCCTTGGTAGACTTGTAAGAAACTCTGGAACATAAGACACTTCAATTAATATCCATTATACAATCAAAATAAATAAATAATTAAAGACACCTTAGTATGGACGAATACTATTTATTTCATGATATGAAGTTCACAATGTACACCTGACAACTACTTCAACATGAAGTTGAAACGTTGTGAACTTTGTATCACAAAATATGTAGTATTTGTTTATACTACGGTCGTAAGTCTTTAAAATTATTAATTTATAAGACACTTCATCTTCATTATTATCTATGCTGCTGGAGTTAATTTTTTGTTATGTTCTGTAATTTTTTTACAAATGTTTGTATTTTTCTTTTCACTTCATGTTCTTGAGAAAATAACTTCATTCTTCTTTTCTAGTGTTTTTAAGATAAAATGAATTTTAAAAAAATTTAAACATTAAGATGGAGGAGCTGCAGTCTAAAAGTAAAATATCGAAAAGGTTCTTTTAGTGGACAAATAGTATGTGAATGTTTCTTACCTACTAATTATTTTATAACTTACTTTGTAAGCTTATTTTTAACATATTTCTTATGTTTCTTCACTCTTATTCTTCAGTCTTCAGTGAGGTATACATCAAAAGCAGGGTGACCAGAGACTTGAAAACCTGGAAAAGTCAGGGAATTTTGTAGTTCAGGGACGACAGGTGAAAGTTGGGGAAATTTATGTATGCAAATTTGTATTCTACATATGTATTTACTTTTCAGAATTAAAAATTTACCATTTTTATCTTTTCAAAGAGATAAACTCTAAATGGAATAAATACTTTTATTTATGTGTATTTGCAACTTAATACTATTGAATGTCAAATTTCCTGTGTAGGAGGGTATTAGACAAAGATTGTTTGAGAAAATTTCCCGAAAGTAGAAAATATTGTAGATATTTTGTCACTCTCACCAATTGATCTTGCATGTATAAAAGACAGAAACTTCATGCTCTCTGAAATATGTAAGATCATTGTCAAGAATCCTTAAAGCAATGAAGACAAATCAGAGATGCAGAAACAAAAAGGGACAAATCAGAGATGTAGAAAATGCCATCATACATAACAATTGATAGAACTTGCTCGTAAGAAAACAAAGATTTTGGATGAGGCTGCTCAAATTTGAACAAGACTAGGATTATAAGGAATAGGATCATCTTATTATTTTACAAGAATGTTTTACCTGTTATTTTTCATCAATTATTATTTATTTATTAAGAATGGGGAGCAAAAAATGTTCATTTAATTAATGTTTAATGTGATAAACGGTCATAAATGAACATGTTGTTTTCCACTTTTTGTTGCAATATTGTTATTTGTTACAATTAGTTCATAATTTTCCAATCATGCAGTTATGGTCAAGTAAGGTATAATGTGTTCCACAAATTATCTTGAAAACTGCTTTGCAAGAGTCGGAGGTGGGGGGGGGGGATTAAATATATTCTCTGGAAAACTCAGGGAAATTAGCTGTAGAAAAATATTGGCCATCCTGAAAAATTAAAAATTTATTCATAACAACTATTGAGACTACAGGGGCTTATCAATATGGCTAACATAAAGGATTCTCAAAATAATTAAATAAATTATGAAAGACGACCTTTTATGGATAAACAATATATATTATTATAAGTCTTTCATTATTTATTTAATTAGATTATATAATGGACATTAATTGTGGTAGGGTTCTCAAACTAATTTGCAGATCCCAACCTGTGAAATGTGCCGCCCTAGTGGTGTTTGGAATTCTGTTAAGAGGTATGAAAAGCTTTGTATATACACCAACATTCTCTGGAATTAAAGAATGTATCCCTTTTCTGTAAGCTTTATATAAGAAATTCTTTATTAATTATTACTTAAGACTTTCACTTATTAATTATTCAGATATTTTAGTTACTTAAGACTAGAGTAATGTAATTTTAGTTAGGTATTACAATACATTTGGAACATTATTATTAACTTTTTCAATTCTCTGTTAAAGAATTATAATTATTCTCTGTTAAAGGTGATTAAATTCATAATGTTTAATATCATTCTTTCATACGATTCTTTAGATATGTTTAAAACTGGGACAAACATAGAACTCTTTATGTGTTTTACATGAAACAAAAATTGGGTGGAATGAATCTTCATCATGAATAGTGTCTGAGGGAACCTTATTCCAAAAGATTAGGAATCTTTGCATTAGGGGTGAAAAGGTGATTATCAGCAGGGGCACGCCCAGGATTTATTTATGGGGGTGTGTTGAGGAATGTGAACATAGGTTCAATAGAATATAAATGAAAACAACGGGTAAAAAGCTAAAGATACAAAGTCTTATCATAACACGCAATCGAAAATGCCAGTCGACGTAGAGATGTAGAACATAAAAGATTTAGAGAATTTAAATGTATATAAGAATGAAAAGTACTTCCTTTATTGGAAAATGCTTTTTCTAGAAAAAAATAATAAATAGAGATTCTATGATTGATTTTTCAGTAAATCACATCTTTCTAATCATTTTGTAGCCAGTGTGACGTTTTGTAGACTATATGTGATTATCAGTCACCACAAAGGAGCCAAAAACATTCTTTAAAGGCTTATTTCCTTGAATGAATATTATGCATCAATTTTTATATAGTAATTTTAATTATTCACAGAGACATTATTCAGGAATAGGGCATATTAGATACTCTTTGATTATGTATCTTTATAGATTTTTTATTAGGAATTTTAATCGGATTTTTCACGTTAGTATATAACATAATATTTCATACTAATGCCACAAGAACTACATATAATTGAATTAAGTATGTAGTTGGCCAAACTTAACAATATGGTCCCACAAGGGTTCGAACAAATAATTTATGTCATAATACTACAAATGATATTGCGGTTCCGAAAATATAAGTCGTATTCTTCGCTTTTCATATTTACGATAGTTATAAAGAAATATTGTTCCGCACTATTTTCTTCTCTTCGCCACCGTTTATGTTAGTATGTTAGGGCGAGAGCGAGCCATGAACAATTATAAACAATTGTTCGGTCACAGTCGGCGATGTTAGGTTTGTTAGACACGGCGATTCCGTTTTAAGAAAATCTGTTGTAAGTGTGAAGATGGAGGCGATGGTGGAGGTAGCAGCACTCGCGGAAGGATATACGAAGAATAAGGTTAGGATAGGACGATAATGTTAAATTTGTCATCGAAAAAGGGAATTTTTTTTTCACATAAAATGATTCAATTTGTAATTTCCCATAACAAAGTCCCTTCCAGAATCATGGCAAAAAAAGCCGTTTTTCAATATCTCATCTGGATATTTTTCTACGGCGTTGGACCATATAGTTAAGTTGGTTCATTTAGTTATATTTATCAGAATGATAAACTGTCTAGCAGTAGAGCAGCATGGAAACATGAACATACGAAAAACCTCTTCTAATAGAAAATCGGCGCTATGAATTACACACGAGAGATAGAGTACCTATATGAGGGGAACCCCGACTAAGGGTTCTAAAAATATTTTAATGTATTTGAATGAATGAGAAATATTCTTGATCTCGCCTTAAGGCGTAAAAGGTCCGCGTGAAGGAAGTGTTGACCCCTGAGAGGAAGGTTGAGAGGGACGTCTCCGGAATGGAAGCCGTTTGTAAGCTGAACTTTATGTTTACTTTGTGAGACTTACAGTGACCATGGTATAGCAAAAAATTCATGACTGGAACTGGGTCACGAATTTCAGAGGATAATAGATTACTCGAAGTTTTGCATAACTTTCATATACATGTATAAATCAATATTAATCATAAAATTTTGCTGTACGTAGTTTCGATTTGGCAGTTTTTTTTGTATTACATAATAATTCTTAAATAGATACTTGAGGGAGGATTGCCCCCTAACCCCCCCCCCCCTGGGTGCGCCACTGGTTATCAGACTATTCTGACTAATGCGGTCATACAGGACAGTGGAAATGGAAGAAATTCTCTACCCCGATTCAAACTGCATATCCCTCCTCATGGCTTAAAGTAAAAATGGACCGTAAATACGTTGAATTAAGATTTTTATTTCTTTTCTTCTGTTATCTCTTTATCGCTTTTTTCCTGTTTATGGGGGCTTCTTACCTCTACAAACATTTTGGAGGGTGGTCAAGCACTGCTGCATTCCCCGAGTTTGCGTCCCTGAACACAATATGAGTCTGATATGGATTCAGGTCCAAAATATTTTGAAGTTAATATTCTAGTCGCAGAAATATAGATTTGCAAACCGTTTTCATTTTCAATCTATTTCCGGTTCCTGATTAGAACCGCACATACTACCGTGTAGCCGACCTCACTAAAGATAGGGAATCTCTTCCTCTCTGCCCGAGAGTTTTGAAAATTCATTGTTTACAAAGATCTTGGCAAAAAGATGCTGTTATTATTATTCGGTCTTGACTTATCCCCCAACCCCTCAGTAAAGGTTATGTGTTTAGGTAGCGAGGGTTCTGTGCCCATTGCTGTGCTGCAACTATCAAGGAACGGTCTCGTTGGGGCATTTGAGTTGAAGCGCTGTCAGAGGAGAGACGGTAGACGGGCTAGAGGGATCAGAGATGATCGCGACAGCGGAGATGTATAAACACACAGTAAATTGAGACACGGTAGGGGTCACACGAAAGTCTTCCTTCTCACTCGAACCTATTGTGTCGTCACCGGTGCAAGATGGAGAGTGCCGCGCCGTCCGTGTCAATGTATATTATACCTCTTTGTGCCCGTGAAATGTATTTTGTAATTCTGACTTTAGGGTATCTTGTATACGAAGATTTATATGTAATATTAATTGTTAACCACAATAATTAATCAATAACGGTAATTTCGTATTCCTCCATGAACTTAAATTTTTATAATATTTGAAATCCATATTTACATGAACAATTTTCAGAATTGGAGAGATGTGTTACAACATATTAATCGAAACACATTAATTTTAAGTTACAAATTAATAAAAAGTTATAGATCAATTTAAAAAAATTACATACCTATTTATCAATTAAAAAATGTATGTATTTATTGAAGTTTAATTAACGTTTTTTCTTTCTCCCTCCTGCAGTCTTGCTTTGCAGTCATTTTTTTTGACACTTCGAAAAAAGAGACTGAAATGTTTATAATTTTTCCTCGAGAACCCTGTTTTTAGCCTTAATCTACAAGCGTTTTTTCCATTTATTTTTTTCAAAACAAAATTTTATTCTCTCAAGTCATTTAATTCTTTCGAGTTAATACCACTGTTATCATAGGAAGTGTAAATATTGTTTAACTGACTAGTATCATAGTTTTCGCTTGATAGATCTCATGTTCAATTCCATCGTGTTCATTACTTTCCAATTTTTCCTTGACGAAGGTGATCTAAATTGTCACAATTCTTTTGTCTCTCTTATCAGCTCTTTGTTTCCTCTCTGTTTCAACAGAAGTCGTACATTGGATTTTTATGTAATGGAAAAGCAACTAATTTTCTTTTCAAAAGCTCTAATTTAAAATCAGATTCTTCAAAATGTTCCGACAATAGGGAATATATATATATATANTATATATATATATATATATATATATATATATATATATATATACAAAATTTATCAGTACTTTTTGGGAATGATATTTCGTTACAATTATTTCGTTGATGGAACATCCGGCGACTAGCGCAACACAAATTAAAACATGCGATTAAACCGAAAACAACATCACTGTACACAACTAAACTGAACACTGTGTACGCAACGTTACTTAGTACGAAGCTTCTATGAAATAACTAAGAAAACTTATGTATAAAAATAAATTCCATGAAACGCCATGCTAATCAACAAACCACAATAAGCATGCTACAGCCGACAATTATCTGACTTAATTGCACCTGTAACATCATCGGCACCACTATCTATTGCGCACCTCCTTCGTGATACCGTGTTGTTGTAACAGTGTATAAACACATGTCGAGACCAATATACGGGATATGCTGACGCAAAGTATTCACATCTGGACGGAACGTACCCTGATTGAAATAATAGAAATGGAAAAACAATTAAATTCATCTTTATGTAAGGTTGTGCAATAGATTGAGTGATTACAAGGGATTAATATGGTTGGAAGTGTTGTGTAGTATAAAGGTGACGGATGAACGAGTCGTTGATCAAAGTAGTGCGAAAATTTAAGGGAACATTTTGATTATGCTTCGTAAATTGTCCATCAATTCAAGGACAGCGTGTAATATGATAATCTGTTACACAATATCTGTTCAATTCAAATGCTCCTCTTTGCATCTATTCAACTTTTATGTAATAATTGTAAGAAACAATGTGATGGCATTTCGAGAAATGAAAACGATTTACTTTTAAATTAACGAATCCTCGAATTATGTTAGGCAATGAAGCCTGAAGTACTCAGTGTCACGTGTAAATGTTACAAAAACAGCCGTGAACTGTGGGGAAAATATTTTGACTATATTTTCATTTATCATACGTTAAGATTAATTTCCAAAACAACGATAAATTGATAGCTCTCGCAAAATCTCAAAGTACGAGTATTTTGTTTTCTCTTAGGGTCTGTCCGGCTTTGAACATTCAGCCGAGAAAACCTCTTCCACACTTTAATATAGACCGCTATTCCCACGAGTTGCGTTGTGTAATCTCTGCGTGACGTATCGCAACCACGTGTTTGATGTCACATCTTTACACAGAACGGAAACTGCCTCACGAAGAACTTGCGCGAGATAATCTTGAAATATATTTCATTGTTCTTTTGTAGTCTTTTACAGCGCGAACTAACGCGCTCTACGGCGATAGATATGTAAAAACATTAATATTTTCAACGTGGAAAATTAATTTTTGATGAGAAAATATTTACTCAGGTTTTAGAGTAGCCTATTATGTTTTTTTAATGACTAGATTAAAAGACGTTTTGGAAAATATTTACACATTCAATGTTACGATAGAAATGTACATTTAAGATGTTTATTACATTACATGATCGTGAAACCTTTTAATATTTAAAATATGTTTCAGGAATTTTTAAAAAAATGTATGGAACATTGAGAAAATTTATTAACCATCCGTTTACAATTTTGTGTTTGAAGTTTGTACTACTAAGTAAATATAGGACGGGAGAAACAGGTTCTTCACAGAAATAGGATAGAGCAATACTTACAATTTGATTAAAAACACCAGCATTGAGGATAATAGACAATTTTTAATAATGAGAAATTTCTTAAATGTTATTTATGAGAATTTATAATGAAAAAGAGATTTCTGCTCTAATGTTATTTCTTTGAGGGGGGGGGGTTGTGATATATTCGATCTAAGTACCCTAGTTCAAAATGGGGGAGAAACGGGTCAAGTACCCAGAGATGTATTTTCTGGAAGAAAACAGGAATATTCTTGCTCTTGACCTGCTATGTTTCAGGATGCACATGTGAGCACGGTAAAGTTTTTATTCCTTTTTTTTTGTAGTAACATGTAAAAATATTAGTTATTTTGCTGAGAGATAATCACTGAAAATTAATTGGTTTTTCTCGATTATTTCATTTGATTTATTTAAGATGTTAATCTGGTACAGAGTTATATGTTTTCATTCGTAAGAAATTTTATTCTATGAATTCATTGAAAATTTCACGAATTTATTGGTTTAGATTTTGTCCGATTTAGTTATGAGAGAGGTTACTTTTTAATATAAGTTACTCCTGGGCTTTAAACCTCTCTTGATTCGCAGAAATATAATCTAGTTTCTTTATAATGTTGATAAAAAACATGGTCTACTAGCACTCTCTCCTTTCTCTTCCGCTAAGAATCATTAAAGAAATTTAGATCTCTTACTGTATAGTGTCCAGTATGGACACTGATTACCCTCTCTACCACCGTTGGGTAAGAAGCTCCCCCACTGGAACACAAGTAAAACTATCACCTGGTGGAAACACACTCGCCGCGTAGCCACCCATTGCTGTTTAAAGAAGAAGAGAGGGACGGTCTATGTGAGTGGAATAGGGGCGGAAGTTTCATTGAAATGTTTGGTATGGTTGGGGATTGCAACTCTCTTCACAGCCACGCGCCTTCAAATCAGCTTGCGACAACAGTGAGGAAGGCCGTTCGTGCAGATCAATTGCCCCTCACAGAGAATTGCGCGAACTGTCGAAGTACTGAACACGTCGCGTTTTTTGCTGGGTGATAAATAAATACGAGTATGTATGTTTTCTCATTAATGTGTTGTTGGTTTAATAATATAAAATTTATTCTTTCTTTGTGATTGTTGGTGATATCCGTCATACTCCTCCGTATATACACCGCTTATATTAGGAGTCAGGAATTGAGTCGTGCCTGAATTATAGCAAATTTAAGAAAATTCACCAGTATCAGTTGCATTTGCGACACTGTCGGGTGCAATGATCCTTCTAGCGTGCCTCTTCGGAAATGAAGGTGATAAGACTGAGATAATTAGTTGTGGATGAAGGAGATATTATTAAAAAATAATATTCTGTAAGTAAAATTATTCTGAAATAAAGTCTCAATGGGATGATGTAACTCAAGGTCACAATGAACCTGATGAGGAACTTTATGGCGAGCAGATTATTTCACGCAATTCCCATGTTAATTGACCTTCCTTTCCTCGATTGCAGCTCCTGATTACTTCCCCCGGAGGTATCTGACAGAACATATGCGAACATACCATTTCCATTTTTTTCATTTATTTTTTCTTTTTAAACCCTGCTTCAAACAAAATCAATACAGGGTAGTTCAACATTTTCTGTCTTCAACTCTGTTTACATCTATTACTAACACATATTAAAATAATAAACAATAAATTAATTAAGGGGGAGATAAGAAAAGAAAATACATGTGCGTAATAAGTTAACTCTCAATTATTTTTCACAATATCTCTCAAATTTTATTACTATATATATTGTGTTGTATTTATCGTCTGTTTCAATTAAGGTGGTACACAAACGAGTGTTGAGGATATCAATTTTCAAGTACTCCTCAAATACTCACTTCTCTCAGATCCATAAATTGAGCATTCCCATAACATACGAGTTGCACATTTTCTGATCCACTGCTACTTCATCCGCGAAGCCAATTTCGCACCTTGAGACAGGGTCACTCTGAGAATGGCATCGTATATAATGTTCCACAGAATAGGGCTCAGCACTGATCCCTGTGGTACACAGTGACGCAGTATGTTCTTGGCCCTTCCTCTGTATCATATATGAGAAGTCGGTCTCGGAAGTAATTCCAGTGACTCGTCTAATGTACGATGGGATCCCCATGACCTTCAGCGCTTCCATTATCCAGCTCAATCTTGCTGAGTTGAAAGTTCAGGGTTACGATGGCACAGTTATGCATACTACGCCTATTCCACCTTTTGCCTTGGATAGCATTCTGAGCCATGCTGACTACTCCCGTGATGGCGTCGACTGTTGAACGAGACTTTCTAAAGCCATTCTGATTGTCCGCCAGATCGTTTATCCCCTCCGTGAATTGTAGCAGTCGATTAAAGACAATCCTTTCCAATACTTTACCAGTCGTATCCAGCAAGCAGATTGGACGATAGGACGATGGATCGTCAAATAATCCCTCACCCTTTGAAAGGAGCACAAGTTGTTGTTTCCATTGTCGGGGGAATATACCTTCGTGCAAACAAGCATTGTAAACCTGCAGAAAATATTGAGGGTTCGTCTTAATTGCTCCCTTGAAGACAGTATTGGGGATTCCATCGAGCCCTGGGGTTTTTCTATCTTCCACTTTGCTGCAAGCTAGATTCAACTCATCGAGTGTAATGGTAGGTATTGATTCTTCAGAGACTGTTTCATCAACAACTAGGTTGGTCTCCTGCTGCTGTGGGAACACAGATTTAACAATTTTCTCTAGCAATTTAGGGAAGGTTGGCACTAAGCTGTGTGTGTGTCGCGCGAGACAACTTGCTGAAGGGGCTCCGCAGCGATGTATATGACAACGCAATGCCTCCGCGGCAACTTGTCGCAAGAGGTGTTGCGACGAGACGGGGCGGTGATACGGGAAACCCTAGCACATGTCCTCAACAAATGCCTTTCTCATGGGACCCAATGGATGCTGCGCCACAACGAAGAAGTGGCTATCTTAAAACGAAGCGCTGGGTTCCGAGCATCATGTGCTAAGGGAGTCCTGTGCCTTTAACACCAACCAGCTGAAGCCGGACCTGGTGGTTTGCGAAAGGGTTTGCAATATCAAGATCTTCGAGGTAGCAGTCACCTTCGCCAGTCATGGTGTCTTGGACATGGTGCGCATGGAGAAAAGACAAAAATATGAAATTTTCCGCGCTAGGTCTGGGATACCTCCAGGTGGAAGTGGTTCCGTTGGTAGTTGGTTCACTGGGCGAGTGGACTCCGGATAACGACGTCGCTTTGAAAAAGATTTGTGACAACAAGCGCCGTCGCAGCGCCTTAGCGGAGAAGACGTTCGTCGATGTGCGGAATGCATCGCGCTCTTTCTTCATACGCTCACCGTGGACGTGGGCTATGGTAATCAGGAGGTCCTTCGACGTGGGCGTGGAGCGACGTCGTACTGAGTTCCTTCTCTGCCTATCATCTGTGAGGAGGATGACGGGCAAAGTGGGGGTGACTCGGAGGCTGAGGAAGCTCATTGCGGCTGCTGAACTGACAGACGTGCTGTGTCTTCACGAAGAGAGGGTGACAAGGGGTATGCGGTGGAGGGAAAACCACTCCCTTTGGCTTCGACACGCTTGCTGGCTCCTAATTTCCCGAGTTGATAAAATAATTGATATAGCTCGCGAATAAAAAAATAGTTCATGGTAAATCTTCTTTCGACTTTTAACACACTTTTGTCTTTGTATCGCAATATTTTCTGAGCACTATCATTACGTAATACCGACGTACAAGAGGTGCCATACGCTTAAGTGTTTTGGTTCGAATGTCGTGTGAAGTTGTGAGAATGATATCAAATGTTCATTTCATTCTTTCTCCATATTGCATTTCCCTTCATGTCTGTCTGTCAAAGCAAAACGTAAAGGCGTACACCATCTACTGTAGTAGACACCGAATCAACCCGCAAAAGACGAATATTAATTTTACATCATGGCAGTCCCCTTGAGATAATACTGTATAATGAGAACAAACACAACAATTAAAAATTACAAAACAAATTTACAATACTATAAACTAAAACATTGCCGTCTCTATTTCACAAATGAATTGTTCGAATCATTCATATAATAATTTATACCATGATGATCTACATTCCTAGTGTATCGTTTTTTTATTTAATGTTTATTGCGAGGTTTAGGTCATGAGTCCTGCTCTTCGGCCTGACCTGATGTAGATATGGGAATTGGGAAGGGAAGATGTTGGGGGACCGGGGAACTTATGGTACCGAATCGACATTTGTAGTAAGTGAGGGAAACCCCTGCTGGAAACCTCACAGCACGGCCAAGTAGGGTTTGAACCCACGCTCTACCGCTCAGCGGTATCGGGGAATCGAATATACTACCATAGGACCACAGCTGTCCAAAGTACCCCTAAACCTCTCCATGGCGCATTATACATTGTAATAATATTGGTTGCGGATTGAATTAACGCTTATTCCATGTACTGTATGTCTGGTACATATTCGTGACACTGTTTGTCATGTTGATCCTATTCTCCTACGCGGCCGCCTCCTGTCCTATAATCTTTCCGTCAATCATGTATTCCTTGCGCTCCGTCTCGCAACTCTTGTCCGTTCATTACCTTGTCTAGGGTCGGCGCGGTTCATTGGGAAATTTGTCGTGACGAGCAAATAGGCTCTGCGACTAGTTTTCGTCAGGAAACCTGCGACAAAGTTTCGTAAGCTTAGGAATACCGCACACTGTTGACGATATTTCTGTAGCTGCACTAGGTACGACAAGAAAACGACATAATTGTCCGGAGGCCCTGGTCCTAGACCGTCAGATATCGTACTGGGAGTTGAGTTCAAATGGCACCGCATTCAATTTTTTTCATTTATTTTGGCCATGGCCATGGCCTTGTTCACCGACAGAGTCACTAGTAATAACAAATATTCACTTTACATTAATAATACATATTTAATATAAATGAACTCTAATACAAATGTTCATACATTCAAAAATATTCTTTTATCAGCATTCAAGTCCTTTCCCTGTTGTGACGAGCGCAAATCTGCTAGCTATTCTTTCCATTTCTTCTTTTCTCTAATCCTTCCATAATTTCTTTTGTTTTCTCCCATTCTTCTTTTCAACTATTCTTGTCATTCAATGGTAATGCCATTACGCACACCGATGATAAACTTTCACTGCGACAAAAATTATGTGGATACTTTTTGCCTTAAGAAAGTAAATCGCCAGTGAGTGGGGAGGGGTCGACTGCCTTATTTTATCTCATTAACCCTTCGTGTCATTCACTTCGGTGAGGTACGATCAGCAGGAGGACATCTTTGCAATTCTCCTGACAATACCGAGGGGATAACATATAAATCTCCATGTCTGATACGGAGGAAAGAGGGAAAAAGGAGTGAAGTAACATCTCGAAGTCATCTTAAAAATGATACTTCAATGATCTTTAACTACGATGTTCATTCATACAACACATTCTGTTCCATCCACAACACTTATAACTACAAATCAGAAGAAACATCCATGTTGGGTCTTTTTTTGAAAATAAGAGTTTTCTCCATGAGACGCAATGTATTACACCATTAATTATACTAGCAATTATTTTATTTAAATGGCCGGTGAGGTATGTTTATCAAGTTGAAATCACAATAAGTATATGTTTCTCTGTTTATTTATATCAATTTCAGATATTTTAGTGATTTTATTCTACCTTCGCTAGTACTACCTTAAAGAGGCTAGATATGATGAAGTATAATGACATGAATCCCGCATCGACATTTACTTACCTCTCCGCAAAAGAGTCATTTTTGCAGAAAATCAGCAAACGTCCGTATGTAGTTGTAGGGGGGCAGTGGGATAAAGAGTGCAATGCCGCCACGGCGCACGCGCATTGTGGTGGGAGCGACAGTCGTGGCGGCAGCGGCGGCGTTGGCGGCAGCAGCGGAGGTGGCGTGCAGTGTGACGCGCGGCGCGGCAGCAGCAGGTCGAAGAGACACGGCGACGGAGTCGGCGCAGCTCGAGCAGGTGGGTGGGCGCCGGCGGCTGGTCGGCTGGCTGGCGCAATCAACGTCGGTTATCATAGTGTTCTTAACCGCTGCCGGATATCTCGGTTACATCGCTGTAATCAGTGGATGGGAGCATGGAGAAGCTTTCAACGCGAGTCCTTGCGAAGAGGAAACCTTTTCGGATTTGTAGACAGTGTTTCGGAAGAGATTAAACATTTGCTGAGCGCGGTGATCGTGATTCATGGGTCAGCGATAGTTAGTACTATCACTGATAAGAGTTGTCCGCTTACAATGATCTATCAATGCACTGCTTTAACTTCTGATAGGAAGTGATTGTCTAGGATACACTTCAGAGAGACTAGTTCAGCTTCTTATACAGTTAGTTATGCATCTACAGTATTCTGAAGCATGTACGTAAAAATTTAAATCCCAGTTGTAACATATATGTAAAAATATTAAATCTCAATATAATTATGTTTTAACAGTAGCATTCATATAACAAAAATACGTTTAGGCGCTCTTATGTCCAAATTCTTCAAACGTTTGAAAAATTTGTGACTCCGGTGAATTTTAAGAGTTTGATAAGATAGAGAAGCAATTTTGATTTATAAATTCGAGTTAATATTTCTTTGATGGTTCAATTAATGTCTCAATATTATGACTAAAATTAGTTTTCTGGCTGTAGAAAATCTTTAATAAATGTCTAAAATCAGAAAATCATTTTTATTTTGTTGGAATAATTTGGGTCAAACATTTAAAAACTATTGATTAAACTTTTTTTAAGTAATACTTTTTTCTGTTTTCTCTCATGTTTCTAATCATATCTGAGATAAAATGTCTTCTTTCTTCGTCGATCAGAATGTTTTCTCATAATTTTTTGCTTAATTTCATTTCTATACTTTGCTTTTGTTTAGTTGCTTAGTTAATTTTTGAATAATTGACATTCACTGCTGGATAAGAGACATGGACATGAGCAAAACACGGTTTATTTTGATTTGATTTTATATTGTCGATCACAATCGTGTGCTTGTTTAATGAACTGGCCCGCGATAGTACCACTGTTTTCCTAGATTCAAAATATTCCTTGGGATCAATTTAAATATGTTGCGTAGAATTCGCCACTTTGCTATAAAAATTAAACAGCACCCTGTCATATCTCAATAGCTCTGGTTTTCAACCAAGCTAGATTGGGGAAGTTAAATTTTCTTTTTTTCAGTTACTTTCACTAACGTTAGGAATCAATGGAAATTATTAAAATAATTTACAGGTAGGGTTGTTTCATTACATCCGGGGGATAAAGGTCAAATTTGGAGTAGCTGTCTCCTCTTAAATAATTAAATTATAAACATGTCTAATAGTAAATTATGTACTTTGTAAATATGTCTAATGCAAAAATTATTATACCTATGATTAAACTTTAAACAATTAAACCGTTTTTAATGTTTCAGGATGCTCTTTTCTTTTTAAGTTTCGAATTATGATTTTCATGAAAATTATTTTGATTTCAATAACACAGTATTACTGAACTGTAGTTGAGCCCTACATTCACTATGTTAAAACTGAAAAAAGTTGCTAGAGTTTAAATTGTTTTTCTCAAGTAAAACTGCGTAAAAAAGAGTCTGGCCCAACAAAAATAATTTTTAGGAAAATAATTTTGTACTTTATTTAACTGAATAATGTTAAGAATAGTTTATTGAATATGAATAATATGGTAAATATAATATTGAGGTGCACTGTTAATTGTCTATATGGTCATTATACCTGCTGCGCTATGAGTATATCATTAATTATGAGTACCATACCTGGAACAAATATTAAAATAGAATAATAATGATTTGCGCCAATTATTTAGAGAAAGGCGAAATGTTAAAGAAGTATATTTTCTAAAATATACGAATTTACATTTTGTGTTCTCCTTGTGTTTTGGGATTTTTCGAAGTATGACTTTTGCCGTCGTAGCTACATTTGATATTTTGACAAACAATCCATCACTTCACTGAGAAATCACTATGGATCTGAGCACTCTAGTATTGGATGGGATATCCCAATTCAGATGAAAGAAAGTATTGGATATGACCAATGGATATGATGTCATACTCTATAGTTCGGATGATAAGGCTGGGAAGTTACTCCTATGTTTGGAGAAAAAAAATTCCAACCTTTCAATTCGGATGTCTCATCCAAATCTATTCTCTTAGTGTAGATAAATAAAGTATTTGTATAAATGTGACCTATTATTACGCAGCTAATGCATTCATTTTCTTTTACTATTTTCTAAAAAAAAAACAGATATTTCCTCTGCGAGCTAGTTAAATAATAGTGTGGTCATTATTCCTTAATACAAATGTTACCAACCTGGTAAAATTGGCGACGAACCGGGACTCGAACCCGGGATTTCTCGCAGTTGTATAATATTGCCTGAACAGCATTTATTTTATATCTCTGACCTCAATTTTTTTAATTTATTTTTTTACATTGTTTCACTTAGTAAAAATTTGGTAAATCCTAACAATTTTGGTAAATCCTATTAAGTTCAGTAAAATTACTCAGTAAAAATGTCCTTAAAGCTTTTCTTTTATTTTGTGATTTACCATTTAAAAATGACATTTCAGTTTCGTTACGCAATTTTACAATTTTTTTTCGTTTACAGATAATTTAACAACCGTTTAAATATTATGAGTTGGGAATACTTTTTCCTAACTAGATTACACTTATTGATTGAGCTGATTTTGAATATCTGACATTTATTTTTTCAAAAATTCAAGCAATATCGAAAAGAAAATTATAGTGTTTAAGGGATACATAAGTGATAATTCTCTCTTCTCTGGGAAAGTTGGCTTTTGTAATACTTTTTAAAGTAATTCATACTAAAAATCATTATTGAACAGAGTAAAAATTCCATGAAGTTGTCTCACTAACTCTCGCCAAAAGTTTGATAAGTCAGAAGGTATTGTGATAATATAGTGTGACTGGGGGCAGGGAAGTTCAAAGAAACCCAACGATCCCAATGACAGCTTCTTTAGATGATTATAGACAACCGTCTAATTTTGCATTTGTCAATACTTATGCTCGCACTACTAGGATCTAATTTTCGTAATCGTATCGAGAACAAGGCTCGAATCCCCATGTATATTAGTATATCAATAGGATATATTAATATCAAAATACTGAAATTCAAAGTAGTACTGAAAACAGATGCGGATGGGATTTAACAGAGTTCCATCATGTAAAATTTCTCCGTTCTACGCCGTTGAGGCAATATAGGTTACAGGACCTGTTGCCTACAGATATCATAATAGATTACTCAGAGAAGAATTGATTTTCTTGAGAACAATCCTTGATAAAACGAGAGAATTTTCTCAAGAGATATAGTATTTTTCGAGGAAATGTACCAAGCCATTGTATTAGGCAATATTTAACAATTGTGGTAACGTCAAGGAATGTTTCAACATTGATTCTGTAGTCAGTTGTTTGTCATCTCTTCTTTCTAGTTTCAAAATATGATTTATATGACGATGCTCCATTGGAACTCTCAAGGAAAGTTAGCTCGTCTCAAGGAAACAAAGTCTTAGCTTGTTAACGAAACTTACACACACCTTATCTTACTAACAAATTCATTACATCACTTGTTTATATATGTAGGGGATCAAAAACAAAGTAAATGTTGCATGGTATGCATATAATCTTGCTATTCAATAAGATCTCAGATTATCACAAAAAGATGAATCATACTACATTTGTGACACCAATAGACAGACGCAATAGTTTGCAAAATAAATGTCATTGAAAAGAAAGGAAGCATAACCTTTACTTCTTAAAGTTTAGGGTGACAACAAAATTAAATTGTAATGTGGGATCGAAAATCGTGTTTGCGCGTTACGAAAGGAAAGTGTTTGCTCATTCTCAGCTAAATCACTTACTAACGACTTCGAAGTTCTGACCTCGTATGAGATGCTCATATTTTGGTGTGGGTCGCGTATAAAATATTTCGTGAATTCATGCCCACTATGATTTTAAATTATCAATATTATCTAGAAACACATTTAACTATAAAAGAATTTTTTTTTGTATTACGTTTCATTCTCACATGACTATAGACGTTATCATTCATATTTAGCACACACGGAAAGAAGTCGAACAGTTCCTTGAACATTCATTTTACTTTAAAATATTTCATTCTAACTCTGGGAAATAAAATCTGTGATCCTTGGAGTGTAAATAAGACGGTGATTATGACTCGGATCATTACTTCCATGAATGAAAGGTATCATTGTTATGAGGGAGATGCATAAGCTACGTACTCGTGTTCCTGGAGGAGTGTAGAAGGGAACTGGGCAAGCAGACGATCATTCTTGATAGATTAAAGTAAGGAAGGGGAAGTCCAGCTGTAGGAGTAATCTTAATGCAGATTATGCATCGTGTCATAGTTATTGAACAAGGAAATAAATTAGCAAACAAAACTGGTAATATCGAGTTGCAGAGAAACAACTACTACTTGTATTATTTGTTTAGTAAATAAAATTAGATTCTCGACCACCACGGGGTATTGCGCAATATTGAACTTCCTTTTTTCCACAAATTATTTATTGTTTTAAGTCATTAATTACACTAACCTGTTTTCGCGTCCCAAACAGTCAATCTAAATTAATTATTTTACTTATTACTGTATTAAATTATTGCTAATATTATGCCAAATGTATTCAATTATCAAGTTTGTGTTATAATCTGGAACAGTAGCCAGCACTACGCACAACTTGGTTTCCTAGTTACGATTAATGGGAACAGATCCATTTTCGAAAGGGTACATGAGAAGCACCAATCTAATTATTCTAGTAGCTGGCCTCAACCTAAACACTTATCGTTGCCGGCCAGTCTTGTGCGACGCCAATAGGTCATTTCGTGGTATTGTTTGACTAAAAAATAGTCGAAGTTCAGTTGCACGTAACTAGTTTTGGATTTGAAATACCAGCGCTGAAACCTAGCGGATTTGATTGAATAAGGTGAAAGAAGTATGTTGTTTTGATCAGATGAATATGTAAGTACCTATCATTATTTGCAAACTTAAAAGCAACATTACAAAAGCTTATGTAACAAAAAGAAAAAAAGAAAATTTGTGCTTGTATATTGTAATTGAATAAAGTACAATATACATAGTACGAATTATTTGCATTCCTTGAAAATATGTGATCAGTTCCCCCGCGAACAACACAACTCGTATTTGAACTTGTGAACTTGGAGATGCGACGCCCTTCAACAGATTCACGTTGAAAATGAGACGATCGTTAGATACTCTCTGGACGAAGATCCAAATCTTTTCACAAATTCACTTCCAATCGCATGTTTAACGAAAACAAAAGCGGCAAGGTGATGAGCCTTTGAAAAAGTCACAGAATATCCACTTCATTGGATAGGAATATCGAAGATGGGTGGATGAGACGAGCGAGATGGCGTGAATGGACAACGTGGCCAGACGCCGAGGCTGGCGGCGGGCAGCGGGCGGCGGCAACGGTAGAGGCAGAAGCAGTGCGCTCGATGGGACGGGCGATCAATAGCGTCGTCTGGGGCGGCGGTGGAGGCGGCGCGGTGGCAGTGGGGGACGACGGTGACGGAGGCGTGTACCCGGACCCGTACTCCCGTCGCCGGGGCGTGCTCACACGACCACTCTGTGACTCCAGTACACACACGCGAGAATCATGGCTACTTGAACACATGTGATGTTGAGGTCATTAGTATGGACAGAGTGTGATTGATAATCAACTGTCGCTCACGTTGAGATCAGTTTGGAATGAACGGGTATTGTTTTCTGTTGATCGGCTCGCATATTGATTTTACTGTTTACCCATTAGTTTTGATTGAAATTCACGTTCTTTTAAAATCATATAACAATGTTACACTGCTGAAAGTTGCGAGCGCGGAGTCAATAGTTCAACGACACACACGCTAAATTGAGCTGTAAATTATTGTAATGCATTTACAGGAATCTAGAAAGCTATATAAAGTAGCAATAAATAATGGACGTGTCTTCTTATTCGTCAATGAACCCAAAACAACAGACATTGGAAAATTCTCAATTCTGGACAGGTTTTAGGAATTGGAATACCTTTTTAACTGCGGTTGTCGCAGGGCGCTCGCAGGATCAGAAAAATCTCTCTGAAACTCAAGAAAGCATTGGGAGAGGGTGAGAAGATAGGTGATAAGGTCAGAATGTAGGCCGTTAGGATTGTTTCATCTTTGTCTTGCTCTTGCTCAAGTTTTCGGATGTTTTCAGACTTTTGCGGATAGTAATGCTATGTACTTTGTTACTCGTGTGAGACATTTTTTATTTGATTTATATTTAGTTTTGGGAATTATATATTGCTGATGTTTATGTCTGCTCACGTTCTTCGCAATTGTTCCCAATCTTCTTCATTAGAATCTAAATTATCATGTGAATGTAAATTATCGAAAAAGATGTATTAAAAATAGAAGATTAATTTAAGAAGAAGAAAATCATCATCAAATTTAATGGATTCTTTGTTTGTTGCATTTAACAAAGACAAAAAATGTCTTTAAATCATGAAATGAGAACGAATAGTTCATATTTTACAAGCATTTTAATGACATAGTGCAGCCGATTTGCCGCCGTTGTCTCGCCTCGGAAGCGAAAATTTGACAGGTGCGGTTCCCGAAGAGTGGGTTTCACACGAAATACTAAGATGAATAGACACTTCGGATATTATGTCAGAGTTGGACCACCATTGCGGTTAGAGGGGGATAAACAGCCCTAGAACACCCATGGATTTCGGGACTTCCTGATAAAGTGACATGATGCCGTATAAGTACAAGTTCAGCACAGTTGGAGGTTAAATACCCCTAACTCTTCTGAGGGTGAGGTGGTGACATGTTTCGATTGATGAGATTCACTCACGGACAACTATACATTGCTTGCTCAAGGGTGGTTTATTGTTGATACTGGAGGTGAAAAGCAAAATGGTGTACAATCAATCAAGTTTTATATTACATTTGTATTATTATGAATTTGTAAAATTAGGATGCTCTATTTTCGTTTTAAAAACCAGCAAGTTAAATTATTTTAATCTGACAATGTAGGGAATATATTTTCTTTTTTATTTTGTAGAAGAAGACTGCTTTAGGAAAAATTCTGGGACGCCGGGTAATCAATTAGTATTGATATATTTTATATAATTATGTGAAAAAATTAAGACACTAACGTAAAAGCGATAAAATATTATTTGGAGTTCAGCCTTAATTATTGCTTTTAATAGAGGTGTACAAGTGATTATTTTAAGAGCCAATGTGTCCTTCCTATTTGAATGCAAATTTTCAAATTTTCTAAGCTCGCAGTTATGTGTGGATTCCGACCAGATAAAATCACATACCCGAAGTATATGAAAATATATTTATAAATAAAATTTTGGACTGTAAGTATATATTCCGAACTTGCCTTTTCTTAGATTGCGTGTTTTGCAATATTCGCCCTTCGTCTTTGTTTATCTTGTGAGTTGGAGGCAAAGATTTTCTACGCTGACGAACTGGGACGCTGCCTCGGGGCAAGACGAGCTAAGCCGCTCTTTCGCACGTTGAAGACGACTCGCAATTTCGATCTGGGTTCAGTTCGCTGCTCTGCATTTCTTCTTAGACAATTATCGAAACCACAAAACCTGAACCACCAGTTTGTAGCGCGCTCAGTTCTAGTTTATTCTTCTCGGAACTCAGTTTGACGATCCGGCTCATTAGCTTATTAGTTGCCTATGTTCACACGGGGCGATCTCGCGTTCTATTCAAAATATTTTACCTAAAACCGTTTACTTCTCGGATCATAAAAAAATTAACGATATCTCACTTCTCTTTTCACAGCGTATTCATTCTTAATTTCATATACAAATCTTATTTTCTGCTCAGTCTTTTTACATGAGGTATTTCCTAAATATCCTTAGACGAAATAAATACGATGGGTACTTCGGTAACAAGTAAATACCTTGTATATTTTAGGAGCAATGTGATAAAGAAATATTATTAATCGACTCTCACAGTATAAAAACTGCGATTTACCAACATTATAGAATATTTTTGGTTGTCGTATGATAAACACTGAGCACTCTAACTTTACATCTCTGTATGATAATTGTAGACTATATTTTTAACATATGCAATTTATGATTATTTGAATTAAACTGTATTGATAGATGAGAGACCGTACACTTTCATGGCTTAGTGATCTTTCCGGTCTTTACAGCGCACCAAGCGGCACTTGGATGAACTGCTTTAATGGTTCCGACAGGGAGATAAAATTCTTACCTCGAACTAACGACGTTTCCTAGATATTTGTAGGACACAGACGAGCTAAATCGGGACAGTGCAGAAACAATGGACGCAAGCCTTGAATCAACACTATCACAGACGACGAGTGTGCGCTTCTGTAACTTTCGTGTCGTCTGCGGATGTACTTCTAACGGTTCACCGCGTGGGTGTGATTGCACGCGTTACGGTAGTAGGGGTAACATACGGACATCAATAACGAGCATGGATGATCCAGGACGACAGAGAATAAACAGAAACGTCCGATCCGGTTTGTATAACTCTCGCCCCTTTTGTTCTTTCTCCCACCGCTCACACAAATCTATACTAATAAAAGTGAATTATTTAAAATGTCTGTGGAATGGAAATCGGAAAAAGTAATCAATAGAATTCCAAAGAACACTTTTTAAGTGTTATTGCAATTAAAATACAAAGTATGGGAAATATTGATGAATTACAAGAAAAACAATTAAAATTGACTGTTTATCAGTACAAGTGAATCTTCACTCGCTTGACTGCTGACAGTGAAGTTTACTAATGTGTCCGCCAGAGATCAATTGCGTTACGTGAGGCGGACAATCTTCTGAAGGTATAATATACGTGACCGAATAGTTGAAGCAAAATTATATAAAGATTGTGAAGAACATGGTTTTAAATGACATAACCTAGAAGTGAATTGAAAACCAAATAATTCAAAGGTTTAACTGTGCGCTTGGTTTATTATGCTTTCTGTGTATTCACCCTTCTTTCTGCCTGGATTTTAAAAATAATTCGTAATTACGTACATATTAGCATACAATACTGAAAACTCTGTACTTTTGTAAGTTTTCTTTGTGTTAATTAATTTTTTAAGTTAACAAAAGTGAAAATTTAATGTAAGCAGACATTCATGTTCTTGCAAAATTATTATTTCCCACAGTTTTTCGTTTAAATTTCCCCCCTCCTTATCCCCTTATCCCCTTATCAAACTTGGTCACTACCGGGGTATTGAGTTTGTCACTATTCTCTTGCTTCCTTATGGTTATTTATTTATTTTCTTTCATTAAAATATCATTACTTTTTCTTATTGGTTATATATTTCGCCCTTACGTGTATGATCTGCGCCCAATTACCTCAGTTGTTGAATAGAAAGCTGACGCTTATCTATTGCCCTCTCTTGGCTATGTTGCATAGTTTCCCTATCAGCAGGTGTAATACATTTTTTCATTTATACATTTTTATCATGTTTTCGTCATGAAACATTACGTGACGTGTCGTCCTCGTTTAATCACTCTCTTTAGTCATCAACTCTTTCCACTCCTTTGTATCTAGTTCGTCTGTCCGTATTCCATTTCCCATTTTTCTCATTTATTACTTAAACCTCTTGTGTTCGTATATTTCATACAATATAGCATTTATCATATTTCATTGATTATACGTTTTTATTCATAATCAGAAATCGTTCTTGAATGATTTCATTCAATTTTAAGAAGCTACCAACAATATAATTATTAAATTTTGAAATGTTATATCTTTTAATGTAAAATTAAAATTTCTATTGAAATTGCTACAAATTTATACCTAAATATTTTGACGATATCATTATCAAAGTATAAAGGTTCTGAACATCAATTCAATACCTAAATGAACGAACTTTGAAACGTGGATTGAAGAAGGTAAACAGTAACCACTTCATCGAAGAACAAACTGTACCACGTGCCTTTCCCAATGTAAAGACCTCCACTCCACAGATAAGGTGTGTAACGATAGCTTTATCAACTGGTACTGTGTTTATGTTTTTGTCTGTTCAGAAGTATTAGTTTCAAATGAATAGACCCGACAGATGAATGTGTCAGAAGTAGATGCCGGATTCGATTGTAGAAGTGAATATAGTATCATGCTCTTGACACCGAAACGACGCACCGATCCTGAGGTGAAAGCTCTCATGAAAGAATGGCAGGTATGGAATAATGTACAATATTCATAGTCTCTTGATTTGGGAAGTGCGATATTTGATTTCCCAGTAGGAAATTTGTCTCTCTCCAAATTTTCTGACTGTATGCATATGAATTTATCAGATCAACGAAACATTCTTGACATCTTTAATCTCACAGATTGTAACAGTTCAGGAAGTATCACTATCTCTTTGAAAATGACAATATGAAAAGTTGTTATTATTTATTATTTACTTACTTTATATTATGCATGATTAATATTTATTAGAGACTCTGAACATAGCGACATTTGTTGTACCGTCGATTGATACAATTGATACATAATACAGTTGATAGAAGAGGTACTGTTTACAATTAAGTCTGGAAATGTAAAATGAGAGACCATATGGCATTATATACCTTAAGCGATTGAGAAAAAAACTTGGCAAAACAGTCTATCAGAATTATGACTTGGAGAACTTACACAATCTTTGACTCTCAAAAATTCTCGACGTAATTTTTTATCATTATGCAAATTTTCCTGAAAATATTAATTTTTAGAAAGATTTATAAGATATTTAATTTCATAATAAGATATTACAAGTATATCTGAGTATTCAGGCACTTAAATGCATATTAACGATAATATTTAAATTTATTAAAGTATTACATTTTTTATTGTAGTTTGGTTAGATCTATCTTATATTTTAACTCTTCCGTATGACGATCTTATCGACGAAAACCCCAAAACATTGTTTGAAAAATCTCAGGAGAAATTTCCAAGAATATAGCCTTGAAATTAGGTTAAGTTGGTGTGTTGATGACAGAAGGTTGGAGTCTTTCTTAAAAGTTTATTTCCTTTACAAGAAAGAATGATTCACTCTAACCTCCCTTTACAAAATTATAACTAATCTGCGTGTTGTCCTCTCAACTATTTCAATTAGTGTTATGTCATTCTAAATTCGAATCAAAGAATGACCAGACCTAAAATATTTCCCCGTATCGAACAAATTAGGGAAAGAATAACCCCATCATGTTCACCATAGTAATCTGAGTTACTTTGAGTGTCATCATGAGTGATTTATGCCATTTATGGGTGATTTTTTACCTTATATAACTTCATTAAATACATCGAGTGATAGAAGGTTTTATTTCCTCCTATCTTTCCGTCATCAAATACTTTTCATTCATTGCAAACTTTTATCTCTGAAGATACTGTGATAAAATAAGCAATGGATTTATTTTGTTCGATTACGTTGACTTTATCGTTTGATTGCGGTCCTTCTACATGCGATTGGCAGTTATCAAATTAATTCTCAAATGCACTAGCATAAATAGTTTGATTACTACGTAACTCATCCAAATACATTCCCAAGACATTTCTGAAAAGACAGCGATTCGTCTCAAAAAACAGTTCTCAATCATCGCAGCGGTTAGCTGTCTATTATTCCAATATTCCTATCCAACGTAAATGAAGGAAACTAAAGTAAATGAAACTTAATTCGAGAGAAAAACAGTGTATGTCTTGAGCCACAGAATAATAACAAAACGTACCAGGAGAAATATCGACTGTAAATTATTTATTTAATCATTGTGTGTATTTTATGTAGATTTATACAACACTATACACTCCCAAACTCATTCACAAGGGTTAGAAATGTAGATGTAACCACATTATTTCAAATTTAAAGATAGATAATAATTTTTTTAATGTTTTTATATCAAACTATAAGCTTAATTTACAACACGTTACAACAAATCTACACAAACATTTAAATAATCTTTCTTAGTTTTGAAAATTTTGAAATGTTTAGAATTTTTTGTAATTATAGCAATGAGTTCTTAAATCAAAATGAACGAACATACAAAATGTAAATCAGTTTTTATTATGTCATAAACATTTTACTGGACGCAACAAAATTATTATACCTGGTACGGTCGTGCGATCAGGCCTTTTTCTTTTTTTACATTTCTGGTGATCCACTTCGTTCTTTCCTCGGGATTTAAGCAAATATGAAAAGTTTCCTGTTATTTCCTGTTATAGAGCAGATTGTACAATTTGTACTACGCAATCAATTTTTTCCCCTAATATAGATTAAATATTGCGTAGCTGGAGCAAGTGAATGCAAATACCTACAAGTAACAAATATAAATAATGAATTATAATAATTATCAAATATTTTCCATAAATTAATTTAAGTATACATGTTTCTTATTACCCCACAAGCATACTTATTTAACAATCATTAAACCATAGTATTACTGAATTTTTTTATTGCAGAATATATCACCTTACATCAACGTAAAATTGAACGTACAAAGTATATTTACGTTAATGAACCTTGAATTTTAGTGCGTTACGAAAATCACAGATACGTAAATATCATAATTTCAAATATATGCCAACTCAATTAGTAAGTAAAAAAATGGCGGATGCGATTACTTCTTAAGTCCTCGAGATTTTGTAGTATTTTTATATTAGAAAACAAGAATATTATGTGTAAAACTTCAATGTTTACTATGTGTAAAGGATGAAGTCAAAATATTCTAAACCAAAATGAAATTTTTCGTATCTTCTATTTTCTGTCTTTGTCGATAAGTTCTTAACTACAACGAGTGAAATTTCGACCGACTTGATCATACTACTGATTATTTGTGAATTCGATCCTCCCATATCGCTTTTAAAATTCGCGCTTATTTTGTCTGTGGCACGATGGTGAGAATTTCAACTATTACAGAGTGTAGTACCTCAAAGTTAGCGCAATATAGCACTATTGTCATCCCTAATCTTTTATGGCGGTAGAATTAAACTCTCTCGCGACGTGGTTGGTTTCCGACCAACCTGAAGCGCTACTGACTTTCCCAAATTGCGGACACGATTATCTTCGGTTTATTTGCAATACGTGAGAGTCGAATACATATCATAATCATTAATATAATCAGTATAATCAAGAATGTCGTGAAACCGATAAAACATTGAACTTTTTCTTCAAACTGGATGACGAAAAAATTACCGGCGAATGGAATGGAAGAATGGAAGGCCGCACATTCGCCAAAACAATATAATAGTAACGAATGAAGATTTAACCCGAGGGAACCTTGGGTACCCAGATTTCATTAGTGAAAAGAAATATACTGATGAAAGAAAAGATACTTATAAACAGTGTACACAAACTTTATCAAGCTACTAACAATAATGATTAACATTTTCTGGAAAATTAAGAAATAATAGCTAATTAAGGAAGAATCACAAAATTCACGCAAGCAAAGCCGTGGGTTTTCAGTAAGTTTACTTCACTGAAACAGATGACAGCTCTTACCAAAATGGGAATAACGAATTTATTTCTCGTCGGATCAGAAAATGATAACGTGAGTACGAATATTTCTTGTTTATTCTTTCAGATTTCTTTGTATTATAAACATCACGGAGTTTTGTGGTGAGCATCACAATTGTGTTCAGGTTAAAGTATAAACAAATCTCTTATTTATTAACCATTTTATTCGTGAATTTTTAATTTTCAACGTGAGGCATAGCGTTCCTTTTTTGTTTAGTATGGATAATAAACAAAACCATCCTCCAACACTTATCACGTGATACTATGTTGTTGTTGGTAAAAAGTTAATCTTCCAAAATTTTTGAGTTATTTAGAAACTGTTTACTTCCTAACGGTAAATAGGAGAGGTCTTGTGGTTGAATAATTATAGAACAACACTTCACTTTTATTGGAAAAATGCTTTCTTCGATTTTGCATTGAAAATGCATTTAGAACTCCTAATAATTAATAAATTATTATTCCTCGTCAAAAACATACCGAAGGATTTAAGTATGTGGAAGCTATACGTGACAT
The DNA here is from genome assembly GCA_002313205.1 of Laupala kohalensis. Lineage (NCBI taxonomy): Eukaryota > Metazoa > Arthropoda > Insecta > Orthoptera > Trigonidiidae > Laupala > Laupala kohalensis. Next base: position 723,540 of record NNCF01127016.1, read on the forward strand.
AACGGAATTTTGGTTTCATTAACACTGCATGATCTACATCCTCGCTCTAAATATGATTGTTCATTATTATTTATCGATTTAAACGGAATAATTGGTATATTATCCCTGTTATAAGTGTTTACAAACTAATCCATGCTACGAATTTAGTTTTACAAATATTTTGTTCGTAAGAGATACGACACAATCGCGAAGTCATTTTACAAACTTCAGTGATTCAGTTTTTACATCTACTTAGGCGGTTGTGACGTGCATGTTTTTCATTCAAATGGTAAAAATATGAAACTTGCTTAACTCGTGTACAGATAAAATCATGTATATAATTGCAATCATTATCTCAAATGCAAACATGAAATGACATCAAAGATTTTAAATTTGGGATAATGCAGAGAAGCATCTCATCTATTCGTACTGTTAATTTGTATCAAGATTACATTTCCACATATCTCAGAAAGATATGTAATCATAAGAAATTCGACATTGTTCGATAATCACAGAAATAATGGCGATATTGTTGGCACATACAAACGATTTGTTTCATAATGGTACTTAACGCTTACATGAATGAAACCAAAAATCGAGATATATGTCAGCTTTAATAACCGTTTTAACCAAAGCGTATTTTTGTAACAAGAAAACAGAATAGCAGCACACTTATGATCAATAGAAGAAGGAGACAACGAATGAAGGGGAAAATATTTTCCAAAACTTGGGAACGGAGTTAAAGCCCTGTTAACAGAGCTAAACTGTCCATCACCTAGTTCGAAAAATATTATGCAGCCCCGATCTGAGATTGGAACTAGACTGAGGACGACGAAGTACTTTGCCATGTCTTTAAGAAGGTTAAACGAAGACTCGGATGGATGTGGATCCCACTTAAGTTTACCAGACCCATGACTACTGATGAGCCATGTACTAGCAGAACAGTTCGCATGGTAAGTCCACCGTATATCAGATTGGTTCAATTTCTGATAATGAATCAGATTGGTTCATTCTGTTCTTTATTATGATGGGACTGGTATTCAAAATTATTAGGTGATGGTGCGAGTGGGGGGCGTTTGAGGAGAGTTAAGTCCACATTGACAAACTGATATTACATGGAATTGTTTTCCTAAATTTATAAAAAATTTGAGTGAATTAGCACGAACAAGAAATATTTAGTGACGTATTTACACGCTAGTTCATAATTTTAAAATTCGTTAATGAATATTAATGAAATGGTAGAAAATGTCGGTTCATAGTTTCTTATGGGGGTCTCTTTTCTCAAGCTCTTAATCCTTACGAGGCAATGTCCATTACAATCACGCCTGTGCTGAAGAAGCTCGTTTAACAGCAAACATTTTTAAAACTATTTAAACATTTTTAACAGCAAAGACTGACCCTTCAAACTCAAGTGATAATCACCTTTCTTATTTTCACATAAAGCAATGCAAATGACAATGGAAAATTTCTGAATTATCTGTTGTCTTTAAATCGTGTAAAATTACTCTTTGACAATCAAGTTGATGTAGAAATGAGGGTCTGACCTCTTCGTTCAATTAATTCCCATTGCCGCTTTACACAATTTTTCAATTATACTAGCTCTAATTCTATTTTACCAGCTCAGCTGCAAAGAAGCGAAATTCTCTAAAAGAGCATACTTCGAAATAACCAACATTTTGACTTATTTATCGTTCCCGTTTATACGTTTCCTTATCGTTGCTTCTTCTTTTAGAATTAGTAAAGTATTGAGCTGAAAATTCAAAGAACTTTTAATATTTGATTTCGTCACGTAGCTCATAAGATTCCAGAATTCTTTAACTGCGATTTAACTACTTATTTAATCGAAAAATTATTTTTCATCAGAAACGGCTTCCCATAGTTAATTCTTCCTCTTGTAACTTCTGGGTCGTTTCAAATACTAAGAAACTTTGATTACATAATCTTATCTTTTCTAGGGTGCGTTCATTGTGGCAACAGGGTAATTGCAATACACTGTGCTAACTTAATTAGGAAATTTTATTTTTCTTCATTTTACGAAAATTTTATTTCTGGAGTTAATTACTTTCGTAAATCTTTATAAAATATTAACTCCATTAAAATAATAAAATGTGACTTAACTATTTTAATAACAAGAGAGAAAGATTACGTCCTTTTACCAAATCATAAAGTATATATTTCCAAAATACATTTGAATGAATGAATTCTTTATTAGTCCATTGTTTTAAGTACAAATATAATAATTACAGATTTTTATTTCAACTAAGTACCAACTTAAACTAACTCTCTTTACATATTTCTTGGAATGATAAAGTTTACATCCCAAGAATATAATCCTGTTCGGGACGGAATGCGAATTTGACACAACAATCAATAGTGGACAACAACCAATAGCGTATAATATCTGGTCGACTTAACGTTGTCTCTCTTTTCTATAAGTAGTTCTCTCGTAAACAATGACTTGCTTAAGTATCTGTCATAATTGAGCAATTAAAGTAAAATAAAAATTACAAAGTAAGAACTTAAAATCAAGGAATAATTCGCTTAACCAAGATCAAAAAATGAACAACTACTCAAATATATAAATGTTGAAACAAGTTCAACATTGAAACAGCTCATTTTTGAACGGGCTCTCGGACTCATGTCTCATGGTTCCATGTCAATCACACTTCATAATGAGGTACTTTTGCAACTAACAAAAGTAGAGTTTTATCTCGGATGCTCAAACTTTTACTCCTATATTTCTCTTCAATCAGCGATGGATATTGAAAAGCTAATGAGGAAACAAACACGACAGTGAATTTAACTTTAGTTTTACTTACTTGGAACTACCAAACATACATTATTAGCCGCAGAACTATCGAGAGAAAATAGGTAATTATTAAAAAAGAACGGAATGTTAAATGATTTGAGCCAATGTTTTATTTTTTGTTCCAAGGGTAGTGGCGGGCAGCCCATCTTGATAAAAACATCCGTGAATACTATGATAGAGATCTCGGCGATGCAGTTCACATCTCTGTTGCGAAATTCTCCGATTGTTTAAATCCAATAATATTTGGAAAGGGAAGCAAAATTCTCTTTTTCCCTAAAAATAGACAGTAAACACAAATTGTTTTCTTCTAAATCATAATTTCAGAGTTTTTGATTCTCTGATTTGCTCTCTGAATTCAAACAAATGCCGGAAAAGTACTCTATTAAAATTCTCGGTCGTTCCCTTTCTTTTTATTCTCCAAAAAGAAGTCTGGAGCGATGGGAAGATAACATGCAGTTAGTTGAATAAAATGGGGCATTAAAAAAATTTCAACGTCTAGTAGTTGGGTCCTGATTTCCGAACGGCAGTCAACTAGTCACGTGAGATGATAGTTGTCATAATTGTATGAAATTATTGTATCCCTAACTCTAACAAAAACGTTTATGTTCTTTGCATTGAGAAACAATATTTTAAAATGTAATTAGGTATATGTTTTGTTTCCCTTTTATTGATTGTGAAAACAGTACGCTTTGTAAACTTGTATTATTTCGACTCTCTTTTTAAGAGGGATATCAAACTACAATATTTTGTTCGATCAATGCACCTGTACAACCGAGGACACGAGATCGATGGACCGACTCGACCAGACCAAGTTCGGTTGTGGGTGGAAGTGATCTGGAATGGAGCGAGGTTAGAATTGGTCGAAGCAATTCCCACTTCCGCGAAAGACGTTTGGGCCCACCAATTTACGCCTTCAAGTAAGACAACATTCTTTCCATAACGATAATGTCTTTGAAGGTACGTTCTACGCCTAAACACTTGTTCGTTCTCGATATACTCTCACGTGCACGATGTATAAGACTATTGCACCCACCCATTCCTCATAGGGTCCGGGAACGAGATTGAATTGATATTTGATACGGTGAGTTTTTACTGACGCATTTCCGTGGTGATGTCTATCTCCCCTGTACATATCGGAATGGTGAAGGGAACGGAGATTTGAAACGTGGGCGCTTGGATGAATGAAATGTCTCCAAATTTACATGGCAGTAGGATTGGAACCCATAACCTTGGTATTCAACTCGATATCTAAGATAAAGTAAGAAGAGATTCGTTCTTTTATTATCATCCTTGTCTGGTGTCATTCGTGTTCGCACATCTTGTTTTTTTAATAGCATTTGAAATCATTGTAAAAATATAATTGTTGTATGTCCAGGATGTCCTGTGTTTCGGTAGAATTTTTTAGGGGTATATGTATTTTAAGAACACAAGTTAACCACACGTTATAGCAAATTGCTTGTTGTAGAATATGATATTGATTATGCACTAAATACTAATTTTATAAAATTAATATTTAATGTAATATGATGGTAAAATATTTTTTAGGTTATAAATATCCTTTTTTGGGGGTTGGGATGTATCCGTCTCCTCTTTCCCTCCCATTACAATTCTTGCCGCTGATCCCTCCCGTAACCTCTTCGTGCCATGATTGCAGGTGCTGTGGTCGGCGGGGGTGGCGGCGGCGGAGGCGGAAGCTGAGGCGGGGGCAGCGGCGACGGCGGCGGGCAGGAGCATGGTGCGAGGCGGCGGTGGCGGCAGCGGCGGCGCCGGAGGTGGCGGAGGAAGCGGCGGCGTGGCTGGAGGCGCGGAACCCGAGGCGGCGGCTGCACAGACGGCGGCGCCGGCGGACGTCCGGGCGCGAGCGCATCGCTTGTGCAGCGAATACTTACGAGGCGCTTGGCGAGACGCCACTCCGCTCCAACTGATCATCCGGAAGATCAGGTGACGCAGAGTTAAAACTACTCATTTTTATCATTCGACTGAAAGAGGTGTATTCTTTCTCATTTAATTTGTACCTTCTTCCCTTTCTCATTACGCACGAACGCGGCTGATGCATGTTTCGGTGAAGAGAGCTTCAGTTATTTTTATACGACCACATATCGTCGCAAAATTGATGTCTATAATAATTCAGTAAAATTAGCTCAACAATTAATGATGTCCAAACATACAAATAAAAAGTGCGATCCCACGCCAAATTGATAGCCTCATCTTAGTGATTAAAAGGTACACCTCATGGAGCTACGGGTTGCGTAGGGAGTGTAGCAAGAGGATGAAATGGTCTTTTTCAAAACAGTATTTCTAAATATCTCAAAAATTAGGAGACATAGGCAAAATATTCTGGTATACCGAATAAAATTGCATGAAATTCCGAAAACGATCTAAATTTTTGTGCTGCAGTCAACGGTTATGGGGAAAAACATTTCCCAACTTGCTTGGAATTTCTCGAAATTACTTTGAAATGGCGGAGGGTATATAACAATTAGGTGCGAGGGATGGATCTTGGAGTTTGACCTTAACTTTACTACTATAAGGGCAATGAGTGATAGGGACATGTGATTGTATAAATATATCCATTCTCTTCGACATTCTACGTATTCATATTTTCCTATGATCTACATGATCTACATTATTGGAGCCGGGCTCCAATAATAATAATTACATTCTCTTCGCGATATTACTGTCTACGGCATAGTATTCTCCACTCTCGTCACTTGATACTAACACACATGAAAATAAACTATATTTAGAAAGGAACCGTCAAAAAAAAACAAACATTGCTCACTTAACAATCAGATAAACTCGCGAAGAAAATTAGGCGACGAAGACGAAGTAGTGACAAATCTATGCTCTGTATGTAAAGTCTGTTTAGTCCCAATTGAGAGAATATAAATTACACGTGCGAAAAAGTAAATTAACTCCAATTCCAATAATAGTGATATTCATTTTTACATAATAGATAAGAGTGAACAGTAACAAATACTGTATGAGTGTGTTAAATTGTTTCTCTCTCAAGTCTATTTCCACAGAGATGACAGTTATGGAAAAGGAATACACACCGTAGTGAAGTAAACCGTCGACTCATGCTGAACACTTTTATAATGCTTCTTTCGGAATAAAACAATTCTGTTCATACATGCTTGACGTCATCAACCTCACGTCTATTTCTTGTACCTAAAATGAACAACTGTGTGAAAATAGGATCATGTAGGTACGTGTTATGCATTTTCTGTCACGCGATAGAGAATCTTGAGCGGCTCGAGAAGGGTTGATGTGATGTCCAATCAATTTTTACGATCGATTTAAGAGTGAAGAAAGGGTTCGCGTACTTTACGTGCTTCCTCCACCTGAACAAATTTCCTAAAATATTGAAGAATGGAAAGCTGGAGAGATTATTTGGCTTTAAAGTTCTAGTCTCAATTTGGAAATAAAGTGCCTTTTCAGTTTCTGGGGATGTACGAGCAATTTCGAACCGTGTTCCATCTTTCATTTATGGTGAACTCACTAAGTTGTCTGTATTAGTTGGAAATCGATAACAGTTATCTTCTGTCATGTACAAAAGTACGGTGAAAGAGACAACTTAGACAAAAAAAGACAATCAAGTAAATAGTATGAACTGCAAATTTAAGGACTGGTAGATTTTGTGTTCAGCTTTGTACCGAAAAGTAAAAGTGTAAGTTATACTGATAGTCAACTAAAGGCGCGTTTACACTGTGTGTGTTATGCAGCATTTGCTACGTGTAGCATTTGCTGCATGACATTTCCTATATGTAGTAAAATGACATGTAACATTAGCTTTGTAACATTTGCTACATATAGGAAATATATAGCACTTTGCTACATGTAGCATTTTTAGACTATTCGGGACAGTTTTCATTATTTCGTTGAGAGATGACTCCTGGCAGCAGCATCCAGTTTTTTGATAAATATTTAACCCAATTTTGTTTTCGGTGCATGATTTAATTAAACTATGAACAATAAATGTTTCGTATGATTTGCGTTGCTTGCACTTAAGAGATATTTTTTCAAATTTATTTTAAACCAATAAACTTGAGCGCATTCTTTTTTATTTCAGAGTAAATGGGGCATTTTCATATTGCTACAGTTTTTCGCTTCCCCATTCTCGACATGGGGAATATGATGAAATCTATTGGATGAAAAATTGAAAATTTGAAGTTCTAACACAGTTAACTTTCTAATTATGTGGCATAATAATAGCTCAAAACATTTGTCCATGTATTGTTATCAAATAATGTATTGTTGACATTGTATTGATATTTTATTAACTTTTGTAATAACACGTTTTTGGGATCCTATTTTTTGCTGCAAATGAAAATTGTGCATCGCACATATACACAAACAATAATGGTGTTTGGCAATCTATACGCACATTTAATATACACAAACTAAATCAATTCATTTTCTAATTTTACTTGTTCGAGACCGGAAGTGATACTTGGGAAGTTAGTCGAAATAATCTGTCCAGAGATTCTTCTATTCCTAATATTCAATTCTCAAGTTTGGTTTCGATAGGTTTCCTTTGCGAGTTATGGAGAGAACAAAACATTCACGCGTTACGTTCAAAACCCGAATTCAGAAGTTGAACAATTTTTATTTATTATAACAATTTCAATTTGTATCATTGTTAAAAGCTTTCAAAAATTTGTAGAATATAAAATTGTTACAATTAAATTTGTATTGAACATTATTAACGTATTATTGAAAAGAAAAGTATGAGTCATTTAAAAATAATCTACAGCGTGTATGCCCAATTTGGCTGGTTTGTGTTGGGCCGATACTTTTTCCTGACTACTCAGTTCCGCAAAGCACGGCAGCAGGGACGACGGCGAAACTTGCTATTTAAATTCCTTCGATCTCTGACTTCAAGTGGGAAACGTGTAACATTGCTATATAGCAAAAAATTTTGCTATATAATACTTTGCGACATGAAACAGTTTTGAGGTAATTTAGCATATTCCTACATGAATCATTTCTTACATATAGTAGTTTCTTTTGAGAAATTGCTACATATAGTAAATGTTACGTGAAGCAAGTGCATTCATGTAGCAAACTCATGAAATTGTCTAGCAAAATGTTATATAAAATGTGCTATGTAGTAGATTGCTACATAGGGTAAACGCGGCTTTAGAGTAAAATCGTTCAAAACTACCTATTTACAAAGATCTGATTCGATGATTGGCAGATGGTTATAAATAGTTTCATAATAAATATTATGTTATATTTTGATACTGCCAACTTCAAAGCAAGTAGATTTTTTAATCTAAATTTTAAACTTTTAACTTGTAAAGTTAAATAAAAGGCGGGAGCATCAAATTCATTAGATCACAACTCGTCAATATTTTATGATCCGTTTCGGTTAGCTTTTTTTGGATAGTTATCCTCTAGTGATCACGTTTAAATATGATAATAATGATGTCAATTGCCCTCTATTTAACTGTAATTCTGTCTGTTGGACAAAGCGTTCTTCTTGTGGTTGAGGAAGACGTTTTAAGTTTGCATGAGAATACAAGCCTCGCGTGGACACAGGACGTTTGTTGGTCGATCTCACGTGACTCCAAGTCAGCGGCCACCTCTTCAAAGGAAAGCAGGGAAAACTCTTGAATTTGGTGGGTCGATGGATTAGTTCCATCTGTTATAGCTCTAGCTGGAGTAATTCGAACAAAAGAAAGGAAAATATATAGAAATAATTTTAATGAACCACGTTGCTTAAAAACGTTTTGTAACAATTATATTCAGACTTTCAGTACTATGCTCGAGAAAATCCGCATCCCTCAGTGAAAAAATGAAACCTTATTTGTAAGAACCCACCTGCGATAACAATATCGATACAACCATAAACATACAGGGTTAGTATATTTATGCAACTATTTAGGGTTAGTGTTAGTTTACATGTTTCTCTCTTCCAGTTCTTTCACGCGGCCGGTAGGGTTACCTGGCTGACCGTTTAAGAACTGACGGCAATTCGAAATAAATATGTATTTTAAAGACAATTATCCACGTACGATATGGGAAAAACGAAAGTCTAGAAAATAATCTGTCTGAAAATCATATTTGGAAATTTAAGTATGATTGAAAAATCGACCTTTTAGAAACAGAAATGAAGATTTGGTTCTATTCAATACCTACTTATATTTTTGTTTTCTTAAGTCAAGTAAAGAAATAAAATAAATGTTTATTAAGAAGCTGTAAATATGTTTTATCATAAAACTAATTTCAGTTCTGAAGTGTATAAGAAATGATCCTGTATCTATCGTTTATAACATAATAGTGATTGATCCATCGACATTTTTCTAATGGTTAAGAAATTAATTTTTCCTCAAGTGCTAGCTCATCGTTCTCAGCGTAGTTTAACTGTTTCTTGTCAATAAATAATTGATATTTAAAGAAATTGAAAATACAAGATGAATAAGAGGAATGAGATATTTTTATGAAAATGTGCAGGGTGTATCCGTGATGATGTTACAAACTTTCAGGGATGATGGAGGAGGGCAAATGGATCAATTTGAGATAGCAACCATATTCGGGAAACAATCGAGTCAAAAGTTATAAGCAAAATTCTATTCATTTAATTCCGTTTACCTGCACAAGTTTCACAATCTGCTACATTTACAAAAAATGTTCAAAATGGCGTCCCCGTGCGTCAATGCAGACATGACATCGTAGCACAAAGTTCTGTCGTACCCGTTCGAATATCCCGGTGTCGTGTGAACAGTGTCGCAGGCATCGAGAATTCTTGCCATGAGATCCTCTTCAGTCTCGACAGGTGTCTCATACACAAGACTTCCCTCATATACAAGGCCTCAGTGGTGTAGTGGATATGGCGTTGGTCCGCGAGTGTCAGAGCTTGTAGCGGTATAAGTTGTTATAAGTAAAGTTTTTGCTCCTTCACACTCAGTCAATTCAACCAACCAGATGAGTGGTGAACAGGAATACGTGCACTCATATTAAGAAGTTTACTGCTTCGTTGAGTTCTGTCATTTCTCTGGCGTGAAATGACTCCACTAGTTACTTCATTGTGAATAGTTATCTCCCCACTTCAACGTTTTGAAACAACACAGCAATTGTAGGAACAACTTTATCGTCTCGTGGTAAATAAGTCTTAAACTGTAATTAACTAAAAAGTCAAACTAAAATTCTTCTCATAATGACCAATCCATATTCATGTAAATTGTTAAAAATATCTTGTTGTTTTGTGAAAATGTGATGAAAGTACTCTCAGCATGCGAAACCTCGTGCGTTCACTGGGGCTTGGGAGACGTGATTCAGCATGGCGATGTGTCTCACGTCCACTGGAGCAGGCGAGGTGGAGTGTCATGAAATGCTTCAGTTGACTTCGGGTATTATCGATTCAGGTTCTCGTCACTTATGGGCTCATGTTTTTTTGTTCTCGTCACTTATTGGATTTCGTGTTTTTTGGTCCTCGTTACTTTTTGGTTCTCGGAGCTTTTTGGCTCTCGGAATTTTCTGGTTTTTGATTCTCTCGATTTTTTCGGTAAAACACTTCTCTTGGTTTTCGTCATGACCTAGGATTTCGTCAGTGTGCCCACATGAACTCGCTACTAATTTTACGAAAACAAAGGGCGACCCCCACGTTCTCCTGCTCTGTATGGCGTTGTTTAGTATGAGCATAATCCCGCGCGTCTAGCCAAACAATTCTATTGTTCTGTATTATTTTTGGACATTTCTGTGGATTGAGACAGTTAATATCACAATTACGTGTAAGGTATTACTTCGTATATAGTATTCGGTGTAATGTGTGTATTTTGGGTCATGCTGTTTCAAAATGTGCGTAACACGTAAGTTACTACAGTATGTGATCAAATTTATTCGTTCCTGTTTAGCCCCTTGAAGGAGACCAGCAACACGATAGAGAGGCATTTTTAAGTCATCGTTTACTCTTTATATTAGAATTTTTATTAGTTTCTCATTAGTTTTTAACTATAAATTATATTTATTCTCTACGAAATTGATGAGCCTAGAACATGACCGTTTACATTGGTCAATTCTGAGGAAACCGCTCTCTGATGCACCGCTGAAGGAAAGAGCATTGGCGAGATGTGACTAAGCAGTGGTCTGCTTTGTGAATTCGTGGAGTGAATTTTCTCAGAAGAATGCAAAAAATTAGACATAAAAAGGTATATTAGTATGTCGATAATATGAATATTTGTTGAAGCCAAATTGAAAAAAAAATTTGTACCTTCTCATTTTTTCTTCTCCCTCTAATGTAGGATACTACTCACTTTCTTTCACTAAACAACGTTATGCTCAATATTTTTATTAAACACGTGCACATTTATTGAGATTATTCAATGAAGAGGAATTACATCCTTATCGCTGTGATGACACTCCGCTCAATGAGAGTTTCAAAAAACAATTCTCCGTCGTTTAATTGTTTTTCATTTTTGATTGAGTGCACCGAATAACTTTTATCTCGGCTGTAATTCCGCGTATTGACGAAAAAAGAAGCATAACTCGACCGCTAAAGTGGAATGTGACAATGAAAATATGCTGACGCTTCTGTATTTTTCCCTTCCATCATACCGTTCTTACAGTCACACATACATGCAAACACATGCAAAAATTTGCATGCATGATTCATTTCAATTTTAGGATATGAATAAGAAAGGAAAAAGTAAGAATATGGTGCACTAAGTGACGTGAGGTCGACCTTACTCCGAGTGCCCTTGTTGCCGAGCTGGAAGCAAAGAGCAGAACCGTAGTGCTCCGTAGAGCAATAGCGTGAACGACCCTGGAACTAGATCGAATTTATTAAATTTATGAGCGAATACATTGATTAATATGGAAATATTCTGTTTTCGTTGGTTGCGGATTTCACCGATTGTTTTTGAACAAATTAAGTCGCAAAAGACATCAGCAGCCACAGCAAGAGGTTCGGTATTCGATTCTCGGTCACATATCGTTTTCACTTCACCGCAGAAGAGGCGATAATGTCATTTACTTTAGCGAATTAATTGTTATTTATAAATGAATAGCTGAGATTCATTGCTTTATTAGCGTAGAAGTTGGGATTTTTGCACACCTATTCTTTCTAAGTCGTCTTTGGCGTAAGAGAAATGACTTTCGAGGAACGCGTTTATTGTGCTCTTGTGCCCACCTTAGATGACACGTGAGCCAAGATTCAAAGATCTTAGCTCCGCTGTTGATAGTAGAAGACAGCTTCAAATTAAGGAAAGGAAAATCTAATCCGAATTGCGAAATTGTCTCTCCATATTGTACATGGATCCACCCTAGAGAAGGTCTGTACCAAGTTTCGAAGCTGAAAGTATTTCAGTCTCATTGTTGCGTTGCTGACAAAAAAGTCTTAAAAATTAATAAAAAAATGTATCTCGAATTTCGGAAAAATAGTTCGCAGGTCAATATGGAACAATCCTGAAAAACAATTATATCGAGTTTCGAAGCTCTGGGTCTTAGTTACTGTGCTAGCTGAAAAAAAGAAAAAAAAAGTTTAATGTTGAAAAAGTACAGAAATCGAATTTTGAAATAAAATCTTCGCAGTTTACCCAGGATCACCCCGTAAAACGCAAGCACTGAATTTAGAAGCTCTAGTTTTTTTACAGTCTTTCTGCTTGCGGCGACTTTTTATAAGAACGTTTAAAAAGTAATTAAATTAAACGAAATCGAAAATTAGGAAAATAAAAGTAAAAATCGTTGCGTTATCTTCTTGTACCTTTTCTGTAGAACACCTGTCCAAAATTTCGAATTTTTGACGTCCGTCTTTGAACTATACCTTGTACATAGAGAGACAAAAACAAATTGCTCCAGGAGTACGTCCTAAATGGAATCCGATTTAAACAACTTTTTGTATTATTTTATGGCTACTGTCAACACATTTAATTAATAAAGAAAGAATATGGTATTTTTCAATCTAGTAAATAATACTAAACGATTACTTGCATATCTTAAGAACAAAATAATTGAGATATAAATAATGTGCAGCGAGCTATACGAGTATATAAACTTATTCTTCTGTGCTCAATCTCGCGAGACAGGAATTTGTAACTCTTGTCTATAAAGTATTATAAAAAAATGTTGTATGAAATGTTTTCCTTGTACAGTGTGAAACCAGAGTGCTGTTTCAATGTAAATCAAATGAAAGTGTTTGCCTTATTCGTTTATTTGTTTACTCTTATTCATTTATTCGTTATTTTTACCTCCAACTAATTTCCTCTTCCATTGGTAACTAACTCTCCAGGCTGTGATATTAATCTCATTGGATTACGTTTTGACCCTCCAACAAGTAAATTGATGTATAGCATAAATGAAATCACATTACACGCACAATATGAGTATTTCATCTTTTGGATCTAATGTACTCGCGTACGTGGAAAATCTTAAATATATTCCCCATGATATCTGAATGAGATCCGGACAAATACATAATGTAAATTGCTTTTGTCAAACTATGGAAGGAAATTCCTATCATTACATTAAGCGTTATCTTTCAGTCATAATAAAGGAACTAATTTAACTTCCGTTATCCGGTCACGCACCGCGGACGGCTAATTTGGGTGATGATGTAACGAGCTCGTAAAACTTATTGTCCCACTCTTCCTTTTGACGAAGTTACATCACGGAATATTCGTAATATAAGTAATTTAATTTAAATTTATTTTTCCATTTTTAGGAAATAACACTTTATTTGTTATTGTTTGTGGTTGACACGGAAAAATTTCTAACTAAATAACCATTTTTAATCCAAGCCAAACCAATTAAATTCTTAGTTTCTGCGATATATTGATTTACGAGAACTAAGTATCTTGTCAAGATATATTTCTTTCGTTGTATACAAAATTAATTTACTGTTTAAAGAGAACAAGGTTATTGCTTTAGACGGTTTGTCTTCAAGTGTTATCACTAGATTAATGCTCTTCAAATACACGTTATAACTTCCTAGTGTTATAATAGTTCCTACAATGTGAAGAAATATATAGATTTAATTACTGTTATAGAAGATACTAAATATACATTAACTGTCCCATATTATATTTCTAAACAAGATACGTGTATTCTTTATTACATCACGTCTTTGTGAGTGCACTTGACTAGTAGAGAAAGTAATGAACGCATTAATTTATAGAAAATAATGAATTCTCTTCATCCTTGATATTGTTATATTTCCTTCATGTTTCTTGGGATGTTAACCACGTTATTTCTCTCATTGCAAGACTTTTTAACTACATGACTTGCCGAGTGATGATGGATGCAAATGATGAATTACGATGTGTGAGATTTCTGGTTTAATGAAAGTTTATTAATATCCTGTACTAATGTGTAAATATGAATAACAGATTGTATGTTTTTATTCTTTGATTCTCTGTTTATAGAATATACGATTGACTATAATATTGTTTCTGAAGAAATTTTGTAAAATTTAATTCTATAGTTTTTTTTTCATCTTTCGTTCGATTCGAGAAATGAACCAAAAACTTATGAGTGCTTTTAAAAGTTGATTTTCGGTTAAAAAACTTCGACAACAAAATTTTCATTTATACATTTCACAGGTGAAGTTGTGACCTAATTATATAAGAAAATAGTGACTGCCATTTCTGGTATTTTAAATTCTTCCTTAAATTATGATGAACAAAAATGAAACATACCTTAGTGACTACTTCCATTCCTGAGTAATGTAACCTTGAAAGTTTTATTCCAACATAAATTCAGTCCATTCTGTTTTTGCGTGAACCTATTTCTACACAAGATTTTGTAAAAGTTCTCGGGCAGAGATTTCCCATACTGCAATAACATCTGCAACAAGAGTAACACAAAATGGAGTATTATCATATGAGTATCTTTTAGAATTTTTGGACAAAACACTAACAACGGTGAACTCAAATACAGTTGCCGCGAAATACCAACTACGAAGGCAGGGAAGTCTTTTATGTCTTTCTTAATGTCTACCAATTTTATGAATTCCGTGTGATATAAATATGATTTAAGTTTCATTATTCAGAAATCTTCATTATAAGTATCGATATTGTTAATGTCGAATACTACGTATCTCGGTAGACACATTTTACCATGGTCTCTCTCCATTTTTTCTCGGGAACAATGTTGAATTGGTGGGATGGTCTCGTACTTGCTTGTGGAGAGTACATTAGTTTACTGCAATCATTCGCATATTTCAGCAGATAATTTTACAATTAATTCTTATTGAGATAATACCGTTTTATATTCTTCTTCGTTATGTTCTAATAAAATCAATTGTTTTTATTTTTGCTTTGTACTAAATTTTGATAGTTTCGAAACACTTCATACCACTTACGAACGATAGGATAGTGTTTCGTCCTTCTTAAGCGTCTGCACTTGATCAAAATGTCCGCAATGTCCCGTTTCCACTTCGTTACTCCTAATTAAAATTCACATTACAAGGACTAATGCGCTATAGAATGTAACAGTAACGACAATCTTAGAAAATTCGATTTATAGTCGTCCGATAACATATTTGGAAAGATACGTTTCCTTTCCAGTCACATTAGCTTTAAATGAAAATTTCGTTCTTTGATAACAATTATTAATTCGAGGGTTTATATGTTCCTAGAACAAAACAAGGAATATTAAATTTGCATCAATGCAGGACAAATTGCGTTAAAATTTTGCATTAAGCGTTATATTCAATATCCTTTATGTATACTTAGCAAAAGTGTGAGCATGCTAAGGAGGAGTCAACACAGAGAGATTTCATGACATTTCATCTCCCTAACTCCCACTTATGAAACTCGTTTCATCGAGGTGGAAAATTCCGCAAGGTCGAGTTGCTTAACTGAGATAAACATTCAATCTCACATTGAGTAGGAAACCACATTATTTTTTACTCATTGCTTGGCACTATTGAACAGATTTCAGTGAGTATGCCATTGAAGTTGATAACTCTCTCTCCGTAAAAGTTTTTCCAGGGTTTCAAGTCTTCCGAGATAGATACATCGTTCCTAGGAACTCGAGGTTCTAGGGTTTCTATTATACCTGAAGTCTAATTTGTTTCTTTAACCTGCGATGTTCACGTGTCAGAAAATGGCCAGGACGTAGATTGAGTTCACTCACTCAAGATTTCTTTCTAGTAATCAAGCTCCGTCCCTCACGTCAAGATTTTTGCTAAGGTTCTAAAAATTATATTCTGAATACGGCACTAGAATGTGCATAATCAACCTTTACACGTAGGTATGTGTGAAACCAGTACTTAAGTTCACGCAACATAGTGTGCCTCCTGGTTCACTTATCTCCTGCTTGGGGATGTGTCTCTGGTCTCCCGGGGTTTAGGTCTGGGTGAAAACGGTATACACTTGTGGAAGGCGAACGGGTGGTGTA
The DNA here is from genome assembly GCA_002313205.1 of Laupala kohalensis. Classification (NCBI taxonomy): domain Eukaryota; kingdom Metazoa; phylum Arthropoda; class Insecta; order Orthoptera; family Trigonidiidae; genus Laupala; species Laupala kohalensis. Next base: position 739,669 of record NNCF01127016.1, read on the forward strand.
GTAGTTAACACCCCTGTTATCAACGCAGGAGTCCCGGGTTCGATTCTTGACTCGTCGCCATTTTCACCTGACTGAAATTTATCACGGCGGTAGAAATTGGAAAGATTTAGTAAATATCACCCTCAGCTACATTATTCGTAACATATGATCGCAAACTAAAGTATCTTAACTTCATTTCTATTTGGTTGGAGGCAATGAGAGGAAGAATTGTCTTGATGATTGTTTTAATGAAGAAGGGCTTTAATGATGACTGAGATTTAGGTCACCTTCGCACCACATCCTCCTAAGGAGAGGAAAATTGCGTGCGAATGACGTGCATGTGGAGTACTGCGGGTATTCCCCGTAGCTGTCGAAGCGGAAATCTTGGCCTGAAGGTGTTGCGAGACTCGCGACAGCAGCGATGCGGTGCGACCTTTACGTAACTAATCACGGGTTCCACTGACAAAAGACTGGTCTCATGGCCTCGTCTCTCATTTTTGTCTCGATGCCGTGTATTGTATAGCTGTTTTGTTATTTTTGAAAAGGTTCCGTTGAAAAATTACAGATTTCATGTCTTATGTAAGTGTGAGAAAGAGATGACAAACTGATAACTAGATGGAGAGCACTATGAATAACCCTGCTAGTAACAATGGTTTAGGCGCAGAAATTATTTCGAGAGAACGAAAATGAAAAAAATAAAATAATGAAATGATAGCGTACGAGGCGTTTTGTTCCTTTCATTACGCAAAAGAAATCACTCTTTGTTGTAGTTCCAGTATTTTTGGATCCAATTTCTGAACAGCTTATGATACAATTTACATCTTTCAGAGAATAAATGAGTTTATAATGTTAATAATTATGAATGAAATTACGTATAAACCGATTCAATATATCTTGATCTTCGTTCTTTGGGTAAACACGTTGTATTCGACATTGCGTAACGAAACAATGATGCCAAGTTTTACGTGAAAAATCCTCAAGGTAATTGGAAAAGATCTGCTCATTTTGTCTGGGACTTTGCTGCTCGTGCAAAATAATTATAATATTTTATTTTGTACTTCCATCATCAAATTATATTTTTGTAAATAGTTCGTTCATTTACGAGAAAATTAGTTTACTTAAAAACAAGATATTTGATACATAGCAGGGGTTCCCAAACTTATCCAAGCCACCCTTAAGAGAATTATAGTTTTCTCACGTCACCCTCGAAATACAATATCTGTGGTATATTATTGTGTATATATTACAAATTTATTTATTTATTTCATATTTTTCCGACTGTGAAGAAGAAATTAGAGAAGTGGTAAGGACATAAACATCTTTAATACAATTCGTATTTAAAATTCATGCAAGTACTTCAATTATAATCGAATGGGTTCTAATGACCTCGTTGTTGACGAGCCCTAAAGCCCCCCCCCAAAAAAAAAAAAATTATAATCGATAGGAAAACATATTAATAAAATTTAATTAATAATTTAAAAAACCTTATAAATGCTCTTGGTATATGTGCGTTGTGTCTTAGTGTGACGGGTGAGCCTGCTGCTCACAGCACAATTGTTCAAATAGCGGAACAAAACTTGATACAGCTACTCTCATTTCTTTTTCGACATTAATTCTCGAACGATATTTGCTCTTTATAAGAACAACTGCTGAAAATACAGCTTCGCACAGATATGAAGTCGCAAAGGGAATGAGAACCCTCATCGCTTTTGCACGTAGAATGGAATCTTTGTCTCCATTCACTTTTCTTTTCCACATCTATAGTTTCTTCTTGATTGCTGAATTCCTCTCTTCAAGCTTCAATATATGAATGTTACGGCCCTGAAGAGAAACATTCAGTGCATTTAGTTTTTAGAATATGTCTCACAAGTAAGCCAGTTTCAGCAGGAAGTCTGGATTCGCAAAATTTTTTGCGTTTACATGTTCCTTTTCTTTCAAGAAATTGTAAATTTCTTGTCGAAGTTCAAAGGTTCTTGATAGTACAGTGCCACATGAGAGCCAATGCGAGCTGCAGTAGTATATAAGGGACATGTGCTCGGCCCCCAAATCCTCGCATGGGTTTTTGTAAGATCTGGCTTTAAGTGGGCTAGATTTTATGTAGTTTACCACATTTATTACACGTTCTAGGATGAGATTCAATGGAAGACCCAGCGATTTCGATGCAAGTACTTATCTGTGAAGATCCACAAACAATCCGGGGTTTGCGACGAATCAGCGCCTGTAGTTCTCCGTATTGACCATACATTGATCGACCACCATCAGTGCACACACCGATGCACATTGTCCAATCCAAATCATGTTCTGTCATAAATATGTCAAGTATATATAACATATATTCAGCCTTTGCATTTCCAGTAATGCTTTTACAAAACAGAAGTTCAACAATAGTCCAACCGTCAACGAAACGTACATAGCTGAGGAATGTGCATCTTTATTGCTGTCTGTGGCCTCATCCAGTTTCAGTTCAAATTCATTTCCTTTCATTTTTTCTATCATTTGATCGTTGAGATCCTGAGCTGTGAGCTGGATTTTTCGATTGATGGTGGTGTTCGACAAAGGAATAATAGCCAGAAATTTCCGCGCATTTTCTCCTATCATCATATTCGATCTTCATCATGTCCACAGCAGCCGGTAGAATTAATTCCTTAGCAATAGTGTGCACCTTTTTGTACTTCGCTACTCTATATGCCACCTTGAATGACGCCAACAAGACATTTTTTGGCACTGACGCTTGTTTAGTGAAAACATTCTTTTGTTGGTGCAAATCTTTAATTTTTCTGCTAAAATGTTCACATGGTTTATCGACCACGTTGGGATGGGTTGTTTGAAGGTGCTGTCTCAATTTACTTGGATTCATGCTCTCGGCTGATAGAACTTTAGAGCATCACACACAGCGGATTCTTTTCATCGTTGAATTCTATTGCAGTGAAGCCACAATCCAAGTAGCTGTCTCCGTATTTACGGCATTTCCACTTCTTTCCAAGCACGTCACACGTCGATGCATGATTTTTATTAGTACTTATATTATTGTTTGTTTGTTATTTTTTTTAAATAAAAAATCCATCCATTTTTATGAAAACTATCTATACAGCTTTCGTAGAACACGACATGCACAGCGACCATTAGCGAGATAACTGACGACGCGAGTATCATCCCCAAAAATCAGACGATCTGAGTAGTCGGAATATCAACAATGAAACGCCTCCTAATAACTCAATTGATTATAAGGTTTATAACATTTCACTACTACCCAGTATCATTAGCTGCTTTCATTCTGTAAAATTTCGTTCCATGAATACATAAACGTATTATTAGATATTATAATTTAATATTATAGTCAATTGCTGTCTGATCGCATAAGTAATACGAATTTAGCTCATACGAAATGATCTATCTACTCCAAAGTTGTATATTGAAGTGAGAGGTTATGTTTGCTCTCTACTTATTTTAATCTTCTCACAGCAACAGTCCATTTCTCTCGCTGTTTGATTTTGAACACATGGGTTGGATTATTAGTAACATAATGAATTCGGGCCATTTTATATCTTATTTCCACCGTTAACAGCTGAACAAACCCAATAACCTATGTTTACGTACGTAATCACCAACAAATTGTCCACCGACGATTTCTCTTGAAATCCGCTGCGAGCGCAAGCATAGTTTCGGCTATCCCCATCTTCTTCACGCTCCTAGTCAAGAGATTTGATTGGAGTCCGCTTCGCAGCACCCCTGATATCTCTGCGCGACACCTCAGGGTGCCGCAGCACACAATTTGGGAACCCCAGGCATATAGTATCAAACCAAGTTCGAGAACAGCATGTATGCCTAGTCAGTAAGTTCAGTAAGGCGTAGTTTTTTTGCTAAAGTTTTGTTTTTTCGTTGAACTTCTTGTTTTCATTCTCAATTTTGTATTGAGACCTTAATTTCCGTACTGGCAAAGCCGCACTGCGGAGTAAAAATAGGCCATCGAATTTCATTGAAACAGGCGTATAATAATTAAGTGATCTTTTATTTAAAAGAAAAATCGCATGGAAGAATAGATGAAGCAGTTACCATGTTTCATTAAATATAATATTGTAAATAATTTTTCTCAAATTATTGGCTTTGTAGATGTATTGAATTATTGCATAAATAAACAATTAATGTACTTGTCAGACAGTTAATGAAATTTTCACCCTTTTTTTCTTCTACGATATTTATAATTTGGTCGAAGTCAAGATGCTAAATTTAAATGTGATATTGTTTTGAGAATGTTTGAGAAATATTTTTTGTACTAATGAATTTATTTTGTTGAATTGTGGATTATTTTATATTTCACGCAGTATTTCATCCTGACCGCTCTCATTGTCATTTGTCAGAATTGCAGATGGCCTGCGTGCAGGAGTTAAATGTATTCCCTTCAAAGATATCTACAGAATTATTATTTTAGTGCATGAACTATCCTGATTTAGGGAATAAATAAGTTACATACGGACTTGGGAGTCGAGGCGGGTGGTGCAGTGGATAGCACATCTGCAGCCAGGGCAAAAGGTCCCGGGTTCGAGTGCCGGCTGCTGACGTTGCAAACACTCCTCAACGAGTAGGTACTCTGAAATTGAGTTAAAATTTCAGTATCATACGATATATTTCTTGTGAAAGCATTGCATCTCCTTTCATTCTCCCATATTCTGATGGAAATTATTCAATTTCTTCAGAATAGTCGCGAAATCCAATGACGGCCGCGGAGTGCCTTTGCAAAGCACATTTCCCCTCCCTTTTCCAACCGGTCCCTGACCCAATCGTATTAACAATTGCAACACGTCCAATATCACACTACAACATTTTAATAAAGGTTCTCAAGAAACCTCTCTAAAATGCACATCGCCGTAGTTACGGTACAATGAAAAGCATCTAAAAATAAATAGAGTTTATTTATAACCGGAGCAAAATTCGTGGCAAAATTAATTATTTTTTTTCTTCGCTTTCTTGGCGCCCCTTTGTTTTTGATCCTCGCAACGGCTCTGAATTTTTATGACTCCTTCGCTTGGTCGTCGTGCCAGCGAACGCCTTGCGGAGGTCGGGGCACAGCGATTGCTACCCGGCGAAGGAAGAACGGTCCGCGAATACCGGTGCCTGGGACGATTGTCCCCGTTCCACTGACGTCCCACCGCCTCCGATAATCCCCTGCGTGACACAACATGGTGCGCGGATTTGTCAAAGTAGGGCGCACTATTATATCTAGTCGATAACGATAAAATGCTGTAATATGTTGATACGACGATATGAAATGATACGAGAATAGATGCAAATTAATGGTACGGTGCAATGAAATTATAATGTTGAATGTGATGAAAAGCACTGCCTGAGCAAACGGACTCCATATTAGTATAGAAGAATTGAACAAGAAAAATCAAATGCCAACGACGGCAGTAATATAACAGTTAAATAGTTTTATCTTAATATTAAAATTCAGAAAACCTTAAAAACAATTTATTTTAAAAAGATGTGCGGACGTCATATTTGTAATGAACATAATTAACTACTCGAATTATTTACAGGCTATGCCTTTTTACTTTTGGATTCCTATTTATTACGTACATTAGGAGCGTCCGAAACATTATTTCTTAGCTAATGTTCCCCCCAAAAATATGGGATTTGAAAATTATGACATGCATCACACGTGTTCGGGAATCACCTTTCAATAGTATTTTTTTTTCAGATTTCCTTCGGGGAGAGGTGGATTTCGTAAATATGCAGATTCCATATCTTACCTAAGGGCGGCATATATTAAAATAATAAATCTCGAATTTAGTGTTATTTAATAGTTACGATTTATAAACAATACCTTCCGAATAATCTATAGTTTGATAATAATACGTACTTCTGAAATAACTTTTATGTGTTTTATTAAAGACAAATTTGTTGATATGTTAATTTTATAACACGTACCGAACTATTTTTATTGTTAGTGTTTTGAAACGTTAAATCCGCTTCTGCCTTAGGACCCTTCATCGGAATTGATGGAATGGTCCCTTATTTGCTTCCGGAGAGTAAGTTAACATATTGTCCTCCACGTGGTTTGGTACATACGCAGTTTGTATAGTTTTTTTTTTGCAATAAATTTATTATTATTAGTCCATATACATATGAACTAATATATATATAGGCAGAGTTTTACAATCTCACAGAACAGCTGAAGACGCATATAAAAAGATCCTGCCCTATCTAAGCTCGAACTTCGGGAAATAGAATATTTTTATATGATAAATACAATTTATTATAAACCGAAAAACTGTTATGTGATGGTAATATGGTAAACTGTAATATGATTGTCGAATACCTTGGCTGTAAGAACCTCATATTTTGCTGCGGTGAAGACTGCTGCCGGTATTGACGTCAGTGATAATTATGTTCGTATGTCAAACGTTTGAAGTTAATTAACAAACATCAGGTTTTCCGTGTAGAACGCTTCTTCAGAGAGGTAATTTTGTTCCTTATAATCTAATATCGTCTTCCGTTTCCCATGTACTGAATTCGCGTATAATTTGAAAAAAAATGTATGTAACAAAATACAAATAATTTTTAGAATATTCAAATAATATACTAACAATTAACTTTTCTCATTCATATCTGAAGATACTTCCTTTCAAAATTGAAGTAATGCGCAATGCTTTTACCATGAGACAACCATCGTGCTTCCAGGCGTAACTGAATTGTCTTCAGATTTCAGCCTAGTAGGTCTTTGCTACAAGTCTTTAGTCGAGAGGGGTTCCAGAGTTTCTTTTCTAAAAACATTGATTAACATGCGCAGAACATTAACATGCATAGAAATGATGAGACATCCTAGTTTGCGCGCGAAGAGAAAGATAGATTACAAACATTTCATTTTTTCATTAATTTATTTATTGTCGCGTCTACATCTTTCGATATTTTACGACACAAACATTCATTTATTACACGACATTCATAATACATTAAGCTAGATTACAAACAATTTGTTATTTAATCCCGCGTCGACCAATAAGATGCAAAAAAATTTATCATATGGGGTGACAGTGTTTGTGTTGAAAATCATAGTAGCACGCCCAATTGTACAATGAATCGGTGTTGTTTTTGAATATTCCTTGATTCTTGCAACACGACCTACCGTGGCCTTTGCGCAATCTGCGCAGATGTCAGTGCCTTAGTCCCGAGTTATCAAGGAAGAAGGCATCACTTGGGGGAAAAATTTCGCTACCGTTTGTAGATGTTGGGAGCGAGTAGAGTTGGGCCTCCTGTGATATTAATGCAAATTACTTTAAGTGGCTCATATCATGAATAATAAATTCCCGCGGAAAATAAATACATTTTTGGTTTGGTCTGAACATAACATGCCATTTACTTAGCTACTACCTTCCTCTTTAAGCTATGGCTCCTACGAACATGTGACGAACCACCACTATCGCTGTTGACGCACAGTGAAGTATTTCAAGGCGAAACTTGGTCAAAAGTATGTTGCCCCGTAAATTTGGCCAATTAAGACAAATAATCATTTTTACATATATAAACACATTTTACGTCCATTATTATATTTCTATTTAGAAACTCAATTTTTCCTTATCAACACGTCAAATTTATTACTTCTTTTGATAAGGCTCTACAACCCCATGTGTGTCTTGGCCGTCTCAGTTACTTTCGACCATTCCTTCCTATTCTGCGAGTCTCTTCAAATTGCCTTCCTTTGTGTTCTACAGATCTAAATTTTTACTTAAACCTCCAAACGCTAGGTATTTAGTGTCAGCTCTGGTCAATTGTTTGTCTGTGGAAGAAAAAAATTATGTGAAAAGAACCCATTGTCAGAGAAATACATGAAAAGACTACTGAACCGGTTTGTTTGCATGATCAGGAACAAGGAAAAAGTAACTATAGGGAAAAACGACAAGACTATCATACGGAGAGCTCATCCGGTTTCTTCAAACCGAAAGTTCATTTGAAAAATCAATTAATTTAATTTCATATGAGAACTTTGAAACACTAAACGGTCTTTTACTGGCTGAAGTTTGTTACGAAATATCCAGGGCTATAGGTAGTGTAAGGTAGTGTATCTGAAGAAAAGAATATTAATTTGGAGTATTATCTGGTTAATTAGAGACACAGTTTTTGAATTTGATGTTAACAAACAGTAAACATACTAATTTTGGAGAAAATTTATATTTTATGAAAAAAAAATTCTTCTTCAAATGGTCAGGAGAGACATAACAGGGCGTTAAAAAAATTCAGTTTTTTTTATTTTCTGTTTTTTTTTTAATGTTTAGTCTTCTTTTCTGGAACCCTACTTTATACGATTTGGTGGATGAAGAATGGAAATATTGCAATACACTCTTCTTCGTTTCACTTACTGCCAACGAGGGATCTCACGGTCAGATAATTGGCATTTCAATCTTTGCCGATACTCCGCAAATTCAAAAATACCCCAAAATAGCATATTATTGGAAGAATTATTTTTATCTGAAATTGAATATCTGAAAAAATTAATTTTATAATTTGTGAAAGCTATACATAGCCACATTCTCGTTCATATGTCAAAAACTTTTAAAAGCAGACAAACATGCGCATTTTTCTCTTATGTGACTTCTGACAATCGATAAGTCTATCGGTGGGAGAGAATGCAATAAAGTCGCGATGCGGGAATTTGCGAGGCCGTACCTTGCGGTTCGTGTTTTGCCTGGCGCGAGGCGGCCGGTCGCCGCAGGGCGCTCTGCTGATCGCGCCGGTGGCGCCTTGCATGTTGCAGTGGCGGCCTGAGCAACCTGCTGTTCGAAGTGGCGTTGCCGCCGTCAGCGACCACGCCTGCTACCGTGTACGCGGGCGAGAGAGTGCGCGAGGCCGGATCCACTCCGTCGACGAGGGAGGCGACGCCGACTCGCGTGCTGCTGCGTCTGTACGGGCAGCTGCCGCCGTGTGGGGTGGACTGCGCGCGCGACGGCTTGGTCACCGAGGCTGTGGTGTTCACACTGCTGTCGGAAAGCCAGCGGGGACCGCGTCTGCTCGGGGTATTCCCCGGCGGTCGCCTCGAGGAGTACATCCCAGTTAGTGTATTTCTTAACCAAATGGAGTATTTTTCAGTGAGGTACCTAGGCGAGGGGCAGTCCGACCTGGGCCTCATCCAATGAGGGTGCTCCCAATGGATCACTAAAACATTATAAACTAGTAAATTTCAACAAAAATATAGCATTTTCCTACCAATAAAAAAAGCAGCTTGTAATGATATACCACTGATATATCAGTTTCAATTTTTTTACCTTATCTAAAATGTCTTAGTTCATCAATATGGAGCGCCTCGAAAACCATTCGCGTCACGGACCTCATGAGGTATAGAGACGCCACAGCAGTTTTGCTCCACGAATCGCGAACTTTGTATTTAAAAATTCTAGTAGTTGGAAATAATATTCTTCGCGGTTAATTTGATTTTTTATAAAAGATACGCCGTTAAGACGTGACTAGAATTTTTGAAAGGGAACGACAGAGCGAAAAGAATGGATTTTGACATTTCAAGTTTATTCACGCGACAAGATTTAATAAATAATTGTGAAGTTCAATAATTGTGAATGACGTGATTCATCGTCTCAGCGAAACTCCGTGTTCGCAGAAGCTGACAACTACACGGTTCCGCCCCCGCAACCTCAATCCTCTTTTAATTTTATCCGGTCTATAATAATCCACAATTGTTGATAATGCATATTTGCAGAATTCAGGGATGTAAGGGGAAAAGGTTTTACGTGCCGAAAATAATATTTAAAAAAAAAACGTTCTCCTTGGCAACGCTAATGCTGTGATAATCGGCTTTCTGTTAATAGTTTAATTGCTATGACGATCAAAATATAGCGTGGCCGCATATATCAAGTTAATATGTATTCTGCAATAACAGTCGGAAATATCGATGTTATTGTCTAATTTAACAAAAACAATAAATGGTCGTAACGTTTGGCTAAATGATTGTTATCAGACGGGGCAGATACTCTTTAGGGTACTATCCGGTGCACTTGGACCGGTTTTTGTAATTCACATGAGGAATTATCCGTAATATCATCATTTAGCATTTACATTGGTTTCAGCAGAACACCTTAAATTTTGATGAATTTTTTTTAAACACCATTAGTTGCACATCAAACAAATAATATGTTGATTTTTCCATAATTTTGCGTTTAATAAATTTTGTCTTTTTAAAAACACGATTTAAACTTTTTCCTTTTCCCTAAAACGTTTTCCATTTGCATGTTTCAATTCTTGAAACTCTTTTGCGTGAGTTTTCCTACAAATTTAGTTCCGAAATCAGATTTACTTTTCCTTATAAAAATATGTATACTTCGACCCAATTCACCCCCCCCCCCCTTCCTCACGGTCTAGGTACCATGATCCAAAGCTTTAATATCTTTTTGTAATACTTAGTTGAAAGGTCAGTGACACTCTTGGAAGTCTCATTTTTAGAATATTTTGTATGTTGATAAACATTAAAGGAATATAAACGAATGAGATGAAAATTTATGAACATTTCGATTTACTTCGAAGTTCTCACTACCCGGCGGTGTCCGGAATTTAAAAGAAACTGAAAACAATTATTGCTGGACATGTAAAAGTTTAAAACAATCCACAAATTAAAAAAATACTTATTTGCATTGATAAACAAACATTACATCAACAATAAAACAACAATTGGTTATGGGTATTGATGTATTTTACCCTACAGAGGGTATTCAAACAACTTCCAACTATATTCATGTTAGTTTACATATTTCTCTACTTTTGTGATATTACATATTTACTTTTGTTAACTTGAAAAATTAAATATCACGAAAAAACCTTCAAATATACTCGCACTTTTCGGCATTTTATGCGAATAAGTACGTTTTTACGAATTCTTTTAAAATCCAGACAAGGGAAATATTTTTTTGCTTGATAGCGGTGGTCTAGTGGTAGCGTCTCCTCTTCCACGATCCCATTGGCTGAACGGTGGAGCGTGGGTTCAATCTCTGCTCGACCGAGTTAGGTGGGGTTTTCAGCTGGGGTTTCCCTCACCTCCTCCGGGCAAATGTCGGTTCAGTACCATGACTTCCCCGGCAACCCAACGTCTCTCCTTCCCAATTCCCACTCCCAAGTTCAACAGTTAGGTGGAAGAGCTGGCTTCATAGCCTGAACCTCGCCAAAAGACACTAAATAAATAAATAATAAATCTTAATAAATAAAGCGCATAGTTAAGATATGTGAATTCTTTGGTTTTCATTTCACAGTTTGGTTTTGAACTTTAAAAAATGTTCTTAACAGCCTTTACATAATTTTGCTTCTACGATTCGGTCACGTCCTTCTGTGGATTGTCCACCTCTCGTAATGCAATCGAACTCTGGCGGACACATAAGTAAGCTTCACAGACCACAGTCATGCCAGTACAGATTCACATCTACTGATTAGCAGCCAATTTTAATTGTTTTTCTTCTCTTGTAAATTATCAATATTATTCATTCTTTGCATTTCAATTTCAATAACCCTTAAGAAGTTTCGTTTGAAATTTAAACAATTTCATCGACTTTTTTTTTCGATTTCTACGCCACAAGCGTTCCGTAGAATAAACTTTTATTACACCATACATATTACCTTTAACTGTTTTCAGGCACGGCCCTTGCTGACGAAAGAGCTGAGTAATCCTAGGCTGAGTCCTCTTATCGCAGAAAAAATGGCACAAATCCACATGATGAACGTTCCCATCAACAAAGAACCTCATTGGTTGTGGGATACGATGGAGAGGCGAGTGTCAGATATCTTAAAAATAGTTCTAATCCTATCGAATTTCTAATTCTATTTCCTAAGTGATTTAAATATGCTTTCAAAAATAATTTGATAAGGTAGTCTTTATAAATTATGTCTCACCTTTTAGGTGGTTGGATAACATAAATGCGTTTATGTCAAAAGAGGAAGTTTTGCCCCAATTCCAAGTCATGTGCAGCAAGTTGGCTGGGTACGATTTGAAAGCGGAGTTTTGCTGGTTGAAGTAAGTACGTACTGTAAGTAAGCTTGGTAACAGCATACTTCAAAACTGGCCAGAAGAAACAAAAAAAATGATGTTTAGATAAATTTAACTCAAATGGGTCATACGCAGTTTGACAATAAAGTTTATTTATTTATGTACATATTTTCTCATGCAGTTTGTAGAGTATCCAAGTTACATGGCTAGATGAAAATATGAAATATATGAATATGTAGGACAAGTGTAATTATTTGTATGGCACTCATCATAGGTTTAAGTACCTAGAAGGCGCATAAATGTAGAAATTTTTAATGTATAGAATATCAATCTGAGGGTTGTTTTTTCAGAAATCTTAAAGTAGTGTTAGTTCTTAAGACTCTTTACTCCCCAAGCTTTAATAAAATTGGTTTATTTGTCGTAATAACTAACCTTACTTTTTCGTGTATGTATGACAATTAATATAGGCGAACCCTAAAGCCTCAATAATAATTACTATTTATATTTTCCTATTTTGAGTTTTTTATGTTTATTTTATTTATAGTTTAATTTATTTTACAGAAACCTTTCTTTACATTAAAAAGGATTACGAAAAACTTAATATTTGTATACCTATACATAGCACTCAAGACGACAAAAGTAATGGGCCTACTATTTGCGATTAGAAAATTCGAGTAATCTACCACCTCTATCCTCATATCAGCTCAATAGTGCCAATCATTACTGTCATACAAATCATATATATCCTAACATTTCAGCTCGATAGGAAGCTTGAAAGTGGCCGAAAAATCAATTACAAATTTTAAAACGGGAGGACAACGCATAACGAACGTTGCAAGTTATAAAAATGCTTGTGATAAATATGAGCCATGTATTTGCTCAAAGACGTTTTGTTCTTTTCAGGAAGTTCCTGGTAGATGCAAATTCTCCAGTGGTTTTCTGTCACAATGATCTTCAAGAAGGTAACATTCTGTTGAGGAACGAAAACGACCAATGTAATGGAAATAGTGATAAAAGCACGAAAGAAGTCTCGGACAATGAACTCACGGTCAATGATAGTCAACTAGTTGTGATAGATTTCGAGTACTGTGCTTACAATTATCGAGGATTCGACTTCGCCAACCACATGTGTGAATGGACGTATGACTATAGCAATGAGAATCATCCCTATTTCTGGGCACGACCTGAAAACTTCCCTTCGAAAGAACAACAGGTACTAATCCAACTGGCACTTTCTTTACAAAAACCTTCTCATAAAATTTCGGAGTTTTCTTTCCTTGAAATTTTATGTTTAGTTGATAAGCTGACTGAGACGAGAAAGAAAGCAAGAGAGAGCTTTTAAATAAGTATAATAATCTCTACTATGGCTGTGAGGGTGTTACTTAACTTTGCATCGCATATACTACTTTAAATATTTCAAAATATACGAGAATCCATACTACTATATAAATGCGAAAGTGCATCTGTCTGTTTGCTACTTAATCACAACCAAACCACTGAATCATGATGAAATTTGGCCAAGATGTTCAGGAAGATCATAGGCTAACATATTTAAAAAATGCGCGAAAAGAAATAAAGAAAAGGATTTTACTCGTCAATGCGGATGAAATCGGGAAAAAGGAGAGAGAGATCGCAGCCTAAACGGTTAGAGATAGGTGACATCTATGAATGGCAATACTGTTCGCCTCGACGTTCTACAAGTTCGTTACAGCATATAGTCCAAGAAACAGAGGATTCTTATATAGGCCGTACTGGGTATATTTGTAATGCTTCTTAAGTTGGACATACTAATGATAAAGCTTAGTTTTCAACCTCGAATTTTTGCTGCTCGCGCCGCCAGCTTGGCGACGAATTTGGCTTTTTCGGAAATCTTTCGTTCCCGGTACCAGATACAACCAAATCAGTTATCATAAAAAAGGTAGATCATTTAATTTCTAACAGTTTTTCAGAATTTTTTTCTACAAAATTTTAGTTTCTGAGATTCAAAGATTTAAAAAATATGAGTTTTTCAAAGTTTACCATAGTTCCTTTATTTCGCTTTATTTTCCATAGTTTTAACTTATATGTTTAGTTTTGTTGGGTGTTTCTCTCATATTTACATGTAATGAGTCTAAACACCTTCAAGAGCAGTTTACGTAAAGTATCAAGATACAAATAAAAAGTAGGAATATATGGTGTACTAAGTGTGTGTGTGTATATATATATATATATATATATATATATATATATATATATATATATATATATATATATATATATATATATATATATATATNTATATATATATATATATATATATATATATATATATATATAACTAGGAACATAGGAGAGGTATTCGATATGGAAACATGAATAAATATATACACAGTTAACTTGATGCATTTTTTATGATTTACTCATTTCCGCATCACCATTGAGGGAGTGTAGAACGCTCGTTTTTTAGTGGTGTCACCATTTGACCTACTAAACATTCTGTACATTAAGTGTTTTAACCTTTCCGACTTCCTCGATGTATCAGAGTGATTGATATTATCCTGAAAATCATCATCTTCGAGAACCTCATTTTCTTCATCTTTTTCATCTTTCGGTGTTACCTTTATCTTTTATTTATTAAGAAAAAATGATCAATAAAGGTTGTTACTTCATATTTGTCCTCTGTGTCAGATAAAACTTCCGTGGCATTCTGACATGAAAGAGATTACAAAAAGCACTTTAACCCCCTCTTTTATCATTTATAATTTTTGGTTGTTTGTTTGGAATGTCACTATATGAATAATTATCTTTAGTATGACTCCAGTAATCCCCAGTGTAATACTGACTCAGTTCAGTACTGAATATTTCAGAATGACCTGTGTCGGAGGTATTTAATAAGATCCATGGGATCCGGTCGATGTTTGGCTGTAATGGAAAGGTGAAAGATCTTCACTGTTTAAAGCTTTTTTTGCCGATTGAAGATGCCATTGTAAATGTAAACAGCATTGATATAGTAGACAAGTGATATTTTCTTCACAGTTGTGTGGCATCAAAATGAATCTTTTGAAATGATTATCACTTATATCGAGTATGTCAAAAACCATTACGGTAGCAATTCAATCATTATCTTTAACGGATATCCTACTAATGCTACGATCTGAAGTAAATGAAATTAATCCATTGATGTTATTTGCTGAGACATTAAGACAAAAGGTGTATTGGGTTTCATGTGGATTTCATCTGAATTTTTTATTCGTGAATAGTATACGACGAATCTTCCCTCAAATAGATAGTTGACTGATATAGCTTGTGCTGCATACCCAACTTGCGTCATTATTACTTTGGAGCGCCGACTTACCGCACACACGACTTCTCATAGGTTTCTTTCTACCTACCCATTGACACCTTAAGTGCAGTAGTATGTTTACGACATGTATGCTCATAACCGTAATGTTTGTGAATTAAATTATGTCATTGAAATGACAAGAAAGAAAGCTGGAAAAGTCTTCGTAAGAGTTAAATATAAACATGTTCATACCTATTTAAAACGCAATCTACTGTTACGAGTGTTGCTCTAAAGAAGAATGGTGAAAGAATACTGTTTTCTAAAACTACATTTTAAAGTGTGTTTGCTTTAACAAAGCAAATATGAAACAAATATCTATGGTTATGAACAATAGGCGATATGCGTTAGACCTATATTATCGTACTCCGAAAGAATGATATTCTTATGGTGCTTTAGCCCGTAGCCGAGCCCTGACCTCAATTTTCGCCTTCCATTTTTTTTCTATCATCCGCGCTTCTTCTCCATCCTCGTGTTTGGCACAGTGTGGTAGCATCCTCTCTAAAGGCATCCATTAATCTTACCCTTGGGTGCCTCTTAGATTTTCTACCTTCAAATTTCCCTGTTAATATCTTCTTTGGTATTTTGTCATACTCGATCCTTATTACGTGGCCTGCCCATTTCAGTCGTTTCAGCCTCGCAAAGTTAGATACGGCCACATATCCGCATAATTCATACAGTTCTTGGTTGTATCGTATTCTCCACATTCCATTCTCATTAACTGGACCGAAAATACGCCTTAGTACCTTTCGCTTCACTCTGTCTATCAAAGAGGCTGCTGTACCTTTGCGAGAGTCCACGTTTCACATCCATAAGTAAGGACCGGTCGGATAAGTGTCTTATAGAATGTAATTTTTGTCGTCTAAGATATATCTCGACTTTTTAACAGTGCCAGTATCGAGAAAAATGTTTTATTGACTGTTTGGATTCTATTATGTATTTCTTCCATTTCCTCGTTCTTATCATTTATTACCTCACCCAAGTAGCTCACAATTTCTATATTGCCACCATGCACTTCCAAATGCTTGATATTTCTACCCTGACTTTTCTTTTGCAGCATAGCTTTCGTTTTTTCTTCATTTATTTGGTGACTAACTTCTTTGCTGTGTTCCTCTAGGTTTTTATACGTTTCTATTGTTGGATTTTTAATTCTTCCCATTATACATATGTCATCAGCATACCCTATATTTTGGACTAACCTTTGTAATAACATTTCTTTGGTGTCTATATTCACATGTCTTATCACATATTCGAGTACCATATTGAATAACATTAGTGCTAGTCCATTTCCTTGTTTCAGGCCTTGCGTCACCTCAAAATCTTGGGACAGAACATTATTAATTTTTACATGTGCCCAGTAATTATGTAATGTTGCACCTATTAACCTTATTAACTTCCGTGCTATTTCAAAGCTATGCAATATTGTCACTAAATGTTCCCGTCTCACCGAGTCATACGCCTGTTTAAAGTCTACATATATCTGAAAAACATCTTATTGTATACCCAGGTTTTCTCCAGAAGTTGATTCATTGTAAAAAGTAGTCTGTTGTTGATCTGCCTCTTCTCAATCCCGACTGATACTCTCCAATAATTTTCTCTGCATAAGGTTCCAACCTTCTCTTAAGGATAGATGTGTAGAGTTTGTATGCATTACAGAGCAATGCAATATCTCAATAATTTTTACAGATTAATTTGTTACCAGACTTTTTATGTATGGGGCATGTCACACTTTTGTTCCACTCTTTTGGCAACTTTTCACATGTCCATATTGTTACAAAATAAAAAGGGGGTGCTTTGTAAGTAAGCTAAGCCCCAAGTTGCGGTGTTAATTGTAACAAAATAAAAAGTTGAATGGGAGAGACGAATATTAATGTAATATAGGATAGTGGCCAACACTTACTTCGAAAAAAATACCCTGGCTATCTCGTTCAAATTAATTCATTAAGTGGGTTCGAGTTATCTAAGTGGAAGCAACACACAGGGTTCCTTATCCCAAAAGGAAAACGCATATTAAAACAACTTGACTTAATTGTTTATTCACATAATTACAATTATACTTATAATTAGCATGCTCAGAACCCCAAAAATCACACGAAATAACACCGAAAATTGATATAAAATTTCCTTTAAAGAGAAAACCTGGTATTAATTGTTACCAGTTAATTACAACAAACAAACAATAATTTAATTAAGACAGCCATCATAAATGCTGATTCTTCTTTCAGCCCTCATAAGTTAAACAATTACAAAAGTTCTGAGCATGGGCCATTACTAGTCGGTTCGTTGCACTTGGTCTTCTTGTCGCTGCTTAATTAACTATACTAGATGCAGCCAGTGTTCTCCGGTTTACCTTTTAATTGATGATCAGATCTGTCTAAAGAATGGGTGAAGATTGGCATGCCATTGACTAGCATCGGCTCGTACGGTTCGTCCGTCCATGTCGCCACCAGTAGCCCTTTCAGCGTACCAACCCAGCCTTTCTTGGAAGTTGCAGCGCGGGCCTGAAGATCCTCATTCTCGGAATAGTAGCGTTCACCGTCATAATACAGTTCTGTTGACGTGCAAGTTCACTCAACTTAACGCATCGCGATTGAATAGTTCTTACGATCGCCACTTGTCGCAATACAAACCTTTTTATTTGCGACTAGTTTTCGATAAATTACGAAGTTAAAACTATGAAAACTCTTCAGAATTTAGAAGTAGATCAAGTTATTAACGAAGTATAACTTGTCCAAAAATTCGACGTCACGAAAAGATCTCGAAGTGAAAAGTTTCGAATCTCTGAGAGAATGATCAAAAATAGAAATGTGTTCTCCGAAACATCTCAGAATGAATCTAGAATGATCTAAGAATGTTTTAATGTGCGTTGTGTTATATCACCTCATTCCCTTACTCTGTCCCTCAGAAGCTCACTCACGTGATTACATTTTTAAAAATCATGTGACCATGTTTCGCCAATAACTTCAAATTGCACTCCACGCGGAGTTCTCGTAATTGATTGAATTCGGATCGATGAGTGCAGGTTCCTGGCCACTCAGAACGTTCCTTCCTGGGATGTTTCCTTCAACGACATCGTCCCTTCCAACCGAACGTCTTTTTAAGAATGATAGAAACTAAATTTGGAAACTTTCTAACTATCAACTGTCACACCCTCGTGTTCAACGCCTCCGCACCAACCGTTCTGCGGCGCACGCCAAACGGTCGCGGCCTCGTGATGTACGTCACTCTATTGACAGTTGTTAAAAGCTGAGGGTCGAGCCGCCTCACACCCCTGCTTCCCAGTTGCAATTTTTGTGGTCCTTTTAAATTTAAGCGCTTTTGCCTTTCTCCGAACCCCCGCTATGTGTCGTAGGCCAGTAGGCCGTCGCCCTTTAAAACCCAAATGTATTCCCAACGTCGACCTTGTCCCTTTCAAAATATATTTTGTTATTTTCCGTTGCTTCCTAGTTTGAATCTAACGACGCTATTCCTTACATTAACAAATTTTCTGTCTCCTACTCCTGGTCAAAAATGACTCGTAGTGCGTCGCCACTCTTCCCCTCACTTGAAATTTTACGACACCTCTTTCACACAAAGAAGCACCAACGGTCTCTGTCAAAACTCATCGTATTCCCTTCCTACCGCACCCATGGCAACGGTCTCAGGACCTTTCCACTTGCTAACGAACATTTTTGCTTCTTATAACGTTGTTACATTGATCAGTAATTAAGAATTAATCAAATCTCACAATATGTAAACAATTAAATTATGAATCTCCTTCACCATCTTGACAAGTTTTTATAAGCTCTGAGGGTATGGCATCATATCCTGGGGACTTCCTGTTTTTTAATCCTTTAATAACTAGTTGGACCTCCTTCAATGTGGGTACCGGTGTTTCCCCATCGTCATCATTTGCTGTTATTCTTTCCATTGCTTCTTGGATCAGTGTGT
Organism: Laupala kohalensis; assembly: GCA_002313205.1. Taxonomy (NCBI): domain Eukaryota; kingdom Metazoa; phylum Arthropoda; class Insecta; order Orthoptera; family Trigonidiidae; genus Laupala; species Laupala kohalensis. Next base: position 758,871 of record NNCF01127016.1, read on the forward strand.
TATCATTTCCTTGATTAAGGAAATCTTCGAAGTACCCTGCCCATGTTTTTCTTACCACAGCACAAGTTCCCGTCTTTATCTTTTATAATTTCTAGTCGAGTCTGAAATCCTTCTCTAAAAAACAAACTTCCTTGTATGCATCTGTAATTTTTGCTTCCTTTAGATTACCCTCTATCCTTTCCATTCTCTCCCTTAACCAAGTTCGTTTCTTTCTTCTACAGAGTTTATTATCTTCTCTATTCCTTTCGTCAAGTATCTGCTTTTTTGCTCTGGTTGGTCTACTCAGAAAAATATTCTGTGCCTTTTTCCTTTCTTGAACAGCTGCTCCACATTCCTCATCAAACCAATCATTCTTGTCTTTCCGTTGTCCGAACCCCATTGTCTATTCTGCTGCTTTTGTCATACTGTTCTTAATCATTTCCCGTTCTTCCTTTATTATATCTTGTTGTTGTTGCTGCTGCTGTCCCTACCAGAGACAGCTGCAGGTCGATCGATCCGCTTCAAATTTCGAGCGGATTCCTTTCACTTCACGTTTTGCTACATCATATTATCTACACGTATTAATTCACTTCCTTAGTATGTGTGGAATACGACATCTGAATTTCAGCTTGACAAGGTAATGCTCTGACAGAGAATCTGCTCTCCTTCGGCTTCTGACATCCATTACACATGAATGGCGTGGTCTATTTGGCTTAAGGATCCACCTTCAGGTATTCGCGAGGTTCTTTTATGTGGTTCTTGTGTGTGGGAAGCATGTTGAGCTAATAACCATGTTGTGAGTTGTAGCAAAATCAATAATCCTAAGTCCATGATTGTTAGATATGTCGTGTATACTATGCCTTCCAATCGTTCCTACATAGCTTTCTTCCCATCCCGCCTGTGCATTAAAGTCGCTCAGAAATAATTTGATATCATAAGATGGTAGCTCTTCAAATATTTTACCCATCTGTTCATAGAATGTCTTTAACTAATTCGTCTTTTTCTTCTGTAGGGGCATGTACATTTTCCACCGAAATATTACAAAATTGGCTTTTTATCCTAACGTAGCATAGTCTTTCACTGATTGATCTAAAATCCAGTATACTTTCCTTTAAGGAACGTTGCACTACAAAAGCCATTTCTCCCGTATTCATACTCGTCTCTTTATCACTACTAAAATTGTATATTGCCTTGTATCCCATAGTCCCTCCCCGTTCCAGCATGTCTCCTGAACTGCCAGCAACTTCAGATTGTATTCTTCAACACGGTGCAGTAGCACTTTGTCTTCCTTCCTTCTTCAATGTCCTAACTTTCCATGTGCCAAAATATCCATATTCATTCGCCTGTTTGTCTCGTAGCCTTAACGTCCGAGACCAATCTTGAGGTTTGAAGATAAAATAATTTAAGATAAATGGGATATGAACCCATCATCCGATTCTGCTGGTTTCCCTCGCAGACCTGCTGTTAGGTGGTTTTCTGTCGAGGTTTTCCTTCCCTTAGCCCTTGGGGATCCCTCCCCCTCCTACAAGGCAGCAGGTGGTAAGGAAGAAGGATTGGTTGGGGAAAATAGGGCGTTATGGAACTCTTTTTGTCTGGTACCTGGGAAGATACTTGTCCGACTTGGGAGGCCCTGCTGGTAGTTACACTACCGCCGGCATAGCTCTCAGCTTCATTGGTATGCGCAAACCCTCACCACTCACACGGACAGTGCTTCGTTTAGGTGGCGTTCCCTGGGACGGAAGAATGATCGTAAATCGTAAACTTGCGGTCCCTACTTCGGTTCGAATCACTAATTTGATCTGCAGCTTTAATGATTTAAAATCATTTACGTGAGTCAACCTCAACGCCCAGAGGCCTTCCGAAGCTACTCTTTGAAAGCAATGACCTCAATAAAAGCTCATATTTGATAACGCGAGTGGATTTTAACAGAGTGAAGATGGTAGCATAGATTAGGGTGGGAACGAAAATCCTTTGCGTCTAGAGAACTACCTTCCTGTTCATTCTAACATTCCATTGAAACTCTCGAGATTATCCCAAACACCTGCTTTTGATAAATGATTTCTTCCCACAGGAGCTGTTCTTCAATAGTTATCTACAGACAATACAAAACGAGCATCATAACGACGATGAAAACATTGGTGATGTAAAAACGGAGATAGAAAGAATGCTTGAAGAGGCGAAATCTTTCATACTAGCTTCTCATTTCTTCTGGGGTCTGTGGAGTGTCGTCAACGCCACAGTATCTAAAATCACCTTTGATTATTGGGTATGTATCTCTTTAATTTATATCAACGAATGCGCCAGAATGACTAAGATTCATTTGTGGAGCACTTAATATCTAGTTGGTTTATTGTACCTTGTCTTGTTTCTAATATTTATTGCTGTGTTGAGTCTTTCTTGCAACGATTAGGGTGGAGAACGGTCTCCTTCAGCTTTTTAACGAAAACTGGTTCACCTCGTAGACCCATGAAACTAGACATTATAAAAAGAAAATTTATACTAATCCTGTATTCTTTTTACCAAATTATCCCTATTTCATACTTCTGGGAAATACGCACACAGTGTTAAACGTCGCGGCTAAGAGATTAATACAGTGCCACAAAAAGTACTGAAAACTCGTGCACTGGCGTGTAACTGTTATAATTATATAGCAGTGGCTAGTCCAGCTATTAGGAGTGATATAGGTGATTAACACAAATAAGACACGCACGGTCCTATCCAGCTCGATTGTTTAATGAATACTGCCGAAAGCAGGAAACAGTATGTACAGTACATAAAACAAAGTATGGATGACAAGGATTATATTTTGCCAACCTAAATCCAACAAACTCCCTTAATCTGGACATCTAAATCACACTCATGGCTGTCATACATCTCAGATGATTCAGACTAGTTATACCTTTAGTAAGTATATTATCTGCATGCATTTCAGTGGTAGATTTGTGAGACAATATTATCACCTCATTTTTACATAGCCCCCGAACGTAATGTTACCTAACAAAATATGTTTCGTTCTAGCATGAAATCACTGATATTCAGTCAACTTTAAGGCACTCATTATAAATTATCATTATAAATCAATATAGCTCCAGATCGTCCACAAAGCTCAAACCGAAATCCCCTTAGGAACACTGATTCCTTAGAGGTACGAGTTATACTAATATACTCTGATTCAATACTAGACAATGCAGTTATCTCTTGCTTCCTACTCTCCCAACTAATTACTCCTTGACAAATATCAAAAACACATCCAGAAACTGATTTTGTTTGTTCAAGATCATTACTAAAAGAACCATAACAATTTCCAACAACATCACCACACTTTGAGTAAACAATTCCATTACTCATATCCCTTTTAAATACTTAAAAATCCTCTGTACAGCATACCAATGCTCTTTCCAATGACAATTGTTGAATTGACTCGGGTAATTTACAGTATATGCAGTATCTGGCCTAGTACACAATGATAAAAACAATAAACCTCCTATTGCCTGTTGATATGGCACAATCTTTACTCTTGGTTAACAACAAACCACACTCTGGGAGTCTTGATACTCACACAGCCCAGAATACCAAACTTTCGACAATTTCTCACTATTTCGTTTGGTCTAATTTTACACTATCTTTTGTTCTCGTCACTCTCATGCTTAAAAACTCAGACACTTGTCCTAAATGCTTGGTAGAAAAATTCTTCGAAGAAACAGTCTTCAATTTTCCAACATGACACACATCACTAATGAAAATAAAAAAAAATCATCTACATATCGTGCAGCTATTACAAGTTTCTCTCCTTTCTTCCATACACAAACACAAGGTTCATATTTTGTTTGATCAAAACGAATCTCTGTCAGGATTACATGAACTTTCTTGCTTCAAACCGTAAACATCTTTCTTTAGTTTACATACTTTGCCTTCTACTATTGGAAAACCCTTCAGGTTTATATANCAAGAGAAAAATAATCTTAGCGTACTGTACCTTACAACAGGAGTATAGGTATCCAAAAAATCTAGACCATATTTTTTAGAACAACCTACAGCCAAAAGCCTTGCTTTGTATTTGATAATTCCCCTTCACTGTAACGATTTTATTTTGAAAACCCATTTGCTTCTCACAACGTTTTATTCTTTAGGTTTTGTTTCAAGATCCCATACATTATTCTCAGTTTCAGGATTTTCATTATTATCGTTAATAACGTCACATTTCCCTTCAAATTCACTAAGTTCAGAATCATGAAACTCGACAGTCGTTTCTTCTATTGGTATAGTCTCTACATCATTTTCTTTCATGAGATCAAGTATTGGACAGTAAACAACATCACTTATATCCGTCACAGTCTTTGAACTGGCAGTAAATTTATTCTCATCAAACTTCACGCTTTGCTCAACAGAAATACTCTTTGGTTTATCAGGATGGTATAAACGATACTCTTTTGTTTCCTTATCATATCCAACAAATACCATACATTTAGCCCTGGGATCCCTTATCACCACGAACCTGTTTTGGAATATGAACATACGGGTCACAACCAAAAACCTTCGAATGGGAATATTTCACTGTTTTCCCAGTGAACAACTTTTCAGGTATAGCATTATTTATCCCAGTATGTGTCACCTTATTCTGCACATCAATTGCAGTGTTTACAGCTTCAGCTCACAATTGTTTGGAATATTTAGCATTAAATATCATACTCCTTGCAGCTTCAAAAACTTGACTTATTTTGCCTTTCGGCAACTGCATTCTACTCATGTGTATATCTCACAGTTCTTTGCTGAATTATACCTTTGGACTTGAACAAAGAAGTAAGCTCTTTGTTTCCAAATTCACCTCCATTGTCAGATCTGAACACTTTACACTTTAAGAACTTTACCTTTTTGGGTCTCTAACAACAACATACTCTTTTACTCTGTTCTTGGTTTGTTTTTATTAACAAAAACACTGATATACCTAGAAAAATCATCTAGAGTTAGCACATATTTTGCTCCACCAAAACTCTCCGGTACACCCACACAAATCTGCATGAACAAGATCTAACACTTCCGAAACCTTAGGTGATACTGAACGAGAAAAAATCTTTCTCGACTGTTTCTCCAAAGCACAAGAAACACACATTTCAGTATTTACATATGTAAATTTGAAATCTTCACAATGATCGTTCAAAAACTTTAACTTCTGGCAGGCGACATGACTTAACCTTTGATGCCATAGGTTGTAATTTTCAACGTTACTCACAACAGATTTCGCTACTGATTTACCTTCCAAGTGATAGAATCCATTCACTCTACTTCTAGTACCTCGCACTGAACCCGTAATATCACAATCATCATCACCAACAAATTTACAGCCTGTTGAAGTGAACAACACATTTATACCACGATCAGTACACTAACTGATAACAATGTCGCACTCAAACCAGGGACATAAAGCACATCAGGTATTTTATCAATTGAACAAGTTGAAAATTTTATACCTCCTGTACCAGCAACTTTCAAATTCTCACTATTACGAACAATAATGACCAACAACAATCATTGATTACTTCGATTGTTGATAATAATTGATTACCAACAATAATCATGTTCTCGGTCTTTGTAATTCACAAGCCATCTCTTTTCTGGTGACATGTGTCCCTCAGAACCAGAATCTATTACAATTGAACTATCAGGCATTCGATTAGAGAATGCACACAAAAAGTTCTCTTTTCAGAATTATTTTTCTTGCTTTTATGAACTTCACTCTTCTTGTCCATCATCTTTTCAGTGCCAGTTTTCGATTCATTCGGCTTAGGGTAACGCCAAAACGTCTTTGAGAACGTCAAACTCAGACTTGTCACTTTTCTTATCTGGACGTTTCTTCTTCAAGAAGAAACCAACGCGATCACCCGACTCTTCATTAGTAAGATCTCTTCTTTGACTATCATCCAGGAGTTTACTAACCACAGTGTCCAATACCATGTCATTTTCCCCAACACACAGTGCCATGACTAGGCTGTCATACTCACTTGGCATTCCTTGGAAAATCATGGCAATCAGGTACTTGTCTTTAATTTCTTCTCCTAGACTTATCAACTCTTGACCTAGAGAGGTTATGTGGACTTCATATTCGAGAAATCTTGATTCCTTGCTCGGCTCATAGTCCGCACTACGTGAACGTAACGCCAGTGTGCCTTGGTCTCAAAGTTCCTTTTGAGCAATTCCCAAACCTCTTTAGCTGACTTCCCGGACTCAACGTATTGATAGTTTTTGGGGTCAACCATGAGGCAGATCTCGGCCAGAGCACGTTCCTCGCGGCGCTCATTGTCAATAACCGTATCGTTCCCCAAGTATATGTCCTCCAGAGACCTTGACATCGAAAATAGTTATTCATCGAGAAACACCAAGTTTTGTAGTCCTCTCGCCATTTCAGCTTTGCAATCCCGAAGTTACAGGGTCCCGTAGCACAAGGTTACCCCATCTTTCGATTACTGAATTACAGGCGACTACAATCACAGGTGCTCATCTACAGCCACGACTCATGACCTCTCAATCACAAAAAGGAACACATTGTCGACTATTGCTAATAATTAGTCCTGGGCCCATAACCTGTTATATATAGCAGTGGCTAGTCCAGCGATTAGGAATGATAAAGGTGATTAAAACAAATAAGCGCGGTCCTATCCAGCTCGACAGTTTTATGAATACTGCCGGAAACAGGAAACAGTACATGAAACAAAATATGGATGACAAGGATTACATATTGCCAACTTAATCCAACAGTACGTGTTGGACGGAACAGTAGGAGTTTATTTTGACAAGGTCGTTGGCGTCATAAGGTTATTCAATGATTGTACAAAGTCAGTATTTATGAATGGTAGTGAAACCTAAATACCCAAGAACTTACTATCTTTTGTGAATCAATGCCTCCGGTAGATATTGAAAATATGGTGGCCTAGAATTATATCATGCGAACGACGGCGGAATATGAATGCTTAAATAAATGCTAACAGAGAAATGAAGTGGTGAAAATTTGGATGGATAGGTCACACACTACGCAAAGAGTTGGGAGCACTATATTGGAATCCACAAGGTCGGTAAGGAAGGGAGAGGGCTACATGGTCAAGAATCTGTTGCAAGGAGAGAGACGTAATTAGAGTTATTTACAAATAATCGTAGAAAAGAGAAAAATGGAAAAAAATTAACGACAAGCTTGAATAATGGATTTTGTCGTTGTTGACAGAAATATTTGTTGACTCATCCGAATTCTTCCTATAATTACTTTCCTGCTTAGCTTGGGGTCCTAAAGTGGTCTCAGATATGTTCTCCACATGTATACCTTCCTGCATAGTACGGTGCCATGAAATAGGTTCATCTGTGCATCACTTCCCAAAAAGTCTTAGTTTCACTCTCAGTTTACGCTTGACGCCAGTCCCCGAGTGGACGTCTGGCTCGCACGACCTGACTGCCAAGCTCGCTGCTTCTGCTCTCAGACAAAGACGACGTGAGTAATATTTTGATCGTTTGCCATGACTGGATTATTTGAGACCTCCTCCCCCCAAATCGCTAGGCCTCGAATCTTGATAATGTCGTATTACTTTTTCAATATCTAGAGCAATATGCGAGGTCACGGTCAATTGACATAACCCTGTCACCCACGATATGTTAGTATTAAATCACTTTTTCAGTTCAGTTAATTGGATGTATTTTGAGGCAAGTTTATTTGTTTTTGGAATTTAGAGTGAAGAGTGATGTAAAGAAATTGTGCCAAAAAGGAACGTGATTATGATTTCCTGTTTTCTCTACATAGCACTCTTAAATAATTTTAAATTATCTGAAGATATAATGGTGATCATTTCCGTAGCTGCCAGTGTATCAACTAGAACTATTTCCTTAGTAATATTCCAATTTGTAGGGAAGTAGATTTATTGTAGGTTTCCATAATTTACCTTTTTTCTCCGTTGAATGGCTTTAAATGGCTTTACTGGCAGTGTGTTAATATCTTGCTGAAGTTATATTAATATACATTTATTGTATTAAAAGCATATGATTCTTCTCTAAAAATATATTGCATACACTGGAATATGTTTTTGGGGGCTCAGCATCAGCAAAGTATTGAATACAACTTGATACCAAATGAATCTTCCTGTTTCTCTCCATTGTATTTTCAAAATAATAGAATTTATTTTTAAAATTTTTGGAAATAAATCCATTTTAAAGTATTCTATTGAATTTTCTATGTGATTCACTGAATCATGTTTCACCGAATCAATTAGTGTTTTTTAATAAACTTGTCATTTTGTTCAATTTTTGCTATTATACATGTCCACTTACAGAGTTCATTCCAGCCCTATTCAAAAGTAGATTAAAGCACATGCTACATAGGCGTGTGCCTTGGGAACCACACCACAAAAACTTCCTAGGAATTAACAAATTAATAAAACTATTTCAAATTTGTAAGACATGACATTAACAGTGCAAACGATTGAAGACACGCATTGTTTTGTTTTCACATCGCACTACCACGTACTACTTGACTCACGGTACTCACGTTGATAGTATAGGCTTAGTGAGGGAGTTCAAATTAATGTTAAAAAATTTCTAGAGCACCTACAAAATCCCTCTGGAGCGATATTCCATCCCTATCCCCCCAGAGAGCCCACACCACAAGTTGAGCCTAGGGGCCTACAGATCCTAAATCTGACGCTGACACAGTTTTATTTATTATTATTATTTTTCCTATGAAACTAATTACTGTGAAATAATATTATCTTTTAATTTTTTCCAGGCGTATGGAGAAGATAGATTCAAGAACTACTTCAATCAAAAATCAGTCTTAACAAATAACTCACCTACCGAAGTCAGTATACCTCAAACAACTTAATACGTTTCATTGACATATTATTTTAGGCTCATCAAGGACGTAATTTATTTGGACAACTGTTTTCTAAATGTGATTGTTCAAACTTATATCTTGGAGTGCCTCTGCAAAATGTTTTGATAAAAACTGTACAGTAATATATTTTGTTGTTGGTTTATCATATATTGCAAAGAGGTTGGCACAATCTATTGTATATGGAGACAGGGTGATAAAAGTAAAACAAAAATATATATGTAAATAATGTGTTTCATTACTGATGCCTAGGGAACTAGGTTTAAAATTCTTGTAAAGTTTTCTGTGTATTAGTTACATGGAAAATGCATGTGTTGAACAGCGGTGTAAATAGAGAGTGGATGAATGGATAGATGAGGGGCATCAATTAAAATTTTTCCGGACACACAGAAGATAAGAAATTTTTCTACATTAATTTAGAGGCACTTTAATTAAACAAATTAAAGTATTTGTTATACATTATCTCATCTATCTAATTTCTAAAGCTATACTAAACCCATTAGTGAACACGTGCAGTCTCGTGGAACAGTGACACATATATTGTTGAATATTTACTTGGTTACGGTACCAAGTGCCATTTTTTGTCTCGCTGAGTATTATAATCTTTAATTGTGATATTTAATCATCTGATGTTGATAGATATCTAATAAAATAAGTTTTGTCATTGTTGTAATTTATACACAGATTCAGTACGTGAGACTTTGTAATAGTGAAATACTTAGTAAACCAGGTGGAGGTGGTTTCCAATGTATATATTTATTAATAATTAATTTTCTATTTTATGTCTTAAATTTTAAAAAAATTGTTTTTAAACAGAATGCCTTTATTCACATTCAACTGAATAAATAATACTTTAACAAAAAATTATTTCTTTTCATTAAAGACATGTATTTTCTGTACGTAGATAATCTTAAACCCAAAAAATGTTTAAAATTACAACTAAATTTTATTGCAGCCCCACAGATTGCTCACACCTTGTGGAATGAAAAATAACACACCTACACTAGGGTTAACTAAGCTCTTACATATAGTTCATAGTTAGATATGATGATCGCTCCTCATTCTAATTTGCTCTTTCAAATTTGAAAAATAAAATAATATATTTATGCCATTCTGTGGAAGAAAGAAATACAGGGCTTTACACCCTGTATTTTCTACCAGTTACTCCACCGCAGCCAAGACTCCTGTAGTAATGAAGAGCGTTTCAGTTTAGGCCAATTACACTGACGTCTTCAAGCTGCTCCCTGAAAGCCGAAAACGTCAGCTACACCCAGTCCTCCTTCAACAGAAAAGACCAACAGTGTGAAAGTAGTTCCAACAAGTGACAAGAAAGAAACGAAGAAACAGCAGGGTTCCAAGGCTAAACCCCTGAGCCTTAAGAATTTTTTGAAAACTAACACGACGACCAAGAAGTCGCAGAGACGTAAGATGAACGTCTCTGTCCTTCCCTCCGAGTCGGATTGTGCATTGTCAGGATGTGACGCGGACATGCACATTCAGGAGCCCGACCCAGGAGGTTCTAAATCGTAATGGCTTCCATACTTCAGTGGAACCTTAATGGCTACAGAACTCAACGTGAAGAGTTACAACTCTTAGCGCGTCGTAATCCGATCTATATTTGCCTGCAAGAGACACACTGTTACCAGAACACTCTCCCTCTCTGCGTGGATACATGAGCTTTAGGTATGACGACACCACAGGAGACCGAGCAAGAGGTGGAGTTGCCGCGTTTCTTAGAAACACTATCCTCTGCTCACCTCTCCTACAAACGCAAAGCCTGGCTATTGCAGTTACGATTCACAGCATACCAGCTATGACAGTGTGTTCAATATATCTTCCTCCGACACGAGATTTCTTGGAGACCTCAGAGATTTAATTCACCTGTTGCCTCGACCATTCTTCCTCCTTGAAGATTTCAACGCCCACAGTGTACTGTGGGGATCGTCGAGCGATTGCCCCAGGGGTCGACTGCTGAATTATCTCTTCGAGCGTGAAGATTTATGTGTAATGAACACCGGGAAGATGACCCACTACGCGTTTGCCACGGGGTCATGGACTGCTATAGACCTGTCAATTTGCTCTCTTGAAGTTGCTGATATCTTCAGATGGAAGGTAGATGATGATCTGCATGGTAGCGACGATCATCCTGTCTTGTTGTCTTTGCAGAAACGTGAGACTATTCCCGAATGCAAGCCACAGAAATGGATTCTCAGAAAGGCTAACTGGACCCTACCGTTTTCTGGCCGTCTTCAGAGAAACGGGTAGTGTCCAAGAGAGGGTCGACCATCTTACCCAGGTTATTCATCACGTCGCTGTTGAATCCATTCCGAAAACATCTATGTTTCCGCGAATACCTCGTGTCCCCTGGTGGAACGACGCATGTCGATCCGCCATTCGGGCGAGGCGAAGAGTATTGCTTAAATTTAAGGGTAGTCCATCTCCGGAAAACCTCGCCGCATATCGAATTGCTAGAGCAAAAGCGCGCAGAACTATCAAAGAATCGAGATCACCCTCCTGGATAGAGTTTCTAAGTACTGTTAAGAGAACATCATCGTCACTTAAGTATGAGAGTCAATCCGAAAGATATCTAGAAGGTATTCTCGAGTCCCAATATCTGGACTCGTGTATCACAGTCAAGTTCTCACCAACAACAGAGAAATGGCAACAGTGATGGCTGAATACTTCGCTGATCTAACATCTACAGCAAACTTCGATCCTGATTTTGCGAGGAAAAAGGAAATAGCAGAGAGCACCTTCTTTGGCTTTCGTTCCTAAAATTCTGAACCATAGAACACTCCCCTCTAAATGTGGAAACTTAGAGTCAGCTCTAGCGAAGGCCCACGACACTCCTGGCCCTGATAATGAAATGCTCAGACAACTCAGTCTAGAATCAAAAGAATACTTTTTGGAGATCTTTAATCTTTCATGGTACTAGGGAGTATTCCATAATTCCTGGAAAGAAGCATCGCTTATCCCTTTACTAAAACCAGAAAAGAACTAAACGGCCATCAATATTTATCGAAGTATCGCCTTGACGAGTTGCTTCGGGAACTTTCTGGACAGAATTATCAACCGACGTCTCGTCTGATATCTTGATCGACAAACTTGCTGAGTCGATCTCAGTGTGCTTTCAGGAAATTCCACTCCACCCTGGGAAACTCTATTTTTTCTGAAACAGCTTTCGTCAAGATGCTTTCGTCCGAAGACATGTCGTCAGAATATTCTTTGACATCGACAAGGCTTATGATACTACTTGGCATCACGGCATTTTAAAACAACTCTATGCCTGGGGATTTAGAGGACACCTTCCTCTTATGTTACAGTACTTTTTGGATAAGCTTTCCTTCCGTTACAGAATTGGAAGAGATACCTCGAATCTTCTTCAAGAGAACGGTGTTCATCAGGGCTCAGTCCTGAGTTTGACCATATTTGCAGTGGCTATTAACATCATAACACCCGCTGTAATGAATCCCGTACAACACAATCGTTTTGTCGATGACTTTGCCATCTTTTGCTCGTCTCAGGTGTGGACCGACAAATCCAACTCCTCCTCAATAGATTGTACCAATGTTCAAAGACGATTGGCTTACGTTTCTCTGCTGAAAAAACACGCTGTGTTCATTTCAGTAGGAGACCAAGCTTCCTGCCAGAACCTCACCTCGCCCTGGGGGACAACGTTGTAAAGTTCTATCCATTAGTGAAATTCTTAGAACTAATCTTTGATCAGAGACTTAATTGGATTGAACATCTCACAGACCTAAGAGCGAGAACATTAAAGTCTCTGAATCTATTAAAGTGCCTGAGTAGCGCTGATCTCTTCTCCTTGCTCCAGTTTTATCGAGCATTCATAAGGTCTCTGCTCAATTATGGCTGCGTTGTATATAGCTCTGCTCGCGCAAGCTATTTAAAGATATTGGATAGTGTGTATCATGCATGTATCTGACTAGTTACGGGAACCTACCGTTCTAGTCTCATACCCAGTTTGTATGCCGAGAGTGGCGAAACATCTCTCTACTTCCGGCGACAATTACTCATGTTACGGCACTATACCCAACAATCTGGTACACAACGCAGTATTTCATCCTTCCTCTTCTTCCATCCGTTTCTACAACAACAGACTGAGAGCAACCAAACCTTTAAGATATCGCTCCAAACAAATTTTAGAAACCTTAAATATACGCACACCTAATGTTTTACACCAAGGTTTTAGTAAGTCTCCTCCTTGGGCTTTGCACAAGCCGAAGATTATTTTCGACCTTCTGCATCATGACAAGAAGAACACTCCAGCTGCGATGTTGAGGTTATATTTTCACCTAATCCTCGACAAACACCGGATCTATATTCCTGTGTTTGCAGACAGATCGAAGTAGGCCGATGGTGTCGGCTGCTCCGTGGTGTTCCCCGTAAGTCCTGTGACTACCGTCTTGGCGACCTGTGCAGCGTTTACACCGCTGAGTGCTACGCCATATTGAAAGCACTGCGATCAACAAAGTGCTCCCGTAGATAAAATTTTCTGATTTGCTCCGATTCTCTAAGTGCCCTTCAAGCAATCCAGAACATCCAGAATGTGCTTTCCTCGCTCCAAAGTGATGGAAAGAACATAATGTTTTTCTGGATTCCCGGACACGTGGGAATCAGAGGAAATGAGGAAACAGACGTCTCCGCGAAGGCCTCAAGAATCGCGTGGATTTCTTTACGATTCCAAAAATGGATATCCAATATTCCATTAAATCAAGGATCCAGAGTGAATGGAACAATGAGTAGTTGACCGTTGAAGGGAATATGCTCCGACTTATCAAATCTTCTGTTAAGTCATGAAGCAGTTCCTGTAGGCCTGCCCAGCGCGACGAGGTCCTGCTGACCCGCCTGCGCTTAGGACATTGTCCTCTCACTCATCGGTATCTTTTGCTACTTGATGATGAACCTGTTTGTGAGCAGGGTAGCTCTTCTCTGACTGTGCGTTACCTACTAACTGATTGCAGAAAATACACGAGGATAAGGAGACAAATTAGTCTTGCTGCAGATTTACCAACAATCCTCGGTAATGAAACTGTTAACGTTAATAAACTATTGAATTTTATAAGTAGATCGAGGCATGTTCCACAAGTTCTCGGGAGGGTTTAAATTTGCATTTTCCTCTTCCATTTTGTATTTTCTTTTATCCTTCCTTTCCGTAATTTGATAATTATAATTTTCTGAATTTTCGTTAATTTGTTGATATAATGTATAAGGGCACTGTTTCCTTTTCTCTCATCTGTGTATTTAGGTATTTGTGTTCAGGAGGGTTTTTTAGTGGCTATGGCAGAGATATTTGGCGATTCCCCATCACCGGGAATAGTCACTACGGTGCGAAACTGCATTTTTCCCCCACCTGCGAGGGCTCTAATGATCTCGCCATTGACGAGCCGCGAAGCGCCGCGAACAAAAAGAAAATGTGGAAGAAATATTCATGAGTATTTGTGAATGACTAATCGAGGAAAGAGAAGATCATATACCCTCAGTTTGGAAATATTTTCTTTGTGCTATAGTTACTAAGGCAGTGAAAGGGTCATTTGCTTCGGAGACTTGCCTGAGAGGAAGTCCAAAAGATATCAATATTGTTCGAAGACCTATTGAAAGTCATTGTTTGGGCTACCAATGGCAAACATAGCGCATTCTGATAAATATCCAAGCAGTGATCCTTATTCTTGCACTTAACACTTCTTGGTTAAGAAAAAAGTACTTGGATTGGATTTTATTCAAGGGGGTAGCCTATAACCTATTTCCTCGTAAAACTTGGAAATCATTTAAATTTGATAATTTTGAGAAATGATGATAATAAATTTATTCTCAAAAAATCAGTACAAACTGCGTATGACCACGTGGAGGACAATTAACTAATTTACTCTCCGGAAGCAAGCAAGGGACCATCCCATCAATTCCGATCAATAGCCCTAAGGCAGAGATGGATTCAAAATTTCAACAAAAATTCCTAGATAAGATAAAAAGTTGGCTGCGAGTTATAATACTAATAGAATGTCAATATGTTTGTAATTTTAAGCAAAAAATTACATGTACAAGTTATTATCGAACTATAGATTATTCTGAGTATAGTGTTTAAAAATCATAAGAATTGAAATAACACTAAATTCACGATTTATT
>NNCF01127016.1:773869-842640 GCA_002313205.1 Laupala kohalensis
TGCGTATGACCACGTGGAGGACAATTAACTAATTTACTCTCCGGAAGCAAGCAAGGGACCATCCCATCAATTCCGATCAATAGCCCTAAGGCAGAGATGGATTCAAAATTTCAACAAAAATTCCTAGATAAGATAAAAAGTTGGCTGCGAGTTATAATACTAATAGAATGTCAATATGTTTGTAATTTTAAGCAAAAAATTACATGTGTAAGTTATTATCGAACTATAGATTATTCTGAGTATAGTGTCTAAAAATCATAAGAATTGAAATAACACTAATTTCACGATTTATTGTTACAATAAACACACCCCTAGACAAAGCCTAGAGAACCTGTATGATAAATCCGCCTCTACCAGAAGGAAAAACGGAAAAAAACCCGGGCCAGGATGGGGCTACAGAATTTATGTACACAACCGTGCCAAAGTTGAGTACACATAAAACTAAATTAGTCTGAGTCATAAGACAACACAATCATGAAAGAAATAGTTTTTGAAATTGTTATAAGTTATTTGAAAAGTACTACAGCAATGGCTTGATAAAGTATAAGACGGATTTAACTTTTATTAAAATCAATAAATTCTCTTACAGTGTAGAAGCACTGGTGCAGGAGGTAGTATTAACCGCGGATTTGAAGAGATTCAATTTCATAATATCTTTTATATTCTTGGGCAGGGAATAATATAGAACAATTCCTGAATGATATGATCCTTTTTGGCAAAGAGTGGTTGACACTCTAGGGCGATGAATATTATTACTATTGCGAGTATTGTATTCCTGAACGAGACTGTTTCGTATGAAGCAAGGGTGGCACTTTTGTAATTTGGTCTTAACAAACACGATCGTTTCATAAATATAAATGCAGGGATGTGTTAAGATATTTACTTCCTTGAAAAATGGTTCACAAGAGTTTCGGGGGTGAAATTTACAAATTTCCGAACTATCCTCTTCTGAACTCTGAAAGTTTAAATACTCTGACCGGAATTGCCCTGAAGGTAATGCCATAACGTAAATAGGAGTAAACGTTGGCAAAATATACGCAACGGGAAATACGTGGACTAACTGCGTTAACTAAGATTCGGAATGCGTAACACAATTTTCATAATTGGGAGTTAAGATTGTCAACGTGACAATTCCATTTGAACTTGTCTTGAATATGGAGACCTAAGAATTTTGTATTTGTAACAGTTTTTAATTGTGTTCCGTTTAACGAAAGAGAAACCTGGGGTAAAGATTTTGTGATACTATTGNGACACAGTTTTGTCAGTGTTTACAATGAGATGATTTGCATGGAAGCAAGTCGAGAGGTTAGGGAAAACCTTTTTGAGCATTGGCGTGTTTACATAGTAAATTAGTGTTATCAGCGGAAAGAACCATTTTGCAATCTGATGTGGATGATGACATGTCGTTCACATACAATAAAAACAGTATAGGACCGAGAATTGAACCTTGGGGTACTCCGCAAGTAAGTGGCTTTGTTTCTGAAAGACAACGCTGAAGTATTTTATGTTTAGTGCAGGATATTTCTACCTGTTGATATCTATCTTTTAAATAAGAATTTAGTCATTGATATGGAAGTCTACGAATGCCTAAATAATGCAATTTGGAAGGGAGAATTTTGTGGTCGATGTCATCGAATGCTTTGGTTAAATCAAGAAAAACACCCTTAGGATTTTCTCCACGGTCAAGAGATGTGGTGACATCGTTTAAGAAAGAAAATATGGCGCTTGTAATGGAAAAGGTTTTCGTAAAACAGTGTTGATCGTCAGAGAGAATGTTATTTTTTGATAAAAAATCTAGAAGACTCTTATAGAACAATTTTTCTAGGATTTTTGAGAAAATGAGTAGTAGAGATATTGGTCGGAAATTTCCAATATTAAGTTTGTTTCCTTTCTTGTGTAAAGGTTTCACTGTAGCTCTCTTAAATATGTTAGGAACCACTCCTTCCGATAAAGAACTATTAAAAATATTTATGAGTGGATTTAATATAGCGTGGGACGAAAATTTAACAATAAACTCGGGTATATCATCTATGCCTGTTGAAAATTTGTTTTTTAATGTGCTGATGATTCTCATGACTTCACTGGCGTTAGTTTCGGAAGTAAACATAGAATTGGGTACGTGGGTGGATATAATTGGAGGATATTGATTTCGATGTATAGAGTTCGTTATTTTCCCTATTTCTGAGAAGTAAGAATTAAACAAATTTGCGATGTCCTGAGGATTTGATCAGATTTTGCCAACGTTTAGTAGAGAAATGTTTTCTTCTCGATTTTCAGAAGTTGACGTGTGTTTTTTACAATATTCCACATGCATTTCATCTGGTTGTTCGATTTGGTACATGCTTTAGCTGCATAGACTACTTTTCCATAACTTTAGCTGCATAGACTACTTTTCCATAACTTTAGCTGCATAGACTACTTTTCCATAACTTTAGCTGCATAGACTACTTTTCGAAGTATAGTCTTATGTTTACGAAAATAATCATGGAATTCGTGTGGTTGGTTATAGAGTTTTGAAAGGTGTAAATGCGTTTGTTTTTTGAATAAATTCTTATCCCTTGTGTGATCCATCTAATGTATTTCTTTGTGTTAATTAACTTGCGTTTTATGGGGAAGCTAGAGTTGTAAGTTTTAGGAATATTGAGATAAATGCATTGAATTTGTCGTCGGTGTTTTGGCAATTGTAAACATAAGCTTGTTTGTCCAGGACAAACCGCGTCTTAGTAGACGTAACAACTTTTATAATTGTAAACATCTTTCCATGTTTCTTCACACAATTAGTACACATACCTTACATAACATTTGGTTCTAAAAAAAATTCCATCAAATTGTTTACCATTGTTTATTAAGAAAAGGGGATCATTATTGTAACCTACCATAACAATATTGACATACTACACCTTAGGAATACAGAAAGTCAGTCATCGTAGCATTTTTCAATAATTGCCATGTTGAGTTTTTCAATGTATGATAATATTCTGGAAAATAATATTATTCAGATTAATTGTTTGCAAGTTTAGGTGAGCTTTGAATTGTGTTATACCAAAAATGTCAAATAGGCAGGCTAAAGTCAATTTAATTCGTGGAGGAGACTGGCTTCTTCACAATCGAGGAAGATGAAGGGACCATCCCAATATTTGCTCAAAAACTCAGACCATACATTGGAGCCAGGCTTAGGCTCTGGACCTCGGAAAATCTATATTTAAGATACCTTGATTCCTTGTTAATGGCAGGATTCAATATTAAATGGAAAGTTTGTAAAAGAATTAAATATCTTTTAAGTGCAAAGAAAACTAGTTTTCATGAGTGTTTGCTTTACTTGGATCAAGTTCTTCAGTAAAATCAACTACACATTCGGTGTCTTGAAATTGGATGTTAACAATAATAACTCCTCAAAGAATATTTGAATTTCTTGAGACAAAAAATTTACCTTTCATCACTTGCCATTATTCTGGTTGATAGATGTATCAAAAATAACTACTTGTATTCCAATCTTGTTTGATTACGAGTATCATCAGTCAATATAATTTAATAAACTGATTTAAAAACTATACTCTCGTTGTCGAGAGTTATTGCAAGATTGCTCAATTTATTGCATTGCATTAAAAATGGAAAATATTTGTGTAGATAGGGAACATCAAATCTTGTACCATAATGACTTTTCTATAAAATTATTCTCAAATCAAAATTAATTGATATCGTTGGGTCATTTCAATAATTTAAAAATATCTACAAACTAACCGAATTGCTCTCATGTCCATTATGATAAATGCCTTCTTTGAATTTAACGAATAAAAATTACCCAATTTAATATAATACCCAATACTAGGGTGATGACATATAGTGATTGTTTCAGGACAGTTCCAATATTATCCCATATCCCAAAAATTAGTTATAATGTGTGACATAATGATGAGTATTAATTTTTTCATGTTTGTTCAGAGTGAAATAATCGAATTAAATTGAATTTCAAAAAAATAAAAAATAAATTGGATTTCCAGGGGTGCAGATTTGGCTACAATTTACTTTATCATTGGAATAGACTGTTATTATTTCGTTATTTTGTTCATGAAATGTTTGAGCCTAGATTGACTGAATTAAATAATTTACCCTATACCCTGCCTGTCCCTTTGTTATATTTATTCTGTAATGCTGTGGGTAGGCAATATACTGCATCCATACAAAAACCTGGCAATTTCTAGAGCACAGGTGACAACACACATTTCTGTCACATTTCCTGTAAAAATAGATAACACCTTTACCTCCTTTGCTAAACTCTTCTTTTGTAATATTTCTTCACTATATAAGATGTGTTATAGATCTGATAAGTAATGTGCCCATATTTTGTTTTGGTGGTAATCTTAATAAAGATGCAATATCATGTTAATTTTAGAGACTAACTTAAATGCAGGAATTACAGTGAAATTTTACTTAATGAATTCCAGTGTACCCCAATCTGCTCTTTTTTGTTAAATATTCACACGAATGCAATTAAAAGTTTGAATGAAAAGAACTCTGAACAATATTTGTGATAGTAATTACATGCCGCAAGAAATAAACATTTTCTAGTATACGAAGTATGAACAACGAGCAAATGACAAGACTTGCCTTTTTTTAACTTTATAAATGAAGTTAAAAACATGTTCGTCACGCGTACTGTTTGGCAGACTTGCTTTTTCTGATACTAGCAATCAACTACCATCTATTGATAAGCATTATAAACGTGAGCAAACCAGATGACTATTTTTGTCGTTGGTTCTTGGTATAACAGTGGATCGGACTATTACTGAGACTGAAATATAGGTGCAGAATAACAAATGAATGCGAAGGAAACTCCACTCAAAGAACCAAATTGAACCTAAATAAAGTAAATGGTGTAAATATACCGGATTCTCATCAGCGGTTGCTGTTACCACAGAAATATCCAAATGGAAGGGGGATGAGGAAGAGTCAACGAATATTTAAGTGGAAGACCCGTGGAGGAGAATTAAGGGCACTGTAAAAGTCGCTGCACATCTCTCTCTCGGACGACCGTAAAAAGGAAGAAAATGCGACTGGTTTGATGAGTGTAAGTTGGTAGTAGAGGAAAGGAAAAACGCCCATGCCGAGTATGTGGAAAGACCTACGAGAGCAATGAAAGCTACACTTGTTCAAGCAAACAGACGTAAATGAAATGTCGAAATAAAAAGACTGGATGAGAGGATCCCAAGAGCAGGCCTCAAGGTATGAACCTTGCCATAAGACATTAAACAAATAAACGATAATTAATATTAAAGGGGAATTGGAATCCCCGAAAGAAACTGAAAAACAAGGAAAGGAAATAGGGCTTGAAATAAACGAAGGACAAACTAAGGTTCTTATATCGACAAAGAATAATTCGTTCTGCTGCTATCCAGCAACATGCGTCTAACTTTAAAATATGAGCATATTATTTTATACAAGTAATTTGGTGTTTTCATCTCTCTGAGCGTCCTGAATAATATTTCCCAATTAGAATGATCTAACGCTCCTTTGACACCCAAGAATAAGCAAGTACGATAGAGTCCCTGATCACTGATATTCAAAAGTCTATTTTTGCATCTTCCGTGCTTCGTCCTTTCCGGAATTTTAGAAATTCGGATACTTATTGAAACAAATATACGGATACACTTGCGCGGAGAAAAAACTACAGAACAGTTTGCACAGCAATTACTGACACTTGGCAATGGAGAATTTGTTGTACCTACCTCACTTGCGTTCATTACATGCAACAATTCAAAATCGACATTATGACAAACGAATACTTGGATTCTTCGAAGACAGACGGCTGTTAAAGAAATGAAAGTGCAAGGAGTTACTCTTCGCTTCCCCCTCCTCACCGAAGATAACCCTGAAGGATCGGCTTCTACTTGACCTGGGGGTTTTTGGGCTACGGGATCTCTTTGCAACACCCGGAAACCTTGAAGGAAATATAAAACTCCAAAGCTTATGTAAATAAAAATTTTAATTTTCAAAGATACATCCTGTTTTAAGAGTAAACGCAACATGCTGTTGATTGTCTTGAAAAGAAACATCACTCGACTTTTTTTCGCGATGTCTTTTACGAGCTATTACTTACTAAAAATGTTCTTCCTGTTTGAGTAACAGTAAAATACATCACAATTTTTGTATGAAAATGTTTTAAATCCATAGATCTAAAATTGGGAGTTGTGATTTTAATGGGTCTAAAGGTCTAGAAAAAAAATCGGATTTTGGTTCATTGTGCGGAAGTGGTATATTATTTTCGCTATATTGCACAAAATGTAGATACTATCTCAATTTTTGTATCTAAATGTTTTAGAGCCAATGTCTAAGACCAACATTTGGAATGTTCAATATTTCATTATTTAATGTGGAAATATTTGGAACATTGTCTTAACTGATACGGCGAGAAAAGTGTTGAAAATAGGAAATTTAGGAACATTAATTTCGAAGGGATGTTGCTCTTTTATTGTCGAGGTGTAACAAAATTAACGATTGTAAAGGTGAGAATAGGGGAGAAATTTTCACTAATTGAAAAAACTTTCACCGTTATTGTACGAAATGTGATCTTTTTGTAAACACTAAATTACGACGCAGTCATATAAAAGAAAAATTCCAGGGACGACTATTAAAAATAGAATACCATATCGAAGTAATACTTCGTATTCAAACAATTTTTCGTTTCAGAGCCTTTTACCAGTCTGTCGGGTCACCGTTATCCGACGATCTTCGCACGAACGCGACGGACAACGTATTGTCCTTATTTTACTGAATCTCTACGTGGATGTTCCATTAGCGTATCAGGAAAACACCATTTTATCTAAAACGCCTTTCGCGTTAGCACAGATTATCTGACGTGGATTGTTTTATTAAAAAAATCTTTGAAATTTCATTCAGCTTCACTGTTTATTATTTAAAATCGGATATCATAGTTCCATACTTCACAGAGGTAATTGCAAACCTGTTTGCTTTGATGACGTAAGAAACTTACAACGCCTATAGAATACATCAAATTCTGCATGAATATAGAAACACTATTTAAGGTTCAAATAATAAAGACTAGCATACCCAGCATTTCGAATGTATTACTTCCTTTCTTATCTTAACCTTGAAATGTTCAAATAACTTGAATTCTAGAAAAAAATGAGTTGGTGTCTCATCTTCTAATTTTTTAAATGGAGGAGGATGAGATTCATGGAAGAGAGAAATAGATACAAACAAAATAAATCAGTATATCTGGAATTTCAATACAAAATTTAGGTTGATAGGAATGTTAACTTTATTGGGATTATGTCACAATTTTAGTCATGATAAGAGATACGATCAAAAAAGATTTTGTTAATATGCAAAAAAAGAAAAAGATTTAAAGAAATATGAACAACCCGTCTAGCCGTAGCTTGAAATGAACAGAAATAAGGTGAGAAAATGTAGAAAGATCTCCGAAATTACGTAGGTAAGTCAATTAAGTCGCAAAACTTAGCAATAGAGGCAATAATAATCAATATAACTTTTTGACATTTATTTCACTTTTCAATATAATCACCTTGTACATTCAGACACTTATCCCATGTCTTCACAAGTCCTTGAGAACCGATAGCAAAGACTTCCTTTTCTTGCTGTCGCAACCAACAAGTAACCTCTTCGATTACGGCATTATTAGTTTTAAAATGACGGCCATCAAAATGATTTTTTTAGGGACCCAAACAGATGAAAATCTTTGGGGGTTAAGTTGGGATTATACGGTGGATGTTCCGAGCGTTCCCAACAAACTGTTCATAACAGCTCCTGAGTTGTCTTCCTATGTAAAGGCTGGCATTGTAGAATCGTTCCCTTTGTCAAGAGTCCAGGTCGCTACCGACGAATGGTCTGGTTCCCGCAGAGTGATACTCTGCGGCATTCATAGTCTCTCCGTGAGGCTGGAATTTCTGCTGTACGACCCCTTGCACGTCTCGAAACACAGTGAGTATGACCTTGGGGGATAATGAAATCGTCTTGAACTTTTTTTTGTTGGGGATGTGGAATGTTTCCATTCCATAGAAGATCGCCACTTTCAACCCCAATCCAAACGAACCCAAGACTCGTCCCCCGTAACAACGAAGAGCCATGAAGTCCTCTCCTTCCTCAGTGTACTGAGTAAGGTGCTGAAAGGACAGACCCATTCTGTTCTATATGATTCCTCAGACAACTGACGAGGCACCCATCGTGCACAAACTTTACGAAAGCTCATGTAGGATATTCCATGCGGTTCCGTGTGAACAGCGTACAGCACTCGCTACGTCATCGATCGTCACACACTGGTCATTACGAATAATTTGTTCCGCACGCTGCACTATGACTCCTATTGACACCTTCACAGGACGACCAGGACGCTCCCCATCTCTGATGCTTTGCCTTCCCTTGTTAAATTTTCGGACCTAATTGAATGCAGCTTTCCGTGAGAAACATGTCACCATATACGGGATGCATTTCGCGATGCACTTCTTCTGTGGACAGTCCTTTGGCCAACAAAAAACGCACAACTGCACGCTGTTTTCTCGTGCTACACAACCGCCATCGTGCATTGGCTGCCTCTGACTGACTGCTTGCCTACGAGATGTCGGTTAAGATTGCTGGCAAATGCGCTCGTAATATAAACGGTTTAAGGGTAACTGACATTTGCGATTTCTGTATTGACTTGCGATCGTACTTAACATACACATCGGTCATAAGATCGTTGGCCAATAATATGAGACAAATGATATTCATGAACGAGTGATTTCTTGTCTGTTTCTTGCAGTATCGGACCCCGAAAAAGTTCTCAGTTAAGGGTATTATAGTGTGCCTAGCGGACACTGCGCCGTGAAAGAATAACAGACTATGGACCAAGTATTTTCAAATTTTTAAGTAAATTATTTCATAATATCTGATATCCTGAAATTCTCCGGTTAAAATAAGTTCGAACAGAATAATATTATTCCTTTTACAAAAAGGATTTATAAAAATTAACGTATTGAATCATAATACTAAAATATAAAAAAAATAATTTAATACAAAGATATTTCAATTTTGGTGTTTATTTGCTTATTTCATATATACTTTTAATTTGTTTCAAACATAACTAAGAATGGAAAACATGTTTAAATTTTAGGTTATATATGCGTGAAAGAGTATTGTGTTAATATTTTATTATCAATAATTATCCCTATGTAATAAACGTCTTACAATATTGCTTGGCACACATATTGTAAAAGTAAAATCTTTACAGAAGGTAATCAAAATAATTTTCCAAGTATGATTCATAACATTATTTTTTAGTACCTTTTGTAGCTTTGGATTATCAAAACTGTGCTGTGTGGACCCGTTTTAATGGAAACTTTTTTTCTATTTCAGATTTTATAAAATTATTTGGTTGAAATAAAGATGTGGAAAGTTATACGACCCAGTAGAGAGTAAAAGCGGCAGGTAAACTTGGGCGCGCTAGTGTTGAAGTACACTCCTTGGGGAGTGAAGCTTATTTTTACTTCAGGTTGCAGTAGCCGCTGGACACAGAGTGAAATCCATAGAACTAAAGGTTATTGATAACTAAACATATAAGAGCGAAATATCACTAACTGATAAAGAAAAACCTGGTATTTTCGATGCTGTCGCATTGTAAAAAATTACATAGGATCCATAGTTTTATAAAAATATAAAAATTCGGTCTTATGATATTCTATTGAAGAAAATGCTGAAAAGTAAAGAAGATACTACAAAACTGCACCCTCTTTTATAGGATGTTATAATACGGAAACTATAGTTGTTTCACGAAAACAAAATACTGTAATACACGCTTTAACGTATCACCCACGTTATTCTAACGAATACTTACTATGACAAGGTATTCAACTTAAACAGAAAAAGGCGAAAAATTGAAAAAAATTTGTCCAAACGTTTTTGTGTTTATTCGGAAAATATATGTCCCAAGCCTCCTAAAATGCCTTCAAATTATGTTTTGATTATTTCAAAAAATAATTGTTTTCACATCTTGATCGACTATTCTACAGTTTTACTTTGCTCTCTTTCACCCGTGAGCGTCTCGATGACCTGGGACATCGTACGTCAAAGTGAGGTAACACGTAGTCATGGAAAGTGAGTCGTGTGACTTTTCTTGTTGTCGAACAAGACAGGCTTCAATACACACACTTACGAAAATTCGTGTTGTTACAACGGATACTTGGCACAAGTCTATTAAAATTGATTTTAAAAAAATTGGGGAAAAAACTACAAAATTATATTAGTGTTATTCCGAAAAAAGGGGCCAAACCTCTGAAAAAAATGCCTTCAAATAATAATATGATCTTTTCGAAATTTGAAATTAAAAAAAAACTGTTACAATTAAACACCTTTGCTTTCTTTCACATGGAATCGTCTCGATGACCTGCGACATCATGCCAAAATGAAGTACGCATCTCTTCGTCATGGTGTTCGAGTCGAGTGATTTTTCTTCTGCTTCTCGGGGGTTTCAATGTCCTCTAAGGTATCACTCGTGTTGTTACAAAGCATATTTGGTAAACCAAGACTCTTCGAAATGATGAAACATTGGAACAAAAATATATTTGAAAAATGTTTCTTATGTGTTTATTCCAAAAATATATTTGTCTATCCCCTAAAAATGCCTTCAAACAGTTTTCTGATATTTTCGAAAATTTGCAATAAAATTAAAAAAAAATTTTTATCAACACCTTTCTCTCTTTCACGTAGTATCGTCTCGATAACCTGGGATATTATACGCCAAAGTGAGGTGCCCAACACGTCACATTTGTGTCTTGGTCGTGTAACTTTCCTTCTGCTTTTCGAGCAAGATAAGATTCAATACAGACTCTTACGTTATTTGACAAAACGTGTTTTTGTTTATTCTGAAAATATACGTGTCCAATACCTAAAAATGCCTTCAAATAATTTTCTGACTTTTCCAAAGTATTAAAAAAATTTTAAAATAAATATGAACTATTCCAGTTTTAAAAATCCTTGCTCTCTTTCACTAAGAAACATTTCAATGACCTGAGACATATGCCTAAGAGTGGTACCCAACACGTCGTTATGGTGTGCGAGTCGTGAGACTTCTGTTTTTTTTCCTGTGGGACTTTACGGCTCGTCGACATCGAGGTCATAAGAGCCCTAAAAACATGTACAGGTAGGGAAAATGCAGTTACGCACTAGGGAGAGCCAATATGACTCACCCCGCGTGTGGGACTAGCTGAATGACTCAACATACTCACTAAAAACCCTTCTGAATTACAATATATCAAAACATCAAAAAAGGAAAATGAAAGATACCCTAGCGTCGGGATCGAAAAGAACAAGAGGTGACCAAGGAATGTCAGGAAAGTGAAAGGAAGGAGCCTTGCACAAGTAAGTGGAAGCAATGCCAGACTCGGGTCGGGGCCCCGTGTATGCCAAACACATACTTACTAGATGTAAGTCCCCTGGGGGGGATGACTTCCGCATCTCGAGAAAGATTCAATCACTCTTACGAGTCATTCGTGTTCTTACAAGGGATCTTTAGTACGAAAAATTGATAAAGAAATGGAAAAAATTGAAAATATTATTACATCCGAAAAAATATGTTCCAAACATCTAAGAATTAATTTAAATTCAAAGTTTTTGTAAAAAAAATTCAGAATTTGATCAGCTATACAAGCATTTTACCTTTTATTTTTCTCCAGGATGCGTCTCGATTATCTGTGACGTGTTCCTAAGTGCGTACCCTACACGTCGTCGTGGTGTGAGAGTTCCTTGTGCTTTACGAGCAACAAGAACTGCAATACACACTCCAACAAAACACTCTTGTTATACTAATGAATATACGTGTACTCTATGACAAGTGTATACAGATTCAAAAAGAAAAAAAAAGATTTTTTTTTGCCTAAAACTGTTGTGTGTTTATACGAAAACGTATGCCCTAAACCCCTAAAAATGGTTTCAAATAATTATTTAATTTTCTTAATAATGACTTGGGGCATCGTAAGACAAAGTGAGCTACCGAACATGAATTGCTGAGTGAGTCGTGATTTACGCGCACCAAGGGCTGAATAACGCAATCTAGCATATAGTTCAAGTTATTACAATGAATATTTACTATGACACATGTATTCTAATTGATGAACAAAAAGGAAAATCATGAAAAATGTTACCACAATATTTTTGCCAAAAAATATGTTTGTCGGGGTGGTGTGTGAGTCGTGTAAGTTTACTTGTGCTTTACGATGCTAGGTAGTCAGATTAATGAGCTGACTGATTTCATCTTTGGCAAGGGCAATGCCCATAAGAAAATAAGACTGGTGGTCTCAATTAATAGTAGTTATGCGAAACAGAATTGGGTCATAAAGAAATCTCCAAGCCAGAAGAATACTTGCGAAAAAGATAATCTGTCTCTGGCGGTGTCGAAGACTCGTGTAAAAGGTAAGGAGCAGAACCCTTCTAAGGGCCCCAAAGGTGCAACCAGAGATTCTGAACGCTCAAAAACTGAGTATTCAGCAGTATTTAAACCCGTGCCAAGTCACCCCTTTCTGAGGAGTCGCAGCAGAGGAGCCCAATCTAGCCGCACATCCAACGGTCAGAGGAACAACCATGGCAGGTAGAAGAGCAAAGTTCGCCGTCCTAGACCAAACCGGTTATCAGCGCTTGTCATTGAGACAAAAGGTTCGCAGTCGTATGCTGAAATCCTGCAACTTTTGAAGGGTAACTCATCTCTTAAAGAGGTTGGAGAGAGCACAAAGAGGATTAAGACGATTGCAGCTGGAGAACTGAAACTGGAAATGCTGCATCGCAGAAAATTCAACAATTAAAAGTTTCAGTTGAAAAAGCTCTTGCCAATGCATTGGAAATGAGACCTCACTAGAAATAAAAGACCTGGATGATCTGATAACACAGGAAGTTCTTGCAGCGCTTGAGCAACGCCTGGAGACGTCTGTTTTGTCACCGGCTGCAGTTCAGTCCATACGTGCAGCTTACGAGGGTACACAGATCACCGTTTTACAACTCTATCGATCTAGCCAGAAAGGCTATCTTTTAGTAACATCCGGATCGGCTGGGTTAACTGTCAAATCCGTGAGAAGCGGTCAGTCGTGAGGTGTTACCGATATCTGGGCTTCGGTCACATTGCTAAAACTGTTTTGGAAAGGACAGGTCAAAACTGTGCTGTATATGTGGAGAGCAGGGACATTTGGGCAAGGCGTGCTCTGCAAGTCCATCCTGCGTGACCTGCAAGGTGAATGGAAATAGCGACCATCCGTCCGGCAGCAGTAAGTGCTCGGCCTTCCAAAAGACATTTCAGGGTTCGTTTAAGACTCGATGATGGGAATACTCCTGCTTAACATGAACCACTGTGAGGTTGCACTAGATCTGATGTGGTAAACTATACGGGAGTTCGATATTAACATAGCAATTCTATCGGTGTAATACAAAGATTCGGTAAGTGGTGCATAAGTGTCTGATTCATCTGGCCAGGCGGCTCTGTGCATGTGATAAATTGCCGTTATAGAGGAAAATGCAAAACCTGAAATTTGGATTTGTTTGGGCTAAAATAAATAACATATTTATTTATAGCTGTAATACCGCACCCAGCCTGCATCCTAAGGAGAATGAGGTAATGGTGGAGCGACTTGTCAGTGATGCTTAAGAGAGACATCCTGTGATTATCGCGGGTGATTTCAATGCTTGGGTTACTGAATGGGGCAGACGTGTCAAAAATCAAAGTGGCGTGACTCTGCTTGACTCCTTATCCTCTTGATATTGCGTTACTTAACGACGGCATAGCTCTCACTTTTTTTTGTGGGGCTTTAGGGCTTGTCAACATCGAAGGTCATTAGAGCCCATAATATAGCTCTCACTTCCACAAAGACGGTAAGAGATGAATCATCGACCTTACCTTTATAAGCGGGAGTCTCATAAAACGGGTCACAACCTGGCAAGTGAGCGATATCTATACCCAAAGCGACCATCATACCATCCTTTTCCCTGTCGACCATCTACAGCCCAGGAAGCCTCAGAGCAGTTGCAGGCAAGCAATGTGGAAGGCCAACACATTCAATAGGGATACCTTTGTTTTCACTATGGGTGAGGGGTAGATCTAACTGGAACATGGGAGATCATGACAACTCATGTCATTGATCTGCGACGTGTCGATGCCGAAATCTCTCAAATCTCCTGTTTACTGGTGGAACGTTACGATTACGGAACTCCGGAAGGTATGCCATTCGTCCAGAAGACTGTATCAACGAGCAACAGGTAAGTCTAATTACAATATTCTTCAGGAAGAATATAGATAGGTCCGGAGAGAGCTGAAATGGGCGAATGAATCAAGCAAGCGGTAACAATAGAAAGAGTTGTGCCAAACTGAAGACAGCGACCTTTGGGGAAGGCTATACATGATCGCCATGGCAAAACTGAAGACATCCCCAAGTTCAGTGCCATCCTGCCCTAAACTGCTGGAGAAAATGTTTAATACTGTTTCCACAGCAGCAGGAGAGCAACCAAGTTGTCGATGAAACAATCACTGAAGAATCAATAACTACTGTTACACTCGATGAGCTTAATCTAGCTTACAGCAAACTGGAGGATAGAAAAGACCCATGGCTGAATGGAATCCCCAGGACTGTCTTCAAGGTAGCAATTAAGAAGAACCCTCAATATTTTCTGCACGTTTATAGTGCTTGTCTGCACGAAGGTATATTCGCCCGACAATGGAAGTGGCAACAACTGGTGCTCCTTTCCAAGGGTGAGGGATTATTTGACGATCTATCGTCGTATCGTCCAAAATGCTTACTAGATACGGCTGGTGCTGAAAGGGATTATCTTTAATCGACTGCTACAATTCACGGAGGGAATAAACGGTTTAGTGGACAATCAGAATGGCTTTAGAAAGTCTCGTTCAACAGTGGACGCTATAAAGGGAGTACTCAGCATGGATCAGAATGCTATCCAAAGTAAGAGATGGAACAGAGGTAGTAAGCATTACTGTGCCATCGTAACCCTGGAGTTTCAACTCAGCAAGATGGAGCTGCATGATGGAAGCACTGAAGGTTATGGGAATCCCATTGTACATTAGACGAGTCACTGAGAATTACTTCCGAGACCGACTTCTCATGTATGATACAGAGGAAGGGCCAAGAACATACTGCGTCACTGTGTAACACAGGGATCAGTGCTGAGCCCTATTCTGTGGAACATTATATACGATGCCATTCTCAGGCTGACTCTGCCTCAAGGTGCGAAAATCATTGGCTTCGCGGATGACGTTGCAGTGGTTGTCGTTGCCTAGCTTCTGGAGGAAGTGACGTGTATTGCCGATGAGTCCGTGGCGATAATTCGCGGATGGCTTCCCACTGCTGGTCTAACACTCGCTAAGCATTAAGACCGAAGTGGTACTCGTCTGTAGTCGAAAGTTTACTGAGTCCATCACTCTGAAAGTTGGAGATTCATAGATTCGTTCTTTGCCTTCAGTTAAGATATCTTGGCGTACTCATTGACTCACGACTGAACTTTAAGGAACTTACAGAGTGTGTGAATGAAGGCCACAAATGTGACCGCCCGCATAATGCCAAACATTGGTGGTCCGAGACAAAGTCGAAGGATGCTCCATTATCTTAAACATAAGATAATGGAACAGCAGACGTCACGTTGAATTAGACCAAATCCTAACAAAGCATGGTTGTTTCCTGTCGTATCAACACCGCTTTAAACTGGATGACGTTGCAACGTGTCCTGTGTGCTTTGAAGTTGTGGAGGATGCAGAACACGTATTCTTTGTAAGCCCTCGCTTCCAAATCGAGAGAGACGAAATGTATCGACTAGTGGGTGGAAGACCTTAGCCCGAAGTACTAGTTACTCTGATGCTAGCGAAGAGAAAGCGTGGGAGACCGTGACCAGTTACTCATCCTTCCTTATACGATCCCTACGTCTTCAGGTAATGCTTACCTGAAGTCGCTGTCAACGTGTGGCGCTCCTATAGTTAATAGTATGAAATGTACGAGTTATTTCACTAGACCTGCAAGGCCATATTTATATTTCCTTCACCGAAGTAAAAGTTAACATATAAACATAAATATACATGCAAATATAAACGGTATATTGCGAATTATCCGATAAGAATATATTTTAAAATATTTTGATTTTTCTTTAGTTAGAAACCGACATGTTTCTCTTCAAAAAAATTGTAAACCTGACAATTGTTTTAATTTTTTACTGAGTTTGGATATTCCTAATGCCATTTTCTACATTATAAAATGGTGCCAAGAAGGATCAAACAAGGAGATATCCGTCCACCCCCAACTTGAAAATACAAATTCCATAACAATTCTCGAAATTTGGAAAAATTGGTTTTGTTACCTATATTCTGCTACACAAGAGTAACAACACGTCAAGATGTTCACGACTTTCACGCAGATTCATTCATTTCTTCATATTGTGAGCACGTTTTCGGCATTTGGAATTACTGTGTGTTGTGATATTTTAAAAAAAATTATTTCTTCCAGCATTGTTACTCAAAATTAATGAGGTAAAGTAAAAATAAAAGAATTATACCACACGTTTCGTACACTTTTAGTACCCAATTGGCTATTTTAGAGTATTGTGTGTATACTGTTATATTGCATAATATTCAAGAATATGTATCACATGTGATATCCTTTTTTCCTTCTAATGTTGACAGGGAAGAATCTCTTTTTTTTCTTACTGGAATTCTTTTTTCGTTTTTATTTTGATGTTTGTTCTTTTATTTGCATTTCAATGCAAATACAGCTTTTCTCACTCAGCATTATCTCTGGTTACATTTTACCTCCGTAATAGCAGATGTGATCAACAAAAATCAATATTTATTAATTGCTTCGCGAACGAGCATATTGATTTATTTGATTCTATAAAACGTGAACCTAATATGGTTTATCGAATAGTTATTTATTTTAGTGACTGTAGAACTACTATACAGTACGAATTATTTTAAGGAATTCATTAAACGATTTCAATATGAAATTATTTTCCTGTATGAGAAAAATATTGAAAGATTATTTACTGAATAGTTCTATTCACGGTTTACGATATTTAGCTGAGAGTGATCGTTCGTTATTAGAACGGTAAGTATACAAATTGAAAGCATAGCACACACTATCAGTAATGCAATATTCCTTCTGCATGATTCAATCACATGAAGCAAGTGTTACAACGTGCGGAACAAAGAATTGTGTTAAATATATGCTCATTCAACATTCTTGGTACACTTGACACGCAATGAATCCGATCCTTTTACTGATACCTATGCTAAACATGAATGACTTGTACGAAATACATTCATATGAACGACTTGTACGCTAACCGCAATATTGTCCTTAAATTCTTGTGCCATCATTAATACTTACCTTGGATTTCCACTCAACGTTATTATGATTGAAGCGTATCTAAAATAAAATCGTCCCGACTCCAACGTAATTAGCCTCTTTAAAATATTCATTTACAAGAAAAACTAATAATTTTAAAATGATAATACAATATAAAAAACATTCGTTTCAAAAATATTGAGGATGGCTTCCTTATAACCCTATGAAATTATAATGGGACCCGCGTATACTCTGTTTTCATTCTACCACACACAGAAACTGAACGTAGAGGATGGAGGTACACCTGGTAGGAAAAAAGATCACTTTTCGTGTCGTGTAACTAAGAGCAGAAGTGTTCAAACATTTCTTCTTGAAAAAATAAATTCAAAAATAACTAATGGAATATGTTTCACAAGAATGTCACTAACGTTTGAACCTCAGCTTGTGTAATAGTTAAAGTGTTCATAACATTAAAAATTCGAAATAAATGTAAAGTTGGATGAATGTTTTATATCTTTGGCGTACAAACGATATCAGCAAAAGCATTATTTCGTCTCAAAATAGTCGCAGAATTTGAATGACAAAAATGCTAATGGTTCATTGGATTGAATATAAGCATACAAGCAAGGTAATTATAATAATTGATTTGCAAATTAGAATAAATTGTATTGAAAAGATGTCTTAAATTAAGCAATAATTATTCAATAATAGTAATAATAATAATCTTACCTGCTCTTCCGCCTGAATTTCTTGATTTTTTTTGTTGCGAAAAAAGAGAAGGAACATCAGAACTGTTTTAAATGAGCAAATGAAGAGATTTTTTGTAAGAAGTATATAAAGTTATGAGCAGTGAAATCTCAATTCGAAACTCACGGGGTTACTTAAATATTCCAAATTAACAAAAACTACTTACAAATTTCGAGGTAACAAAATTTCGAAATTGTAATCTCAAATTGAATATTTAATACCTAAGTTAACTATAGGCATTTTCATGATTAGAAAGTTAAGTATGACAGTATCGCTGCAAGTGCTGTTGTCAATTTATTGGACTTACATCATGATCACTAACTATTCCCTTTTTTTATGTAATGAAATGCGTCATCTTAGAGCAGGATAATAAATGTTTGTAGTTCATTATTATTATGTTGTACTTATTTATAACAATGTATATGTTGTTCACTTCACCTAAGTTAGTGAGATAAAGAAAAAAAGTGATTTTACATTGCTTGTCACAACGTTGTCATATTTTTCTCACGGGTTCTTCAAATTTCAATATAATTAATCCGATAGTTGCATACATTCATCTGTAGGCTTCCAAGAAATGCACAAATCCTGAGAAAACTACTGTTCAGAAAGTGAGTCAACTTTTGTGTCGCGAAGGCCCAAATATTTGAAACTCTTCCCTATCCCACTACACTCGAACAGTAATTTCTTCGATTAGTACAAAGGTAAATAATGAAGCAAAATTGTTTAATGACCTGCCTGAATACAGCAATACAGTAGATTTACTTTTTTGATCTGCAAGATCGTTATTATATATTTCAAAGAGCACATTGGTCTGCCATAAAGAGGAAAATCGCGTTTCGCACAGTCTACAATTCGAATTATCGAAAAACCTATTCTGAAAATTTATTATTAAGAAAGTTCGATTTAACGTGATCTCGCAACAGAAAGTGAAGGGATCAAACAAAATTTTCGAATTATCCAGAATTTCGAATTAAACGACGTGGAATTACCGAGGTATAAGTATACTTCTTGACCACTTAAATTTTATCAATTATATCTTTGTGTCAGAATATAGGGAAAAACTTTTAATCGCCAACGTTGAGGATATATTCTACTCTTTGTAAGGAAATTTACAGAGCCGAAGGTTTATCTGCGCGCAATGACCTTGAGTCGAGTAGGGATCTAACTAAAAACTTATCTAAACACATTGATTCACTATTGGTATAAAAATAACAGATATCTTAGTTCACACTTTGACAGAAAGTGGACCACGCGACAGCTAGATGAACACAATTATTTCACCCTGCTTTCATCGATAAGTGGGCAAAAAAGTCACGGAAATGTCTGTGGTAAGGTTAGTAGCAGCTGGCTCGCACGCACATATCGCGTCGGCAGTGTATTTGACTCGTGTGGAGGAGAAGATGTCTGATGTACTATGTGAAGAGATGTGGTAGGGGATGTTGAAAGGAAGGAGGGTGCTTTATGACAAACCCTATAATGATAGAATATATCCGGAATGTTGGGAAGTTTAGGTTTATTAATAACCTCCATCTTATTCTTGACCTCCGAATTCATAATGGGATTCGGTAGTTTTTGCGTGTAGGTTATATGCAATAACACTCAATATTTCCTCGCCAACGTTTCGATATAATTTATATCATCCTCAAGGCTTGTAATACCTCGCTTAATAGACATTCATTCTGCAAACGTACACAACTTAAACTGGCACTTCATAACACCCTTTCATACCACATACACTCACATAATAATAAAGGGTGTTATGTTAGACTTAATCCACTGCTTTCTTTTTCTCGAAATCCTGTCCAAATTCTCAAAAAGAATTGAAACAAATGTATACATTTCCACCAGAAACTGCAAAAAAGTACTTTTTAGAGAGTTTACAATATTTATTTCTGACGAAGAAAATACATTTTACTTCTAATTTATAAAACTTCAGTAAACAAACTACAATTTAGCGTTTATTTCAACATCACTGAATGAACCTACGACGAAATTTTCGGCTTCAAACTTTTATCCTGTATAACAAAAACAACAAGACATATGGCGAGTTTGAGGAAAGGTTGCGTCATGAACTGCCAGGTACGAATAGTGACGGACAAGTATGTGAACCCTGAGCAGTCCAGATAGAGGTGATGTACGTATTTTGGGACATGACACCGATAGTGCTGAAGACAGCTCCCCTGTGGCCAGAGCAGGAGGACTTAGGTTCACGTGTTGGTCCGCCGCCATTTTCACCTAGCACTACATAATACAATATGACATCTTGTTTTCAATATTTCAAAACAGTCTCTTCTGGTTTATCATCGTTGGATGTTCCTGGTACGGGACATTGTCACTGTCTTTATTATCATATGAAGCATATGTGAACCATGCAACTAGTTTTGAGCCAGAAACTGACTACCTTTACTGGAACTCCTCGTTCGTCGCGGTGTCGCTGTGCGAGTTGGACACCAGTGAATTGCAGAGAGCAGAAGATGTAGTGCGAAGGTAGGAAAAGAGAAAAGTACGTCGGTGTATTATTACCAGGGCTCGGATTTTGCTTTCTTTACATATTTTCTCCTGTCTTTTTATGACTAGGAGGAATCGATTTCTGGCATATTTAACTTTGTGAGACCATTTGAATTTAATTAGTTGTGCGTGTATGTGCATATTTTTGACGAAATCTGTGATTTTAAGGTTAAATTACTGAAATCAACCAAAAGTTTCATGTTTATTTTTTAAATATGGCTCATATTATATGAGCTAGTCAGTAGTATTAATCAAGTAACTCAATTTACATTTGAAATTTCTTTGTAATAAGAACATGTATACGTAACTTGCTTTTCAAAGGGTACATTTCGAATATTTGATTGGATTTTTAGTGCATATTTTGGACATTTTAGCGCATATTTTAAATGCAAAATAGCAAATATTTTCGACTTCTTCAGAGAACATTTTCCAATTTTTAGTACCCATCCATCCGATCCCAAGTTATTAACAAACGAAAAGTATTTATTTTTCAGATTTACTCGTCAGAGTTTCATGTAATTGGAACACTTTGTTTCTTAACTTTTCACACAACATTATTTCACATATCGTATTTTGGGATACATATATCGTTTTATGGTGGCAAAATACTTTGGAGACGGGGAAGATTGGAATTGTTATGTAGTTGTATACGGTGACGCATTAAAATATTGGGAGTGTCAGTATTTATTCTTTATTGAATTCGTTTGTTTACTTATTGACGAATTGTTTATGTTTATGATACGGCTATGAGATACTATTCTTATTTTTATCATCTATAGTCGTTCTGGTTTACTGGTATAGTTTCTTTTACCACTCCACCCCAGATGTATGATTCAGCTTTGTTTGTAAAACTAATGAGTAATTTAAGTAACAACACTGATATGTCACTTAAGATAGTAAGGGTGACTGTTTTTTGAACGTCCTGAATTATTTTAATATAAGAACAAAGTAGTAACATCTAATGGAATTGACATAAAAAACTATCACGTGTCACAAATTTAATTTAGAAAAGAACTGTACTCGATTTGCCTCGTCTTTCCGGACTATTAAGAAAGTTGATCAACGCAAACAGGTGCAACACTGATAAATCTAGTCAAAATAGAGACCATTTTTCAAATACAGTCTCAATAATCATAATTCATAAAACCAAAATTCATAAATTTCTGGTATAATGACAATTTTAATATAAAAAAATTAGATATAATTATTGAAAGTATCATAAATGTTTGTGTGTTTCACTAGTGCCTGACAAATTCATACTATCGTAATATTTATTAACGAAACGCATAACTAAAAAATCACTATTTCTGGAAAAAAAAAATTTCAAGAAAGCAAATACTAGAGAATTGTGAATAAACATAACTTAGTTTGGTCGTATACGGTGCATCTCAAAAATATTTAATTTTTCTGAATTTTATTAGGAAAATCTTAGACAACTATAGTGCTCCCAGACAAAAATTCACGTACTGAAACTTCATTGGGTCTGAATATTCATCGGCAGGTGGGGAGAGTATCATACAGTATAATATGGCGAACATGTAGAAAAAGTTGTGAAATCCATAAATGGGGCAATGAAAGAATAAAAAAAAAGAACTTCTCGAAAAGCATAGAAAAAACGCGTGGGGTTTTCCTGGGTTGATCTAAGTGAAACGATGCGACGGAATATTAAAAAGGATTTAGAAGAAAAAACATAAAATTTGGCATAACGATGTAACTGTTTAAAAAAACAAAAAGAGCATATATTTTATTACCATATAGACCAATGTTTGTCATTTAACACATTCAATGAGTTTTGAAGGTGCAATAGATCAAATGTTAATGGCACATTTTCGGCTGTCCGATCTCTGCATGTTTATCAAGTGATTCCCATTTTAAAGCTGAAACGGTCTATCGGAAATTGTTCAACCAAAATAACATGGTTGTCTGATAACCACGTGGAGGTACAGAGTAGAAAATTAATATGATTTGCTTTTACGAATCTCTTCCATGTCGACCTCAACTTAATTGCTGGTTACGTTTATCGATTGCTAAGTGTCTCTATCACGGAATCACCATTTTTGAAATTTCTCTAACAGAAAAACAAATTTTTCTCAACTTAATGCCATGTTGACTTCTAAATGACATGGTTTAGGTTACTCAAAGATACACGACGCTAGTGCTATCTGTCAATACAATGCGCGTGACGGCCAGTTCACTAAGGGTACATCATTTCGCCGAACCCTGCAGAACATGAAGAAGCGTTCATTATTTAAAATTAGGGAAACAGAAATTTCTCATTTTACAGTAGATCTGTTCGGTTTGGTACAATTTCCAGCTGCCGTCATTGAAACACTCGGTCTCTTTAACTTAAAGAATACGACACAAAAATGAGAATATTAGTGTTCCAATGTTTTCTGCGGTTGCGGAATCTGTGTTTCACAAAGAAGTAATGAACTGATAAAATTGAAGTAACTACTCTAAAAGTTAAAGTTATGTAACAAGTAAGCTAAATTGTATTGTAATTAGGTTTCTTCATCTCTTTCAGGTCAAAAATATGATTTCTCACTTTCTAGTTTTAAAAATATTATAGATTTTATATGTATAAAATATTTTGAGTTATTTATAGATATTTTTATTTAGGGATTTCATTTTGGAATTACTACGTATGCTACCAGCGAGTTACCAAATCTTCTCTATACGACAATTTTTACTCTGTTGCATTATTTTTGCTGCTTTAGTTGAACATTATCCATCGTCTTGTTTGTGTATTGTAGACATTTATTGCACACGCTACGTTTCGGATGTTCTACTTCAATGTCCGAAACGTAGCTTGTGCTATAAACCCGCTGAAAGTACATCAACAGATCAAGACGATGGACAATGTGTCCAAATGAGTTGCATTAAAAATTAAGTTCCCGACTAATTTGTGACAATAAATAAATATACCTTTATTTTATTAATTACTTTTTCAGAAAATTCCCAAGCAGAATACAGGATGATATATTCATTAGTTTCATAAGCAAGATTGCATTTTATGATGGAAAACCTTGTAAACAATGTATGTCCTACTGCAATCAAGAACCCAAAAATTGTGAATTAAATTTTACAGAAGTATCTTTTGATGTAAGTTCATGGAATGTTGAAATTTTAAAACTTTTCTTTACCTTTGCAGTATTTCTTGTAAAAAATCACTATTCATTGCAAATTAAATTGTTTGTCACGTTCGTATTTTTTATAGATAATTACACCTTGTCAACAACTCATGAAAGACTGTCGATGGAATGGAATACAATTTGATTGTTGTTCTCAATTTGTGCGCACTGTGACAGAGAGAGCTATTTGTTATTCTGCAAATACTCTGTAAGTACACGAACTTTATTATTACAGTACAGCTGATTTTCCCGGCTTCGGTCGGGCTTTTAGTGAAAATATGTAAAGTAAATAATCAATATGAAAACAAATAGTTATTTTACTAAAAAATATTTATATATCAATTGAGAGAGTAATTATTGTATTATACGCTTCATAATCAATTGTACACTTAACATCATAGAATGAATCTTTCGTTATATCGTCAACTTTCAGGTCATTAGAAAGCTTAAGTTTTATACATCTTTTTGTTATGAAGCCTTTATAACATGTTTTTTTATTACAACAAATCACTTATTTCTAAAACTTTGCTTAATTTCTGAACAATAATGATGTGCGTAATACATCTACGTTTAACGGTTTCTGTCTTAGAAAATAGGTATAACTAGAAATAATTCAAGTTAAATGCCTATATTTACATACAAAAAAAACGAAGTATGTATTTTTTTTTCACGGTCATGGGTGACAAATAAACAAACAAAATCTTATTTTTATTTATTAGTTCTACATTCATCTTTGTACGTTTTGAAGCAATCACTAAAACATCATTAAGTACCCTGAAGAAAATATGCATGTCAATCTGCATTTCATAAATTTTACAATAATAACAAAAATAAAAAACCTCTCTAAGAACAAGCTTTTATTTAACTGTGTATTAAAACGAATAAAATAAGTTTAGGTTTTCATTAAGATAATGCAATGCCAAATGACAATACCTCCATATATAATTCACGTTTATAGATCCTAATAAAAATAAACGTACTGTCTTTATCGCTGAAAATGATTTAATCTTTTACGATGAATTATGTGTCTTGAAAAAGCTTGTCGCGCAAATTGTAAGAAAATACATACTTCGGCAAGTACTTACTTACCAACTAATCACTGTCCTATGAAATTATCTACTTTTATGAACATTTCGTACGTCAAGCTTCTTTGAAGACAAATAATTCAACAAAAATATTAAATCATTTTAAGAGATAAAGAAAGTAAGTACCTATGTGTATTTTATTAGAATCTACTAATGTGTTAAGGGCTCTAATGACATCGGCGTTCTTTTCTGACCTTCCTTGGTCACCTCTTGTTCTTTTCGATCCCGACGCTATTAAGGCTAGGGTATCTATCATTTTCCACTTTTTTTTCATCCCTCTCATTTTTTGTCCTACCCCTCATTTTTGTCTCCCCGTAT
Organism: Laupala kohalensis; assembly: GCA_002313205.1. NCBI lineage: Eukaryota > Metazoa > Arthropoda > Insecta > Orthoptera > Trigonidiidae > Laupala > Laupala kohalensis. The sequence continues at coordinate 798,989 of NNCF01127016.1, forward strand.
TCTTTGTCCCCCCTTCACTTTTTATCCCCCCCTCATTTGATGTTTTGATATTTAGTTTTGAGATATGATTTGATGTTTTGATATTTGGTTTTGAGGTATGATTTGGTATGTTGTAAGTCAGGAGGGTTTTTAGTGGGTATGGTTGAGTCATTCGGCGAGTCTCACACGCGGGGAGAGTCATGTTGACCCTCCCTAGTGCGTAACTGCATTTTCTCTACCTGTACAAGTTTTTAGGGCTCCAATGACCTTTTGGGATCTAATGACCTCAATGTTGACGAGCCCTAAAGCCAAAAAGATCCAATGACCTTTGATGTCGACATGAGCCGTAAATCCCCACAAAAAATGACATTGGCGTTGGTGAGCCCTAAAACCCCATTTTAAAAATCTAATGTGAAGTGTATGGAGATATTATCATTTGGCTTTTGCATTACCTTAATATAAATCTGAACTTATTTTAATTGTTTTAGTGCATGGTTTAAATAAATGCTTATTTTAAAAAAGCTTATGTATATTTGTATACCTTTTAGCGTTAGAATTTGTTTATTTATTTGTATTAACTAATCTTGTTTGTTCACAATACTAATAAACACAAACATTTATTTAATATAAATAAATAACATTAAATTAATAGCGTCCGTATTATACACATTCCGATAGCAAAAGCATTCTTTTGAGAAACGATTGTAATAAGGTAAGATGTTCCTTCGCTATTCGTGATGATGAGATGACAATTTCCTTCGCTATTCCTAATAATAAGATAAGATATTATAGTGAAAAGGTGTAGGTTATGCTATTCGTTATTCTTATTTTTATGAAGAGGCCTATTACATTTCAGGGGACGCTTCCCGAAATTAATTCGCCGCGAAATATCTCGGTACAAAATATTTAAAGAACTAAAGAGATTGTATTTGAGTTACACATAACATTGCATTGTCGTTGGTTTATATATGTGTGCCAAATTTCATCTCAATTGGTTGGGGGGAATTCGTGACAACTAACAGGGGAAGTTAAGTAAGAGCTTGTAAAATAATTGACATATTTGTTACAGACACAGTAAGAACGTTTTCCCGAGGATGATTTCGAATAAGGACACTGGACCTGGAATTTTACAATTTAAAATAACCAGAAAAGTGAAGGTATAACTTCATTTATTCATTCATTAATTCATTCATTCTTAATAATGTTTTAGGATCTTCGTGCTCTTTTTCATCTTAAATTAACTTAGATTAGTGAAGAACATGTATTAAGAAATAAGATATCGGCTTTTCACCAAGCACAGTACATGTTTGAAAACTTACTTGGCCATGCTTAGTAATGGCCAAATAAACTTAAAATGTTCGTTAGAAACAATTTATGCAATTAAAAAATTAGTGTCGTGATATTTTAAGGAGTACAGAAATTATTTTTATAAATCTGTATATGACACTTATACGCTGATTGAACATTCCAAGTTGACGGAAAATGCATGTTCAAGAACACACTGAAGTCGACCTACTGATACTGCCTCGTTTGAATTTGTAGAATTCGGATATATCATTTCGAATAATAACATATCAACTTCCGAAAAATTTTCATAACTTCCAAATGAATACTGACCGTTAACCATTGTATTGATTTTGTTCCACAACCAGTTATCGTAATTAGAGATCGCATTTCTACAGGTTTTCATAGTGTCCTCTATAATGTTTACGAAATTCGAATGCCGTCTATAACGTTTACGAATTACGAAATTCAATTACTTATACATAAAACATTGCACATATTTGAGAATTAAAGAAAATTCTGATGTTTCAACATTTATGTAATGAGAAGTTTTACAATTTATACAAATATTCTTGTTTGTATTCTAATTTATACAAATTATTTAATAACAAAATCCAAAAAAAAATTTTTATACAATGCCAAACTTAAATATTATTATTATATAAATCATTCTCATTCCTTATACACATACTTATTATGTGAGAGTTTAGCTACCGTATCAGTTTTTCGGTTTCACAAGTAGTTGGATTTCATAATACAAATAATTTCTTTGGTGAGTATTTTTTTAATTAGATTCGATTTCTTAAAATTGTGGCTTATTTGAAATACTTGTCCAAATTGTTTATCATATTTACCTAAAGCACAAGCTGTTGACGGTTTTTTGCAGTCAGTTGTTGTAATCTTTTATTAAACTTCTGACCGGATTGCCCTATATATACAGCACCGCAGTCAGCTTACGGAACCTCACAAGTGATATTCATCTCATCGTCCTTTTCAATCTTGTTTTTCGTCTTACCGAATAATAATTTACCTAGGTTGTTCTTGCAGCAATATGAGACTTGAAACTGATATTTACCTATTTTAAGACATATTAACAAATATGAAGGCTTAGTGAACTCTATTTTAAGAGATTATTCCAAAATTGTGAGAATATTCTCGTTAAACCGATGTTTTGTATGAGATAACTTTCGGTCAGGTGACGAGCCGGGAATCGAACCCGGAACTCCTGCATTGATCGCAGGGGTGTTTACAATAATAATTGTAATAAATATAATAACTGTTTAATTTGTAGCTACTTGTATTTATTTGTAATGATTAACACTTCTTCTCCACGTATAGGATTCACGATATAGATACCAGCAATGTTTTGTACGTCCGTGTAGGTGTTATCCGTCTAGGAATTGGACTGATAGGATTGAAGTTATGTGAAGAAAATATTTGTGTACATTTTATTTTTTATGAATGTGTTTCAATCAGTGATTTATGAATCAGCGGAGTTCATTGGAAAGAAGAACTGAGTCAATGAGTTCAATATCTGAAAAGTAATGTGATTTCTAGATTTACATTCACGGACAAGAAGCTGTTCCCTTCAATGACATGAAATGGACATCAGTCAAACCATCTTCTACGTGTAACTTTCTTTTTAAAGTAAGTATTGAACCCTTTCTTTATGGAGGGGAACAATGTAAATATTTCTCATGAAATGTCACAATAAATATAAGCCAAAATAAAAAATCTCAAATCAGTATACACAAAATTTAAAATCTTTTATTCTATTTTCTGCGATGAGTTTAAAAAATTTCATTCTTATAAACAGAAAAAAGGGTTATTGAAGAGCTTTTGATGTTTATTATGTTGATTATTTTGGCTTTAACGAAATTTAGGACCGCGCTGCGTACCGGAAATGAAGTATAACTAATTAATTTCCACAACTCTGTTTTAATATTCAAAATAACATGGAGTTTAATATTCAAATTGTCAATTGGATATTTCTATATTGATTTATTGCTACTTCATTTTTTAAATTATTGAATATTTCACAGTGGTTTGAATAAATTACGCGAATAATGCTTTTTGTTATATTTGTGGTACTGTTGATCTAATTCATTATTAACTTTGAATTCAACATTAAATAACAATATTTAAATGAGAGGTAAATAAACTTTTTGACACTTCCAATTCCTTTTTTAATTGAATATTTCTTTAATGAAATTTGTTTTTTGCTATTCGAGGCATTAAAAATGTCTTCTTATTATCACGTCAAATGTGATTTAATCTGTCTAATTCATATATTCATTCACTCATTCATTCAATTTTTCACTGTACTGTCCAAAGTATGCAAAATTTCTTAAGATGATAAAATAAAATAAAATGGGATACTTGAAGATAAGTCTAAAATTTATAAATAAAGAAGATTTCAATGTTTCCGAAATTCTACATCATTTTTTTACGAACATTGGCAAGAAGTTATACATCAATATCTTCCAAAAGTTTAACAGATTTTTTAATAAAGAAATTTTTGGTAAAAGTCCGGAACAGTTAGGGTAAGTTAAATGTGAATGTATTTTTTTCATAGAGTGAAAAGCATAAAAAATGGCCACAAATTGTAAATATGAGTGGCAATAAAAAGAATATTCTAAATATTTAGTTTCATTTAGTAATTTTTTGGGTGAATTCAAAATTGTTTTCGAAATAAAAGTTCTTCGGATTTAAATATCTACTGAATACTTTGCATTTAGTTTACTGGCCGTTTTTGCTTAGTTGAGTGGACTTTTGTAGTTAGTAGGCTCAGTAGGAGTACCTTTTGTTACTATCGCTCTTACCCCGTATTCCGAACTTTTCCAGATGAAAGAATTAAAGACAGATATTTCACTCCAACATGCAAGTCCAGAGCGGAGAGGATGCCGGTTCCCACATGAGAACCCACTTAAATATTTTCCCCATTACAGTTACTCAACATGTGTAAGTGAATGTCGTGCAATCAATCAATTGGAGTTATGCAATTGCACCCATCACTTAATTTCAAATGGTAAGTACTTCTTAAAATAACATTGTGATCTCAGCGGTTGATCTACTTTTAAGAAATGTATGCACGAACATTTCAAAAAGCATTAATAACAGATCGTCCTTTCTTAAATATCAGAAAGGTGTTCTAAAGTTTTCAAAACAAGAAAAATAAAGGTATAATGGCCTGTCATATGCATATACCATAGATCATTATCTACATCAGGGCCGTTCACGGTAGTGCTCTACGGAACCGGAAAGGGCAGTCCAGGGCACGAGATCTGCTCGCCAAAATACGTACCCGACGTCATACAGAATCCCAAGCGTTCGTTATCGAATTAGAGATGGGATTTAGTCACTCGATCAAGTTAATGGAAATGGAGAGAATAAAGCAAAATTATATTTTCACATAATATTCTTCTTAAAAAAAACAAATTTAATTCTCCAAATTTTGAAAACTGAAAATAATAGAAATAAGAAACTTAAATTCACAAATAAATTAAAATATTTCCTATTTTACTGATCCCTTTAAACAGAATAAAATTGGCAATAAATGTAAGAGAGTCAAACATATTTAAAATATGTATTAGAAAAATGAGGTACTATATATGTCAGCAATAGCTAAAGAGTACTTTTTCGGCAGGTTTCTCTTTCTAGGCCTTTAGTATCTGGTGCTTATAATTAAGAGAAAATTAGTCTCTGAACATATTTTGAATTATAATCGGATGGGAAACTTTAAAGTCTAGTCTAGTTTTATATATTTCCAAGCGCGAAAAACATCATTGCTATGCGTTCTTCATTTTTGTACTTTCCATACTCGGAATGATTAGCGTGAGAACGCCACTGTAAATTAAACCTTTTTACGTGGTTTAGTATTACGAGCCACACCAAGCATTTGGTATATTTCCCGCAATCCACAAAATGTACAAATACTCCCATTTAGTGTTAAAAGATGACGAGGATTCGCATTTGGAGCAACACACATCTTCCAATGTATCGCTCTGTGACCGACGAATTCGCAGCGTTGCTCGACGTGCGCTCCAGCTATTTTGCTCATCTGTTCCTCGGAGCAATTTGTTCACTATTGGCCTATGTTAACAACCCTGATGATGTAGTTATTATGATGCAAAAGCATAATTTACTTTCCTGGCCGTTTCATATAACTTCGCGAAGTTTTGTAAATAACTAGGTATATATCTAGGTAAATAGAAGTAGAGGAATTGTACCGAACAAACGATGATCTCTATATAACGTAACCCGGTTCCTTCCAGACTACGATGACTCCCCGTCCACCCCGCGTGTTACAGCAGACACCATAGACAATAAAAAAACAAATAGGGAACCAGGCAACTCTTATGTGGAACTCCCAGGAGGTAGGATGAGAGGTGATAACTAAATAATATTAGTATTATAATATATGGTGCAGAGCGTTAGTCTGTGTAGATTACCCACAAAAAGAAAAAAAAATTGATTTTTCTAACAACTCTTTTCAGTATTCTCGGTAATTAATGGGACGAAGATTATAAGAGTTGCACGTTCCCACCACTTGTCCAAATTCATCTTCGAGTTGTGCCGTGTCATTACCGAAGATATTCGAGACCTTATAGGGACCTTCGTATAAAGGAAAAAAAAAAGAAATAATTGTTGGCTCTGGTCTGATAAACACGGCACTCTTAATAGCATCATTTCGTTGACTACATAATTAAATTAGATTTTGTCCTTTCTTTCCGCCTCTTGCCTACTCTTCTGAGTCTATCAAGAATGATGAGCCTAATCCCTTCATACATAAACTCAGAAAATTTTTACAATCATCCACTGTTCTCATCTTCCAATAGTTATTTTTGAAGTCAACGCAGATGTGCACGGTTGCTTTCCAAAATTTAGTGAGGGTTTCCTCAATTTTCGGGGAACTGTCTCGCTGGAGAACGGTTTGAGTTTCCTAGCATCAACGTCTACCCGTAAAGAACCATTTTTTCCCTTTACATTGAGAACAGGGTTGATGTAGACAGTACGATAATTTTCAATAATTCTATCTACTAACATTTCTGATATTAATGTATGGATATCTTCCCGTTAAGCAATAGAAAGAGAGAATTGATGTCTTTTAAAAGAAGTCGTATCCATGACCTCTATTTTCAATTCAAATGTTTTATCGTGTTCGTATTTTTTTTCTGAAGATCTTTTCATTTTTATTTAAAATTTCAAACAGTTTCTCCCGTTGGTCTAAGTTTATTAATTCTATTCTCCAGCATTTCCCCCCAAATATCTCAACTATTTGAAGTTCCGTAGAGTTCGTATTGGAAGAGGACGCGTTCTCAGCGCTAAAATAGAGCTTGTAGCGCTCTCTAGCAGCAACTGTAAAGCGACAGACGCTTTAAGATGATATTTCTGCGCCACTGACTGGACAATGCTCGCTTATATTCCTTCAATTGTTAATAGTAGCCAAAAGACAACCTGGGTGTCACGACTCCGTCTGAATCGCGAACCATACTCTTCACAAACTGATGTGTTGCGTATTTCCATTCAAATCTGAGGTACATTACTGGATAAATAAATTTCTCGTTATTTATATTCAACGCCTTTAATCTATAATATTGTTAGTTTGCGATAAAATTCGTGAACTTATATATATATATATATATATATATATATATATATATATATATATATATATATATATATATATATATANNNNTATATATATAGTGTGTGAAAATTTTCCCGGAAAATTAGGGAAAGTTTAAAAAAGACAGCGTTCAGATGAAATAAATAATCGTAAATACTTCGAGTAAATATTGAACACTAAACAATCTCTGTGGTGGTAAATATGAAGGCCCGTACGACCTTGAATCTCGAATACTGTCCCATGGTCGTGCATACACTGGACCTGCATATACATTCATGCACCGAAAGAAAAAATTTTAAACTAGTTAAAACTAGAATAATATAAGTCTAGTCCACCTTCATAAAACTTTGCCACATATTGGATTATGGAAAGTGCTTCAAAATACCATTAAGAGATCAACATCGTCCACTAAAATATAGATGTCTATCCGTAAGATATCTGAAAGGTATTCTCGAGTCCCATTATCCATACTCAATCATCAGGGTCTCACCATGTTCTCACCACCAACAGAGAAATGGCAACAGCGATGGCTGAATATGTTTCTGAATTAACATCTACAACCAACTGCGATCCCGATTTCGTGAGGATGAGGAAAAGTGCAGTGAGCACCACACTTGATTTTTGTTCCACCAACTGGGAACCCTACAACTCTTCCTTTTCCAAGTAGAAACTTGAGTCAGATCTAGCTACAACCCACGACGCTGCACATGGCCCCGATTCGATATATGACGAGTTGCTTAGGCAACTTGGTCTACAATCGAAAGAATACCTTCTTGATATCTTCAATCGTTCCCTGTTCGAGGGAGTATTGCCCAATTCGTGGAAAGAAGCGACGCTAATCCGTTTACTAAAACCCGGTAAAGACAAGACAGTCATTAGTAGTTAGATATATTATGATTTGGGTGGGTCGGGCTATGGACAAAACCCCGCATATAGGCCTAAAAGGCCTTTTGTACCCCTTACTACAGTAGGTTTACTCCAACCCAAGGGCCTCGCTGAAGGACACACGCGGAATGCACCCATGGTTGCCAGCTCCTTAATATATAAGTGTAGCCGCCATTAGAAATCGAAATACCACCTCGACGAGTGGCTGTGGCAGCTAATGGAGCTGTCTGTCCGCTAGACAGCCAACACGTGAACTGTCATAGCTAACTTTATGCTGAGCTATCCAACTTATTTTTTGCGAGTGGCACACCTCTAGTTAACATGAAAGAAAACTCGCGCGAAAAATCCGATCCAAATTAGTGATTAAAAAAATCTGTAAAGATGCGTAATCAAAGATTATACAATCTGCCCTATTTCTGAATAATGTGTCTGAGAATATTTTAAGCTATTTAAAAATAACACGATTTAACTGCTGTTTGAACAGAAACAAGCTGTAATCTGTGAGTCTTTCCAAATTTCATGTTTCGTCCAGATATCGATGTGTCATCAAAACGCCTGAATGTGAAGTCTCCAGGCGCGGATACAAGGGGATCACTCCCCACCCCCTAAAGTCCCACAGAGAATGAGCTTATAGTCTCGGAAAAGCGTTTATGATACACGTGGAAATACGCTATGAGACATTATTTAGGAAGAAAGCAGATTAGATACTCTATAATTATGTATCTTCATAGAATTTTTCCCGCGAATTTTGAGCGAAATTTTCGTGTGATTTCACTCATTCTTGCTAATGACACTGAAGCATGAGCCGTACCCCAAAAACACTCTGAACCTGGGTTCATCACGAATTTCAGAGGATAGAAGTTTACTCGAAGTCGAAGAATTGGTGCCCTTCATATATGCCTTTAAATCAATTTTAATCATAAAAGTATGCTCTATGTAGTTTCGATTGGTACAGTTATTTTGTTCTAGTTTTGTTTCGTTTAACAGAACAATTCCTAAATTGATACTTCAGGGGGAGGGGCGGACACATCAGCTCCCTAACCCCCTCAGCGACCACCCCTGGGGGCTCCCCTGGATATGAGTGGTGGATATATTAATAATGTAGGTTGAGTGTTTTTTAAATTAACCAGATAAATGTGTTTTCAATGAAATGTTTGTTTTATGACATCTTGCAATGGTGTAGTTTTATGGATATTTTATTTATTTGAAGAAATTTAAAATGGCAAGTAATATGAATCAAGTCTGATTTCAAAACAATTTTTGACACTTCTGCGAGTGTATCACTCAACTTTCATGCACTAAATAATTACATTAACCCATTTTGTTGAATCTTTCTTAATACAGACATGACAAAAATATTTGAAAAATTGAATAAATATTCATCTTTATAAATTCAGTTTATCATACTACAAATAAGGCTAATAAAAGTATATGAGAAAGTATGTGCAAGAGTTTTAATTTGATAATTGCTACTTTTGCTCATTTAAGTTGTAGGAAACGCGGTCAGTAATACTCATTTGACACAAAATGTAAATACATACAATTACAAACTTATACAATATGTTTACTATAGCACAAGATACCACATGCGATGCGGCGGGTTTGGATTGCTTGTTTAGTAACCATAGAGGTATGTATGTGTTACGCACTATTGTACTATGAGTTATTTTCCATGTTTCATAAAAAATTGAGAGTTTATCAAACATGAAACAAAATCAAAGATGAAAATGCACATAAAAGGAATTCATATATTTGAAGAAACTGTTTCATCTTTTGTCTTTGTCAGTCATGTAGATAATGAAGTGATTCTTCTGTCTTTGCTTTATGTTGACTAACCGTTGGATGGAAGGTGAGAAGAGTAGGAGAGAAATTTAAATTTGAATTTTCTAGAATTTACTGTTGTCTATTTAAACCGGGGTGAGTAGAGGCTCCTAGGGATCAGATGAAACCTAACTTGAAAGTTTTTACATATATAGATTGGGAATGTTTGAGGAGAATTTCCAAATCATAACTTTAAACATTCATTTAATAACATAATAAAAAATGTAGTGAATGATTTTAGTTATGATTTTACAGTAGTGTATATGCATTCAATTTGGTTCTGATTCACCAGTAATTAAATAAAAGCAAATGGCCCTTACTTTCAAATTTGCTTTGTATAAGTGATGTCTGACTGTCTGACTGCTCTGCACCTCATTGTTGACAAACGAACATAATGTTTTAAATTTGTTGTCAATTATGAATCAACTTTTGCCTTGCTGTATTGAAGAGCTTCTTGACAGCAGAGCAACTGTAATTCTTCAGAGACAAGGACACAGTCAAAGTGTATGTGGGGGAAGTCAAGATATTGCTTTAACAAATTTCTTACCCACTCCTTTAGCCAAATCCTGGCTATATCCCTGCCAGTAGTCACTACAGAGTCACTGTGTAACCTCAGAAAAATCTATGGAATCTTTCCTTAATCATTAGTGATCTGAACCTAACTATATATTAATGAAGTGATTTTACCCATAATTGTAAGCTTTTAATAAATGAGAGTAAAACAAACACATTATCTGATGGGTGATTTTAAATGTGAAACACTAAAAAAGTATGTAAATTGAGTTGCTATCCCATGACCACGCTATCTTTAAATTTGTCTTCCACTATTTTGCATATCTACAGTATCAATAAAAAGAAACATTGGTATAACTAATATCCTCTTTTTCCTATTTGGCATTTGATATAAATAATCATAATTTTTGTTCTTTGAAAATTGCTTTAGAAATTATAAGCAGTTTAGCCTCTATACTACCATGTTTGCAGTGGAGTATTTAATCAGTTTTGTTTATTATTAACTTATCATTCTTCTTTTATTATTTTCTTTGGCAGTTCTGTCATCTTACAAAACTCAAGGATACTCAAAGGAGTATGGAATTTCTTGCAACTGTGAAGATGCCTGTGATGAACCTGACATTAATATTGTTTTCAAAAACTGTGACAGCATGAGGTAAAATATATTGCATGGTTGGGATGAAGGTATCCTTTTTTCAATAGCAAAAATTAATAGATATTCTATTATTTCTGTGCTCATTTTTCTCTTCATATCAAGGTACATTCTCTTTTATTTAAATTGATTTACTCTGATATTTTAAGTTTCATTGGAATATTCTAGTGTACATTCAAGCTTCATGGTAACAGGATTATGTTTCTGTATTTACCTACAGTGTTGAGAAATATTCACAAATAGAAATAAAAATGGTTGACTTACCAACAGAAAGACTCAAACGAAATATTATAAGAGATGAGCTTGATTTAGTTGGTGAGTACTTATGTGTAGTTTCTGAATACTTTCCAGTTGGTGATAGCTTGCTCCGAATAAAATATCAGATGATATCATATAAGTTTATTTATTCAATCATAATTATTTCAGTCTTCATAATTATTTTCTTCTATTGAGGTTTTGTCATAAAAAAAATATTTCCTCTTTCAAATTTTCATTTTCTTTGACTTAAATTAAAAATGATATCTCTTTAAAAAATTCACAATGTTATTTTGAAATACATTCATCAAAATATTTCTAATGTTGATTACTTCTATCTTTGACAGTGTCAGTCGGAGGAATAGCAAGTTTATTTCTAGGAGCAAGTTTACTTAGTGGAGTTGAAATTCTAATATATTTTTGCATTTGCCCTTTCTCTAAACAAATCAGAAGTAAAACCATTATTTCATCTCCATATAGAAGAAAAATATCTGGGAATAACCAATATAGAAGAAAAATATCTTGGAATATGATTGAAGTGCGATGAAGTAAATGAGTAATATTGATAAATGTGATTCCAATTGGGGATGATATTAAAGTATTCCTTGGGGCAACCCGTGGTGTGGTGCATTCAGCATTTGCCTTCTACCTCTAGTGATGCTGGTTCAAACCCCAGTCCATTAAAGTAGAATTTCCAGTGGAGGACAAAGCAGGTTGTGACAGATTTCTCAGGGCTCTCCCACTTCTGCTTTTGTTCCACTACATATCATCATGCATCCCTCAAATATTCATGCAACACCTGCCTCGGGAGGAACATTGGGAAGGACACCTGGTACCCTTGTATTACCAAGTCATGGGAGATATGAGACTACATCTCGCCCTTCGTGTGCAGCATCTCAAAAACAGGAACTGAAAATATTATGATTATAATCATTAAAATATCCCTTGATATGTTTATCACTAAGAGAGTGTTGGGCAAACAATTTGTATTACTTCATTAAGTGCACATATTTAAATACCACATACTTTATTATGATGAAACAAAATAATTAAATAAAGCATCATATTATCAAACTTAAGTTATATACCAAATGTTTCACTTCCTTCTAAAATATTCTGTTCTTCCTCCTACAATTCTTTACTACTACAATTTTATGATTTTTAGCACAGTGGTTCCTCTACCCAAAACCTTGTGCAAATACACCAATTGCAGTCACGTAAGGAAGTCCCTGGATAGCAGTAATTTCTCCAATTAGGATACAATAAGAAACGCCAATTTGAATAATTTCAATTTCACATAGATATAAACATTCCTGAATAGCCAATTCAAAGATTTTATCTTAAAATGAATGAAGAATTTTTGCTTTATTTGGACTAAATGTTTTTTAGTTGTAGACTAACTATGAAAAGAGACCTCAACCTCTGAAAAAAAAATCATCGTTACAGCACAATGTGGATAGTGCTATACATGAGTAAATTTAGTAGATGATCGAAAATTTGATGTTGTCTTGGAAATTAAACAAAACAAAACAAAACAAAACAAAAAACAATTAAGTGAAGATTTATAGAAATACGTTTTCATTGTAAGAAAGATACTGTGATATTATGATCATTCAAAAATGTTATCCTAAAGTAAATAGGAAAAATACAAAATTTCTCACAAAATGCATTGTTTTTCTGTCAACTCCAGTAGCTTATCTAGTTAAGGCTGTTGGTGTTTCATCTCTAATCTCATCCTGGATAGCAAATATAGTGTAAAGACGTAAGTTTGAATTTTAATACAGTTTAATTTTATGACACCAGTAAAATAACTAATATTTTACTGTCACGTCTTTGCTTTGTGCAAATGGAAATTGGAATTTCAATTTTTTACATAAATTTTAACACAGCATACAAACATGTTTATGTATGAATAAGGGGGAACCCAAAAGCACTCCTTTCCTGAGTCTCATAATATATGGGTATACTACTGGTTAGCTCATCAAATCAAGAATAATCAAAATTGTATTAAATTTAGAGTGACCATATTTTTAGGATCAATTGAATTAATTCTATGAGAATTGAATGACTAGTATAATTATATTCTTATTATTCTATCAAAACAAAGTGTGATTGGAGTAAGACTTCTAACTCAATGCTTTTGTTCAGTAAACATAAATGTGTTTGAAATTTAACACTTTGCTAATAAATACACAAGAAGGAAATCAGCAATGAGTAAAACTTTGTTTCACCTTATCACTTCAACTTATCAACATTCACAGATATTGATTTTATCAGTTTGTAAAAACAATTAGATCTCTTTGCGAATTTCCACACACATTCTAGAAAACAAAAATAAATACTTTCTATACTTTCAATTCATTGCAACAAATTCATAATGGAAACAGGAAAAAAAAAAAGATTTTTTTTCTCTGAAGAGTGGGTGAAGTAAAAATAGTTTTGCTAACATTTTCATAAGTGCCAAAGCAACTAACTTTTTCTGTCAGTCTCTTGAAAATATATTCTAATTTTTAAGTTATGCTGGAATTACTCATTTTTGAATGATTGTTTTTGTTCACTCTGAATATTTTTGCAGATATTTATCAAATCATGATATCATGATATGTGTGAGCTTTGTGTTTTCAGCAATATATTGATTCTATCGTGGACTGGTAGTCTTTTGTATGAACAAAAGAAGTTTCATTAAAATACTTCAGTAGTTTAAGGGTAGACAAAGGTCACAGGTCCTGCAAGAACTGCAGGATGATCATCTGCGAGGAAAATTTCCTTCATTGGTACTTTTGAGAAAATTTTGTTTGCAATTTCCACTATTCCTTTTGAATGTTGGTTGGATAAGTGATCTCTTATACTCGGCCATATGGCCAATGAGTTGGCATTTAGGAGATAGTTGAGTTTGGCACCTGTTAACATAAAACAAATTTAGTATGTTGACAATTGTTTATGTATTAAAAGTGTATTATGTAACTAAATGTATAATATCCCATGAATACAAATACCTATGTAGTTTAAGCAAGTGGCTTAATGCACTGATTATGTGGAATAGTTGAGAGGTAGGGGAGTGCCCCAGAACTCACAATTAAGGGGTGCCATAAATGGTAAATATATTGCCATTACACATTGCACTAAAATAAATGAAGCTATAATAAAAAGTTATTAAAATGAATAATAGGTCTAGGAACTTTTGCTGAAATTTTTGAATCCGCCTCTGCCTTAGGGCCTTTGATTGGAATTGATGGGATGGTCCCTTGCTTGCTTCCAGAGAGTAAATTAGTTTGTTGTCCTCCACGTGGTCATACGCAGTCTGTACTGGTTTTTGACAATAAATTTAAATTAAATTAAATTTAATTAAAATTAAATTTAAATTTAAATTAAATGAATATTACCAAATTATTTATTTAATTCTTGAAGCCTGTTATTTGAGGGTAGTTATGTATTATGGAAACTTACCAGATTTTATTGTATGAAAGATGCGTGTTTGTGAGTAGCACATATAATGGCCGCCACACAGCCAAAAAGGCCTTATGATTTAATAACTCAAAAACTGGATAGTATGGCTATATATTTTTTATATAATTTCCTGATTTTTACTCCATTTCTTTCAATAATACATTAAATATTTATTCTCAAGGTTTAATTTATTTTAATAGTCTTATTATTAAGAACTATTGGTTTATTGTCCTCCTTGTGGTCATACGCAGTTTGTTACTACTTTTTTTGCCGATAAATTTATTTATTTATTTAAAATGATCATACAATGTTTTAAAACTAAACAATAATAGCCTATTTGTAGTCTTTTTGAAGTGGTTTCTTTCCCAATACACTCTTCAAGTTTTCAGACAAAGACATATCATTCAAATTAGAAAGCATTTCAGTATTTGATCACTACAGAATATTGTACCATCAATTGCATACATTATTTGGTACATATTATATAACCTTCCCCAAAGATAGAAAACTACCTATTAGGTAGTCATCCTATCCTGGTCTGCTCTTGACAATAATTTCTGATAGTTCAAAACTAAGCGGGACGTACATCTGTAACCTATCTTTCTTAACTACAAATCTCTGATCTTCTATGCTCTATTATAAATTACAATATAATTATTCATTAATCTTTCTTTGCTGTTGATGACTCAAATTTTTCTTCTAAGTTAGATGAATGAAACAAAATTTAAATCACTCTACAGGACTCTAATGACCTCAATATCGGCGAGCTGCAAAGCCCCACCAATTTTTTTTTTTTAAATTGTGCCCAAAGTAATCACCATAGGAAAAGGTTTGGAAAGGACAGCTAATCCTTGGTATGAGTTGGGTCCCAACCCTTTTCAGGAAGAGATGATGCCATTTGAGAAGGGGGACAAAAGCCTGTGGGAAATAATGCTCTGGTGTGGCGGGTCTATTAATCTTCCATAGCACTATAGCCACTGGATAGAGACGTGAACCAAAAAATATACTAATTACTTTATTTCACTGATAATGTTGATTATTGGTATAAAACAATCATCCTGACAGATCAATCCTCAACCAAGGTCTAGAGTGTTTGGCTATATTATAGATTTTTTCTCTGGAGGTCAAATAATCTAGCTACCGGTACATGTTTAGGCTTAAGATGAAATCTTATTCGATGGAGGCAGTCATTAACTGTTCTAGTGTCTTGGTTTATAATTCATGTACTCTTAATCGCTTGTATGTTATTGTATTAACTGAATGTTTTATACATTATTATTTTTTAAATAAATAAATAAACCTTATTGTAAGAAAAGCAGTTGCAAACTGCATGTGACCATGTGGGGAGCAATATAAGTTCATTGCCCTTTGGCATTTTCATTTCCAAAATTTAATTAAAATAGTATATTGAGTCAAAAGATGAAATATTTGTATTTAGTCATTACTGTGAATCCGCATAAACTGGATAGAAATGAAGAGTTATAGTTTAAGTTTCATTCAACACAATATGGGAGCAGATAAGTATTTAAAATTTTAATACAAATTTTAAAAATTTAAACATTACAGCTTTTCCCCGAAAAAAAAGCACTGAAATACTTACTGCGTTCAGGACTACTGTCCAGCTGATCGAAGTGTACTCCAAGTCCACCCAAGTTGAGGACCGAGACTGAGGCATCCTCGATCTCCAGGTATGTCTGCCCTTCACGTTCCACCTTGCTACCGGACAGTGTTATGAATCCCTCGGCACCCACTGGTGAACAGAAGAACAAAGAAGTTTATACATCATATCAACAGAGTGAACTCGTATATCTATATGCGATTAATGGAAAACTGTCTCGTAGTTCTACATTCTCATAAAAACTGCAGATCAAAGGTTAAACATTACTATTTAAATAAACAATCCCAAAAGTGCACCTTTCGAATATTTCCGAAATTTTGATCAAAGGTACCTCTCCCTTCTGAAACGTTTTCGTGTGAGTTCAATTTTTCTTCTTGTTTTTCTACCGATACGAGTTGACGAAGAGATATGGTTCGTCGAAACAGGTTATTCGATTTCATTGCATCGTTAATCAAGGTAAGATTTTTTCAACTTCTCTCACTCTCTCAAAATCGATGTAGTAAATTTGCAAGTGCCAAAAAACAGACCATAAACGATACACTCTCCGCAATGGAACCTACAGAAATATGTCTGCTGCGCCGTCATTTTTGCTGTAAACGCCTCTGAGGTTCCGTCCAGCAAAAATTATAGAATGTTGGTCCAAAGGACGAAAATAATACTGTTATACATTACCAGCAATTCCTGCCCAGCTTTTTTTTTTCTTGGTGGAGTTTTACGGCTCGAGGTCATTAGAGCCCTAAAAACTTGTACAGGTAGGGAAAATGCAGTTACGCACCAGGGAGAGCCAACATGACTCCCCGCGCGTGGGACTCGACGAATGACTTAACCATACCCACTAAAAACCCTCCTGAATTATAATATATCAAAACATATCTCAAATTATTAAATATACAAAAAGAAGAAGAAAGAAAGAAAGAAAAAGGAAACTGAAAGATAACCTAGCCCTCACAAACCAAATAGCGTCGGGATCGAAAAGAACAAGAGGTGACCAAGGAAAATCAGGAAAGAGAAAGGAAGGAGCCTAGCACAAGTAAGTGGAAGCAATGCCAGACTGAGCTCGGGACCCCGTGCTCGCCAAACACTTACTTACTAGATGTAAGTCCCTTGGGGGGGGGGGGCGCTTTTCAAGAGAGTTATTGTTATACGCAGGCCCAACCCGATTCCCAGGGACACCGGGACTTGTCCAGGAGCGCCCTCATCTTTTTGGTATATGCCGGCGCCCTCTAGGATTAAATTTAATTAAAAAAAATGATTCATTATGGGTAGAAATTCTTGAACTAGAAATACAAAGAAGGCAACTAATTATATTAGACCATAGATCATTTTATCAATACTCCAATTACAACCTGCCGCATCATACCGCCAAGCGACGCTCCGCTTTCTTTCTCCGCTCAATCACGCTTGCTCTGACGGCTGTCGAAAATGCGTCTGAGCGCGAGATACCAAACCGCAGTTGTGACGTTGTTTGACATGTCTGATTTTGAGAACTTCAGATTCAAAGTGAGACATGATGCGTCTGTTATTTCACAGAAGTTTCTATAATTTGAAACTATTTCGGTTGCAATAATGCTTCTCCAGATCTTTGAAATTACAACTCCGTTATCGGATTACCTACGGACAAAAATACTCTGATCTATATTCAGGCTTGGCGTTCAATTAAATTTTCATCATAGTTGACGTCTCTTCGAGAACAGCTTCCCACCACTTTGAAAGCAGCATATTCGTGCCAAAGAAGTCGTTTGTGCTTGAAGAAAAGGTTAGAATTGACGAATCCCTCGAAGTAATGAAAATATTAATAAAAATGAGACAATGATTTGTGAAGCTTTGTCTAGGGGCGTGTTTATTGTAATAATAAATCGTGAATTTAGTGTTTTTTCAACTCTTATGATTTTTAAACACTGTACTCAGAATAATCTATAGTTCGATAATAACTTGTACATGTAAATTTACAAACATATTTGCGTTAAATTAGAAATATATTGACATTATATATGTATTATAACTTGCAGCTAACTTTTTATCTTATCTAGGAACTTTTGCTGAAATTTTTGAATCCGCCTCGGCCTTAGGGCCCTTGATCGGAATTGATGGGATGGTCCCTTGCTTGCTTCCGGAGAGTAAATTAGTTTATTGTCCTCCACGTGGTCATACGCAGTTTGTACTGTTTTTTGACAATTAAAAAAAAAGCTATCCCTTCAATTGACAAAGCCAAACTAATTGAAGAATACCAGTCATTTTCCCATATATGGCCACAGATGTGTAACCAATCTGAAGTTCAAGATTACCTTCATGTAAAAAGTTGAGAAATGGTGTGAACAATGAAGATATAATCTAGGAAACAATAATTTATTTAATAAATTTTGACCATTGAACTTATTATGTTATGACTAAATTCCTTTTGAGTTTAAAAGTTACATATGGTCTAGTTTAAGCCTACCCAAGCTAAATCAATAAAAGTATTTTTGCAAGTGTTGAAGTTTACTATTACAGGCTTTTGGTAAATTGGTAGGATGTAGTTGTTGAGTGTAGGGTGTTGATCTCAACCCCCCCCCGCAATTAACATTAGATACATTAGAAACATAAGATAAAGGAAATAGAAATAAAATTAGCCTGATCATCTCCTTTTACGGATGTGCAGAGATGAGCGGACAGGATTGGGCAAAAGAAATAGTTCATCATAGTAATAATTCCTCAATAACAGAAAAGAAAAAAAATGAATTGAAATAAAGTTATCTAATAGTTTAGAGTGCGGATATCTGACTACATTTTTTGCACGAGACTAGCAAAAGTACGAAATACAACAAAAAATGCTAAAACATGCAAAAACTGAATACACGTTCATTATCCATTACCCATTAATTGTTTATTACATTTGGATTCTTATATTGATTTTTATTGCACATTATCCAAGAGGGAATTCGCGTCTCGGAGGAATAATTCATGCGCATACATAAGCTGCGTGGAAATATGTGCTCAAGCAAATGCGCCTTAAATACTATAATTACTGAGAAAAAAAGAGAGAGGTATTACATAGAATTACATTTTTTCCTTCTAGTCGACATCTTACGAAGGTAGGGTGTTCACGTAAATATGGAGGTGGACCTTGAACTCCAGTGAACAAGTAAAGGCAAATAAGTAGAAGACACCGAAGACAGGAGAATGGAGGTATAACCTTGTTAAGAGAGTTTTTGTTTGTTTCCTGTAAGACAGGGATGACAACGAGAGCACGCACGGGCATCAGAGCAAGGCGCGCTCAGGTAGGGCATAAATATTTGGATTAAAATAGTACTGGGTTTTCACAAATCTATATTGAAAGTAATTGCTACCGTATATTATTGGTAATTTCCTTTACAATAGTTCCCATGATGGAATGCGTTGTCTTGAATTTTAATAATTACTGACTTTTTAGAAATGGACTTTGGTATACAAAAGTGTAGCACTGACAAATTGGTACATGGCATCGAAACATCATAAACTAAATGTGAATATTAGTTCTGTGTCAAATATTATTCAACCATTCGTAATTGCCTAACTCTACGTAAGATGGTCAAGAACGATCTTGACGTGTCTCATGCACGTCCCCTTGACTCACCAAACGTAAAGTTGACTCCTCCTTTTTGAGGGCTCACTGGCTCGTGCATGATCTTCCCTTCAACTTCCATGTCTCCATGCATCACGCTCACTGGCTGGTGGAAGAACATGTCGATTGTTCCATTTTCCAAATCCGAGCTGAAACAGATGTTCGTCCACATAAATTTCCGAGTACGATTCTCATGTTGGTATGTATAAAAAATAGTATAAGCGACATCAGTAATTACTCAATTTCTCATGTTGTGTATGTAATAAAAATTAATTTAGGCTGACATTTTGAATCGTGAATAAAAGTTACACTAAAAGTTATTTATTTTCCTTTTTTTTATTGTTGATTATTGTGCACGTATTTTCTGGACGATTTAGAATGAGTGTTATATAAATAAAATAGTTTAATATTTCCGTTGATATTTTACAAGTTTATTATCTTGTACTACGATAGATATAAAATAAATGTCACTGTTGTGGGTAAAAAGAAAACAATTTCTCATTGAAGAAATTCTTAAATGTCCATTAATTGAATTATATACATTTTGACTGGTTCAGAAGATAAATAAAAGAAACTCAACACAATTTTATTAATTGTTCATTCCTATCATTAAATGGTTAAGGTGAGACTTCATTTCATTTATGTTAATGTAGGACTATCATACGAGTACTAAAGGAATATAATTTTTTGACGTTCTATTCGTCTGCATATTTATTTAAGTGATGAACATTCACTTATTATTTCTTAATTAGGTAATAGCAAGGAAATACGAATTCACATAAAAAACAACCTGAAAAGAGTCCTTCCGCGTAGATTATTCCATAGAGGAAAATGCCACAACGAATTGTAAGATATCTAAGACGTTAGAAAAAGTGGCAAGAAGGGATACTTGGGAGAGACTTTTGCGATAAGAGAATCCTTTTTCATAGTAGACAACGTATTTCATTTAAATACTTTAATAAATATTAATATGATTTAAATGGCCGATATTGTGTCTTTTAAGAGCTAAAATCGATATAAGCATACATGTTGCATCTATGCAGACATATTTTAGACTTTTAAAATAGACAACATAGATGACGCGCAACTACGGATGCCCATCATTGCTAAGTATCAAAGAAGATTCAGTTTAAAAATTAGATTTTGAAACATCATTAAAAACGTTGCTTCTAAGGAATCACACGAAAATTTGTATGCAGGCTGATACAAAAAAGCTACAAGCAGCAGCATTTGAATATTAATTATTATGGAGGGAATATTTTTTCCAAAAGTGGAGATAGATGGCTCTAGTAGTTTTACAAAAGTTGTGTGGGCAAGTAGTGTAAGCACACAGACACATCAGATTGGTAGAAATGGCAAGACGTTAAGAAAACTTGACTTGGAGGTGCAACTTGCTCACTTGGGAGGTGCAAGTCGTGATACGTTTCTTATGGGCAAATAAGAAACTGTTCCCCTAACTAAACAAATGCTGCGAAGGTAAAATTGGGAAGTCTGGATCCACCTCCTATGCAGCCCAGATTTGGCATCCAGTGACTATGCATATTTTCTTTTATCCAAAATTGAAGGAACACACAGGCAGATGTGAAAACTGCTGCCGAGAAATTGCTCAATGCGTAGGGACGTGATTTCTATCAAACCGTGTAAAACAAATAAATAAATTTATTGTAAAAAAAGCAGAACAAATTGCGTATGACCACGTGGAGGACAATTAACTAATTTACTCTCCGGACGCAAGCAAGGGACCATCCAATCAATTCCAATCAAAGGATCTAAGGTAGAGCCGGATTCAAAAATTTCAGCAAAAATTCCTAGATCAGATGAAAAGTAAGCAGCGAGTCATAATACTAATAGAATGTCAATATGTTTGTAATTTAACGCAAAAAATTTACATGTACAAATTATTATGGAACTATAGATTATTCTGAGTATAGTGATTAAAAATCTTAATTGAAATAACATTAAATTCACGATTTATTATTATAATAAACTTGCCCCTAGACAAAGCCTAGAGAACCTGTATAAGAAATCCGCCTCTACCCGAAGGAAAACCGGAGCAAAACACGGGCCAGGATGGGGCTACAGACTTAATGTACACAACCGTGCCAAAGTTGAGTACATATAAAACTAAATTAATATGAGCCTTAAGACAACACAATCATGCAAGAAAATAGTTTTTGAAATTGTTATAAGTTATTTGAAAAGTACTACAGCAATGGCGTGATAAAGTATAAGACGGATTTAACTTTTATTAAAATCAATAAATTCTTTTACAGTGTAGAAGCACTGGTGCAGGAGGTAGTTTTTAACCGCGGATTTGAAGAGATTCAATTTCATAATATCTTTTATATTCTTGGACAGGGAATTATATAGAACGATTCCCGAATGATAGGTCTTTTTTGGCAAAGAGTGGTTGACACTCTAGGGCGATGAATATTATTACTATTGCGAGTATTGTGTTCGTGAACGAGACTGTTTCGTATGAAGCAAGGGTGGCACTTCAGTAATTTGGTCTTAACAAACACGACCGTTTCATAAATACAAGTGCAGGGAAGTGTTAAGATATTTACTTCCTGGAAAAATGGTTCACAAGAGTTTCGGGGGTGAAATTTACAAATTTCCGAACTATCCTCTTCTGAATTTTGAAAGTTTAAATACTCTGACCGGAATTGCCCCAGAAGGTAGCGTAAATGGGAGTAAACGTTTGCAAAATATACGCAACGGGAAAAACGTGCACTAATTACGTTAACTAAGATTCGAAATGCGTAACACAATTTTCATAATTGGGAATTAAGATTGTCAACGTGACAATTCCATTTGAGGTTGTCTTGAATATGGAGACCTAAGAATTTTGTATTTGTAACAGTTTTTAATTGTGTTCCGTTTAACGAAAGAGAAACCTGGGGTAAACATTTTGTGATACTATTGTGAAATGACATATACACAGTTTTGTCAGTGTTTACAATGAGACGATTTGCATTGAACAAAGTCGAAAGATTAGACAAAACATTTTGAGCGTTGGCGTGTTTACATAGTAAATTAGTGTCATCAGCAGAAATAATCATTTTGCAATCTGATGTGGGTGGTGACATGTCGTTCACATACAATAAAAGGAGTATAGGACCGAGAATTGAACATTGGGGTACTCCGCAAGTAAGTGGCTTTGTTTCTGAAAGACAACGCTGAAGTATTTTATGTTTAGTGCAGGATATTTCTACCTGTTTATGTCTATCTTTTAAATAAGTTATCCATTGATGTGGAAGTCTACGAGAAAAAGGCATCATTTACAGAGCTTTCAACGCCTGTGGTTGTCAACCTGGTGTTATTTATTGTTTACGATTCAATCACTTGTTCACATTGATCCTGCATAATAAATCTTGTCCTGTTTAACCTTTGAGTATTTGTTTTGAAGAGGAAGAACCTTATTGCGAAGCAATCTCCGCATTGAGATTTGTGAAGCAATAAAAAATCTTTCCCGACAAAATAAATAAACTGTTGACTCCCGACGAGATTTGAATAACGCAACCTTCTGATTTAAAAAAATAATTTCGTGACTCCCTCCGTTTTGATCACGCTCTGATTTCTGATTTCAAACCATTTTTCTAATTCACGTTATTATAACTAGTTTAATTTTGTTCACTATTAATTTTTACGTTGACACTTTGTGATTTTGCTAAAAACGTCTTTACAGTTTTTACTAATCCAACTTGTGTTACTTTCAGTTCATCATATTTTGTGTTACAAACACGTTATTTTACTTTTTCTCTCTAGGTTCCTGATAACTATTATTTTTTTTTCCTTTTTCCAAATTATTCAGGAACATTATTTTGATTGTAATGTCCAACGAAGACGCACAAATCCCTATCGTGTCCTCACATGACCACATCGCAATGACGTTACCAATCCCAAATTTTTGGAAGGACAGGCCCCAGGCTTGGTTTAATTATGTGGAAGCGCACTTTTCGGCAAGGGGAATTACATCTCCATTTCAAAAACACGCGTTTGTAGTTAGTAATATCGATAACTCAGCCATACTCAACATTGATGAGAACTTATTAGCACCACACGACAACACAGCGTATGAACGTTTAAGAGCCTTTCTTACAAACCAGTACGCGAACTCTCAGAAGGTCAGAATTGACAGTCTTCTCTCAGCGGAGACCATCGGCGACCGTACCCCGTCACAATTCCTCCGTCACCTCAAAAACTTAGCCGGCCCCGAGGATCAGGACAACACCTTGATATCCGAAATTTGGATGAGGGCCCTGCCTGTGCAGATTAGAGGAGTCCTGACAGGGAGTTGCGCCAACGACGTGTCCGAACAAGCAACACTTGCTGACAAGATCGCGAACGCACTTCAAATTACAAACACCGTGGCGGCCACTCGAGAAACGACGACACGCAACATTGAGACGCCCAGAAGCCCGCCCGTAGCTCCTTCCGATCCACGTATGGATTACGTAATACAAACGCTCGGGAACCTTACTAGGCAACTACCACCATGCAACTACCAAAAAAACGTAGCCAGCCGCCCTCCAACTCAAGGTTGAAGGGCGAAGTATATTCTTGCGATCCCGCAAATCCCAAATTTAAAAACGTCAGTTTTTGTAACCGCTTGATGGGAAAATGGCCGTATATTTTTGAACGGAGCACCGGTTTACATTTCCTAATCGACTCCGGTTCCGATGTATCAATCTTCCCCAAGAGACATTGGAAATCAAATATGAATCCAACTGGACTAGTATTAAATGCAGCAAATGCTACTGATATCCAAACGTTCGGAACAGCGTTTCTCAATCTAAATCTAACACTCCGGCGAGAGTACAAGTGGAAATTTATAGTAGCGGACGTCCAGGACCCCATTTTGGGGGCGGATTTTCTGTCTCATTACGAGTTAATTTTAAATTGTAAAACAGGCGAACTTAGTGACCAAATGACGGGAATCTCCACAAGTATCAAATACAATTCGTGCAAGTGTACGGAGATAAAAGTAAAAAAGGTACAAAACGATGATTTCGGAGAAATCATTAATATATTCCCCGAATTAATTAAGCCGTCTGGAAAACCGAACAGCAGTAATACGATGCATTACATCCCGATCACAAACGGCCCGCCTGTGACGTGCAGACCACGTAGGCTGACACCGGAGAAACTCGAAATTGTCAAAAACGAATTCGAAAATCTGGTTCAAGCCGGCGTCGTACACTACTCCCGAAGTCCATGGGGATCCCCACTTCACCTCGTAAAAAACCCGACGGAACCTATCGCCCGTGCGGGGACTATAGAAGACTCAACGATCGGACAGTGCCAGACGCGTACCCGATGCGACATATCCATGACTTCGCAAACAATTTGGCAGGCTCAAAGATATTTTCAAAAATGGACCTGGTGAAAGCGTATCACCAGATACCAGTGAACGCAGCAGACATCGAAAAGACAGCCATCGTAACCCCGACACTTTCGCACAGGGTTAATTGCATACTGTGTCCTCCAAAGTAAAACTTCACTATTGCAATAAAGAAACTAATGTTATTTATGTTTTTTGAAATTAACTATGTTTTGTTAGTAGTTAGTCAATTGGTCAAATATACGAATATGGACCTATCAGGGTTCGAAAAAATCATAGAAGCCATATTACTATAAGTATTATTACGGTTTCAAAAATATATGTCGTATTCTTCGCTCTTCATATTTACGATAGTTATAAAGAAATATTGTTCCGCACTATTTTCTTCTCTCCTCCACCGTTTATATTAGTATGTTAGGGTATGATAATTATAATATGAACAATTATAAACAATTGTTCGGTCACAGTCGGCGATGTTAGGTTTGTTAGTTTCGGAGATTCCGTTTTAAGAAGATCTGTTTAAGTGTGAGGATGGAGGCGATGGTGGAGGTAGCAGCATTCGCAGAAGGATATACGAAGAAAAAGGTTGGGATAGGACCATAATGTTAAATTGGTCCAGTTAATTTAATTGACGTTGCAATGAACGTTAATGTTGACCTATTTCTTAGTTTATTTTGGAAGGGTATAATTCAGCATTTAGAACACGCTTTAATATTTTCAATTCATTACCTTCTGAACTAAAATTTCGATTACTTAATAATTTAACATTAATTTTGTACCCAGCCGGAATACATTTAAGAAATTAAATGACTAAATGAATTGTATTGTCTCTTTACATTTAATTTTTGAAGAAAAAAAAATATTACATAGCAAGAAATCCAGTAATAGTTTAAGTAATTATAACAATATAGTAACTTTAATGGTTTATGGCAAGACTCACGCTATCAAGAATGTTCTAAAAAGATGAATATTATCAGAATTTACTTTCATATTTTTAAGGCAAAATTTGTATTTTAAATTATACTATTTTTTTAAATTTAAAATAAATGGTATAATAAAAATGTCTACGATTTTGTTGTTTGTGCATTAAGATTGTATTAATGGTCCCTTAGCTATGGTCCAGAAAGAGGTCAAGAGCGGCCAAAAATTGATAATACGGTCTAATTAATTTCATTTTGCTACCAAACCGACATTTGTCTGGGGTAGGTCTGGAGTAGCAGGGTTTGATCCCGCCCTCTCCCGCTCAGCTTTTTCTTTTACGATGAATCTCATGCTTATCTAATTTTATTTTACATGACATTTAGTATTAGAAATTATTACATCACTGAAAATTATTTAAAGAATTATTTTTTGACTGACAATTCAATATTTCCAACTGAATAAAATTGTTAGAAATGTTAAAAATTTATCAATGTGTTCTAATATTAACGTGTTAGCCTTGTTTTAAAGAGAAATCCAGCTAAAATTTAAATTGCTACCCATGATCAGTTTTAAAAGAATAGAAATTTGAGTCGAAATATTGATATTTTGGAAATGTTATATCTCCACGTAGCAAAATTTGCGTGAGATTTTTTTCATGTAATTATGCCTCGTTCTTTATTGAATAAGAAGTCGACTGTGGTTGGAGAAATGGGAATAAACTTGTTCTCTCACCCCTTATGACAGCCTTTGCTTGTCGAATATTATATTTATGGACATCAGATTGACATCATTACTGTAACGCTTTAAACGTTTTCTTGAATATTTCATTTTAAAATTGAAATTAAAGACGAAAAACACGTAAAAATTTACTTTAATTGATATACTTACATCTGTTCTTTGGGCGTGTTCTATTGAACATAAATATTGAAATTTCAGTTAACATAACATTTGCTATCAATCGAATTTTACTCACTAGACAGAAAGAATCTTCATGTTGGAGAGACCATAGGATTTGAGGTTGGACAGTTTAATTTCTAAGCTGACCCTGCCTGGACGCCTGTCCAAATTGAAGTCCTCGTCGAGGGAAACAGGTTCCAGACCGGGAAAATCCAGCGCAGGTATCGCTATAAAACATATTAATCAACTAAAGACAACCTTGTAAATGTTGTGGCGGTTCCGAACTGGAACCAGCAGGCTTAAAAACCAACTACTGGAAAAAATACAGAAGTTAGACAAAGAATGTACGTTTTGTGTTTCATTAGTATTGTGCTATTTTAACAAAATATCATTCGAAAAATTTTAATTCTGGTATTGTATAATTTATAAACGGACCTATGATCAGTACTTGGGATTAAGTAATACAATGATATGCTAAATATATTATTGGAATACACCGTTTCACAAGTATACTTCTCTGAAAAACTTTCGAATCAGTTTTAACAAACGTATGCTATTTGATGAAAAAGCAGTTGAGATTTTCTTTCATTGAATTTAGAAAACATTGATGCATTTGCACATTAGTGTTCCTTTCTTTCATACATCTTAAAGACATTAAAATACAGTATCTTAAGGTTTCGTTTCCCCTCGATATCAGCACCATTTTATGTAATGAATTAATAAATCGAATTATTTAGATCCCGGCTAAACAGCTGCATCTAAGAAACACTCTCAGCTAATGTTGGGACCATTCCTTTTTTCTTTTGTGAGAAAAAATAGTGATCTATCTCTATCTTACAGACCATTTTTATATTTTCCCCAAATACATTTCTTTATTGAAGAAATACACGTGCATAATGACTCCAAACATTTTTACCTTACGCCTAACGTAGCCGTTATATAGCAAAAAGTCATTTTCTTCTCTCAGAATTCTTTATTACTACCAGCTGAGTACTCTTTGAGAAAACAATACGAATTTGGTCGTATTATTTTTTGATTAAATTGTATTTTTGAGCATTCAGACTGTACTTTCCGAAGTCTGTACTGTAGCTTGTTCAATTATTTCGATCATCCTCTGGTACAGTGGGTAATACACGCGCTCACAGAACCACTCCACTGGTTGGAAGGGGCGTGTAATATTGAGTAGTAATATAAAAAATGTAATTATTATTATAAAACTGTGATTGGGCACACATATACACATTGAGACATGAATATAATTAGTATTATAGTTGGGGTGTAGTAAAAACTCTAAAATGGTACTGCATAGCTACCGTTTTATTACTCATGACAACAAAAGAAACAGAAGATTCTATATTAATGTTCTGTGGAACTCACCTGTTGCCAACTGGGGCATAGTTAGCTGGATAGCGCTCTGGAGGCAATAATCTAAGTTTGGGTCTTTGCGTCTGCATCTGGGCCATGATTGAGCTGCAATCAGATTTTATGAAATTAAGTTTTATGGTATACACTCTATTTTTTTTCTTCTAAGATTTCCTTTGCCGTAAATGGTGGATTTAGGTTGGTGGGGGTGTTTTTGAACTCATGCCAAAAACTTGGGAGGGGAGGGGTAAAATGTTATTCTGTTTGCACAAATATAAACAAATTTTGATACATAGGTACACTTTCTTTGCATAATAAAATAGTTTGTTACAAAATCGTAAATTGTTTAAACGTGCGTAATTTTAAACCACACTTCGAAACGTTCCATATTCCCAGAGACCGCGAAGATCTGAGCCACCTTCTCATATCCTGGATCCTCCATAGTTTGCGTGGTCAGGGAAACACAGAAACCGGTTTCACTCATATTCGCTATTCTTCATTTGTTACGTATCTGCTTTATTTTCATTTGAAATCTAAATTAAGATAATTTAAACCGTTTCCTTTGCTTTAAATATGATAAAGAAATACTCTAGAAATGTTTAATTTTTATTCATTAAATTAAATGGGAATAAAACTTTTAATCATTATTTGATATGCAAATTTATGGCGGTTTGAACGACCCAGAAGTTTAATAAAACATAATAAAATGAATTAAATAGTTTTCGTGAATTAGCTACTAAGTAATCGAATGACAAGAGATCATTAGTATTTTCTTTGTCTACTTTGCGTTGTTCTTTAAGCTTCCTGACCTTTCGGTGTTTCTGCTGTGAAACAGTACAACTTAACATCTTGACAGGGTACAATTCTTGCGTTTCTTTCGCAACGCGCATTCAGTCCATGACCAACTAGTTAAGTGTGATATCACGAAACTCAAGAGACCGGTTTTTCGAGTACTTTTCTCGCACCAGAAGTAGTAACATTTTTTCCACTTTATTTTTCTCAATTTGCATGCAAATGCAGCTTTAAATTAATGTATGATAAAAGAAGTATTCTCTTACCTGAACTATGTATTATATAAAATACCTTTCTTGAAGGAGAAAAGAAAAGATAAAAATTAATATAATTCAGGATATTAAAATTTGTTTTGTATTATTGATAATGTCACTTACTTGCGCAAATACTTATTAAGATAAAATTGTAAAACGGACAAATAATTGACCTGAAAGAATCAAAATTTTTTAAGTTTCTAAGAAACAAGTATATTCGGACAAATGTGGGCTTTAAATGGTTCCTCTAACTTATTCTGTGCTCTGTATCATTAGGAATATATAACAATCTATCAGATTTCTCAGATAAATATTTATTTCAAAACTTTGTATATAATTTAAAATCTATATATAATTGCTTTTGCAACTGTCATTAATGATGAGTTGTGATAAAATGTTCTTTATTTCAAACGCATTGTATTATGCTTCGGAATGTATAATATTATTACAGTTTTTAATTCTAATCACTTGTTACATTACAAAACATTACTTATTCATACTCGAGTTTGTTTTATTTGTTAACAATATGAGTTACAACATCCAGACTATTCTCTCCGGTAGTTCTTTGGCCGAAATTATCTCATTGACTTGAAGTGGCATTTTCCCCTCGCTTAACGAAAAGCAGTTGTCACTATTTTTTTCTATAGCAATTCACAATGAATTTAGCTAACAGGGCACCGTGACTTTAGGGATTATTTAAAGCGCTTCTGGGAGACAAACAACGATGAGTGTGATTGTCAATAAGACAAAGAGACCCCAGACCATATGTTGTGGGAGTATATAAAATAAATTATGAAAGAAGACATATTATATATAAGAGAGGAAAGGACGTTAATTGGCAAAAATAAGAAATATGAGTTATACATTGATTTTGTTAGCAAGATAGATGGTATACGAGTAGTAACTATACGATGGAGTGATTGGCAGGGACGGACAACCCCGCGAAGATGTGCAGCGCGAATAGTGCAATAGAAATGGAATGAGCTTTAATACTTGAGAGATTCTTGTATTGCAGCATGCGACAAAGACAAGGAAATTGACGTCAGTGTAGTGTAATGTTTTGAAAGCTGTTAAAATGTAATGTTTAAAAATAAAAGTTAATTAAAATTAAAAAGAAATGAATTTAGCTGTTGCATTGCTACAAATTTGTTTTTGAAGTGAGGTAATTATTTGTCATTCTTGACACAGTATCCTATCTTACGGGAATCAAAATTGCCCACCGAGTTCTACTAGTCGTCTAACCTCAGTTAAAAAATATTTAATATTCCAACAAGTAGTGAATATTCCAACAAGTGAATGAAAGAACTTCAGAACATGAAACAAAAACTAATATAAAATAACTTTTCCGAAAGAAAAAAAAATCCTGTGACAGCGTCATAAGTATTGATAAATTGTTGATGAGACCCTCCATGCAAACGTATTAACGTTTCCGGGGAAATAACCTCGGTGATTTCCATTGTACACATCGTAACATGTCGGAACGAAGCTCTACGCCACTATGTATGAATACTGACAATTTGAAACCCCTATTAGCACAAAATTCCCATCAAGCCATGCGGGTGGTCACGCGAGCTGGTGTAAGAAGTTTACCTTGCGTATAATTATTTCGGGTCTCGTAAAATATATACTAAAAAATTAAAGTATAATTTTCATTCAGGCATAGAAACCTACGTACCTACACTGTCAAATACTCTCGATACATTCATCTCTTTCGAGATCATAACGAGTAGAAACCGGATGATTTTACACAAATCGAAAAACATATTGAAAACAATTTTATGTATATATTTAAGAGACTAACATCAAGATAAAACCTTTAACTCAGTTATAGTAATTCCTTTCAAAAAATATATAAAAAAGTAGGGGAATCACAAACTCACTGGCATTCAAACAACTACAGTGATGAAGAGTTACCGACGAATGTTTTCCATAAAAATACAATTATTTTCTGTACATTGTTTAATTTGCACAAAACTAAACGCAATGAGCAGACACCATGACTAAAATTTAGAACTTTTATTTAATGATGTAACTCATCAATACAAAAGATTATCTCCAATTTGGTGTAAACAAAGCAATTTCTATTTATTTCTAGTCTTTAAAATAGCAGTTTCAGAAGTTTTAACCGAAATCGGAGAGGATTGAATTTTTATGGATTCGAACAAAAATAACTTTATTCTATGATAAATAAGTCCTATGAATAGAACACACTGTTCATCATATTGAACTATTCATTAGAGAACTATAATGTTTGTAATTTTTTCCCTTAATCTTACACTAATATATCATGTAACGAAATTCAACCCTAAATCCGATAAAGTAAATATTTTTAATCAGTAATGATGCTCTCTCTCTC
This sequence comes from Laupala kohalensis, assembly GCA_002313205.1. Taxonomy (NCBI): domain Eukaryota; kingdom Metazoa; phylum Arthropoda; class Insecta; order Orthoptera; family Trigonidiidae; genus Laupala; species Laupala kohalensis. The sequence goes on from NNCF01127016.1 coordinate 830,578, forward strand.
TCTCTCTCTCTCTCTCTCTCTCTCTCTGGACCTCAGAAGACAATTGAATATTTCAACAATGAAAACTCGTATTCAAATTATAAAAAAATTGTTACACATTTTTTCTCAAAATAGCATTAAATAAATAAATAAAACATAGGTCATTATTATAAACGGTCAAATATTTCTCGAGATATTTTTATTAAAAGCTTTTTTTATGGTGACAGTTTAACCAGAATGTATATTCGCGCCACTATATGAAACAATTGACTCACGTAGCTCCGCTGTTGCAACGCAGGCGACGAGCACCAGCAGAGCGATGGCAGTGATGGCGGCGTACGAAGCCATGGCCGCGAGCGAGACGAGTGGTCGGCGGCCACGCCGTGCGCAGAGCTTTATACGAGACGTGCGAATTGCTCCGTCTGATGAATGGAGAACACTTTGCGACGACGGCGCTAGACATGCCCCGCCTACTTACACCGCCCCTTTCTAGCTCAGTTCTCACCATTGATCCCTACTTTAGTTTTGGATCAGGTATAAGGTTACGCGAATTGTGGTACTTCATTCCATCCAGTAAGTGGTCTTATTTTTGTACAAGGGTTGGGCCATCCCAACAGGGAGCTTCATGCTCAAGTTCACAATGACCTAATTTATTACAAGCTTTTATTTAACTTTGCTTTTTAGTTCGTATGTTTGGGCCAAATCTTGCAACTGAATTTTAACCGATTGAACTGAAATTTGGCACACATATATAAACCCTCTGACAATGCAATATTATGATGTCTATTTAAAATAAAAACTTTTAAAAATGTGTTTTTACAATAACGATTTTATTCCGAGATAACTCGCGGCGAATTATTTACGGGAAGCTTCCCCTGAAATACAATCAGTCTCTCTCATACAAGTAAGTATAACGCATTGTATAACTTACGCTTTTCATTTCAACTTCCTATATTATCATTACGATCGTTTCTCAAAAGATGTTTATACTATCGGAAGGTTTATCTCACGGATGCTATATCATTTATTCTTTTTATTTATATTAATACAAGTTTGTGTTTAAAAGATATTTTGAGTATTACAAATGAACAAGCTAGACAAATAAATTAACAAATTCTAATACTAAAAAGTATAAAATAAAATAATAAATAAAAGACCTTTCTGAAAACAAGTTTTTATTTAAGCAATGTACTGAAATGAACAAGATAAGTTAATGTTTTTATTAAAGTAATGCAATGTCAAATGCTAGTACCTCCATATACACATATGTCAAATGCTAGTACCTCCATATATTTCACATTAGTGGACCCTAATAAAAATAAACGTACTTACTATCTTTATCGCTGAAAATGATTTAATATGTTATGTTGGATTATTTGTTTTCAAAAAGCTTGTTGCGCGAATCGCAAATAAAATACATACTTCGGCAAGAACTTACTTACCAAACCGTCACTGTTCAATGAAATTAATTGGTATCCACAATTCGCGCGAAGAGCTTTTTGAAAACAAATAATTAACCATAAAATATTAAATCATTTTCAGTCATGAAAATAGTAAGTATGTTTATTTTTATTAGGATCTACTAATATGAAATATGTATGGATGCATTAGCATTTTGACATTGCATTACTTTAATGAAAATATTAACTTATTTTACTCGCTTTAGTACATCGCTTAAATAAAAGCTTGGTTTTAGAAAGGTATTGTAATAATTATTTTATATTCACTTGACTAATTTGAATTCCTCTTTGATTCGAACATTTCGTTTGGTCCCTTGAATTTTTCAGTACAACAAAGATCTGTATTCAACCTTAGCGCGGTTGAGTACATTAACTATAGCCGATCCTGGCCCGGTTTTTTCTCGGATTTTCTTTCGTGTAAAGGCAGATTTTATACATAGGATATCTAGGCTTTGGCGGAGGGGTGGCGGTCACATTAATACTATTGTAAAATTAATCTCAGATTTAGAATTTAGTAACCAATTATAAACAATATTTTCCGAATAATTTAGAGATTTGATAAAAGTACCAATTTGTAATTATTTTTGTATTTTATTTATTGTAAATTTGTTGGTATTCTGTTGATATTATAACACGTGGCTAACTATTTTTACTCTTGTCACAAAGGGCACAGAAATGATAAATACGCCACTGTCTTGTGGTCCTTGTTCGGAATTGATGGGATGATTCCTTGCTTGCTTCCAGAGAGTAAATTAAAAGTCACAATCATACGCAGTATACTAACAAGGTTAGTTTTCCGTATATTCCAGTACAATTTTACGGCAAAATGTCTATCGTACAATACGTTTTAAATTGTTGGTATTCAATAACATTGGTTTTTCTATTAGATAAAATATAATTTTTCGTAATGTAGTATTTCCTGAATGATACAAACTTAAAATTGGAATAACGTAGTTTTTTTAATCTAATTTAGTGAACAGGTGTAATTTGAATTTTTTACAGGTCTCTTTAGGTTTGAAATATCCAAGTTCGAATGTAGTAATTTTCGATCGGAAATATCTGACGAGGTTGTTCTTTGGTTATTGCTTCCAATTCCAGGGTAATGAATTCAAAGTCATAACTTTTAACTTTGACTTTTCATAGGGGTACGACTATCTCTTTCTCATTATGAATGAATATGTTCCGACATCAACCAAAAAAATTCCTTGCTGCTTATACAAATTTTCTGGGTGAGAACTGGACGCCGAAAACCAAAAGAACTGGATCTGGTCTCCATTTTGACAAATCGTAAATGGTCATTAATTATCAAAGTGTTCTTGTGTGCGGGGAGCTATAATTTTCCTTTATAGTTGTCTTGGTAACAGTGTTATTCTCTCCAAAACATGCCATTTACGTCAGAAGATCCAGGTATTAACAAAGAGATCTAAAAATGAAACACAAGGAATTGAATAATAAGAAAAAATAACAAATAATTAAGTAAAATAATAATTTAAAATAGAAATTTTTAATTATGTTACTATTTTGAATGATTTAGCTATAATTATTTGTTATTTTTTAAATATTTATTCTTCATCAAGTACATTGGCGACGACTTTTGCTATGGGACTGGCTAGGTCGGGACTGTTACCCATGTGTTCTACTTTTCCATTCCAGAGCTAGTCCCTATTTAATATTAAGTGGAATTGTGGGATAAATGCAAACGAAATTGAATAAGAAACATCTAGACGAATTAGTCTTGGATAAAGAGATGTATGAATAGTTAGAAAGGGTGTACAAGAGATTGGACGTTTGGGGATTCAATAAAAGATAGCTGCAAATAATAAATTGGAAGAAAATAACTGTACTGACTAAGTTATAGACAGAGCAATCGAAGCTAATTGAAATGTAAATAAAAGTAGTTTGGTCGAAGTTCTCCTAAACTGTCGGAAGCGTTAAGAAGGTTTATTCTCGGAGTCATATTTGTGTACTGTACTGCTATCTGAAACTTGCCAGCATTTCAAAGACAATTAACGATTTTATTGTTCAATTGAGACATGTCTCGCTCTCTTCTTTATTCAAACTGCAAACTAACATCCTGTTAATTACCTAGCCTCTAATTAGCGAATAAATTGCGAAGGTCATTATGAAAATGCGTAGTCTCCTTCTCAAGGAAACGTGCGTGAGATTCTTGAACAATTGTTTATCGTGACAATATAATATGAGTATAACAAGATAATATAACTTATCCTTGACCATTGTAGTTTAAGTGTACGTAGTACGAGAGGAAAAACTTATGAGGCATAGAGTATCAGCCAAGAAGAATTTGATTATGTGATTTGGGTATTAATAACTAAAATTTTGCTTTTCTACTAGTCTGACCATAATTTTCCCGTATATTTTCTCCAAATGTGTGGGATTGTAGATATAAGTTCATTACGGAAAATTTCAAGGAATTATTAAATAGGTTTAACATTATCGATAACGATTGTCAGAGAAAAATGAGCTAATTTTACAATTCAGAAACCCCACATAAAATACAGTTAATAATTTTTTTTATCAAGGGTTCTCAGCTAAAGAAACGAGACAGTCTAGATTTTACATGAGATCTTGAACTATCGATCCCGTCACTAAGGCTAGGCTCTTGAAATAAATCTCCTTGAGATGTCCGGGTACAGATCTGATCAGACGAATTTGCAATTTATATTGAGTAAACAACACAAAATTCGTGTTTGCCACAAATAAGTTCTCACATGTCACTTCAGATGTGAACTTCACAAATGAGTAAGTTGCAAGATGTCAGAATTTGACATTGTCCCTTGAGATATTTCTTGTCCACTCTCATGTTAAAAGAAAATTTTATCCTTATACGATTACGTAATGATACCTATGTAAGTTGGATCAGTAAATTGTAACGAATTCAAATATAAATGGATCTTAGCAAATTCTTTCACTTACGCTTAATGGTATGACGTTTTCTTCTTATTTATTCCAAAAGTTAGTTTGTAAAAGTTTCATTGCTATTTTGAATTTCTATTTCAGTTGTGGCTTCCTCTTGATAAAGTTGACCACATCGTCTTAACAGTGGATCTTGGTCGTTATCACGATGCTCTTGCGAATAAATGAGTTCGACGCTTCTTTCACTTTTTCTTTTGTTTTGCGAGCAGCGTCCTTCGGCGAGAAAATTGCGAGCCGCTCACCTTGAAGATTGCTACATATTCCGCCACTGCCTGTCACCTGGTGTACCAAAAAACCTGTATCGGAATCGAGACCGGAGAAAAAAATGTAAGTGCATATCAATTGTGAACATTCAATTGATATTTTTGTTTTATTGACAGTCAAATTTCCAATTTTACACAAATTTTCCAGTTTTGATCTCATAAAGAAACTAAGGTGAACAATGTCAGGAAAAAAATTACCAGATAAATTTTAGAATTCTCATGCTTTTCTCCATTCGATTTTTTACAAATGACAAAAGCTAATGATGTCTCAGCGTACGAGATGTTATCCTGGCTATCGATGACGTTTAGACCGTAACAAAACTTAGGCTATGTGAGAAAAGAACAGGAAGTCAACACACACCATATCCGTTAGAGCGACTAGGCTCAAGTACCCCCCAAAAATATTTCAAATGATGGTTTGAACCATTCCCTATCCAGTGGAGATGAATTTTCATGCCCTTACGGCGCAAAATTTTGAATTATTTTACTTTAAATTACTGTGTGCTTATATGGAGAAACTTTCGCTTTTTTGACATTATGGCAAAGGTATCGGCTTAGCATAGCGAAAAAAAACTACTAAAACATAGTAAATGGAAATAGGAACGCAATAACGTTAAGATTTTCATACCTTACGGTGCATTTACAAGAATAATGCACCAAAAATTGGGGAAAATTCTGTTCAAAGGAAAATGACAGCCACGTCACGTGAGTGAATACAATGCTACCTTTGTCAAGGAAAGGGTCAAAGAAGTATCTAAATTTATTATCAAGTTTTAAAATCACAAAATAACTGTCTTCATCCAATAGTAATGATTTATTAATTAATAAGAACCACTTTGGTGAATATTTCCATATTTTGTGAATAGTTGGCAACTTGACTTCAGTCAGCAAGGATATAATACTTTAATACGTTAAGTGCGACGAGGAAATGCAAACATGGAGGGGTTGTACTGGACGCCCTGTGAGAGTTTTATTGTATAGAGTCTTTCTGACAGAAATAAAGAACTAATATTTACTTAATTGATTTTTAAAGTAATGGTGTCTGTAGAGTGTATATTGTTCGAATAGAAGACATAATATGGGGATGCATGGACGAACTGAGAAATAGACAGGGATTCATCGACCAAAATTACATATGGTAAGTTAACATTAAAAAATCAACAACTTGTAAAACTGAGAAGACGTTTTACTAGCTCTTTCTGAAATCATACGCGTGGAGATAAATTATTACAAATGGCAACTCTGGTTGAAAATCTTATACGATTATCTCGTATTTCTTACAAAAAAAGGGATTCTGAAGAATTCTAATATGCTAGAAATGTATCGAAGTGTATCACTTTGCATCGAGAACTGTTTCTTCAGATCACTCATGTTTACCTTCTAGTTACTGTTCGTGAGTCGTATCTAGAAACCTCTCGCGTGACTATTTCACACCATCGGTACGGAAATTCTGGATGAAAAATGACTATTTAAACGCTATCGGTTTACGTGCATTCGTGAAAAACATCCGAAAGTTACTTTCGAAGCTTATTAGAAAGGATAACTTCCGTACGGGAACCAAACAAGAACAAATTGCTTCGAAAGTAACGTAAGTGAAATAAGCCTCCGGGACTTTTCACAGGTTTTTCTACAACTACCACTACATTTATTAGTTTATTTGTTTCCATTAATAGTGAGTATTTGCCAGCGATCAACCTGTTCCTATCTTAGCCACTACGGGGTTTAATTCAAGACCGCTACAGCAACCAAGTTCATCGTACTTAACACACTTATTACTTGATGCAGCTTTCCAAATCCTGCTCCAGATGGCCACCTAACGCCCCTTCTCCACCCGGTCAGAAAATTCTCCTTGAGCCTCGGGAGGTGGTCACCGGAGGTGGTAATAGTTTGCGCTGGTAATCCAGCTGCTTCTTCCTCATATACCATTGCATCATTGTTTTATATTACGGAATATATTAATTGTAAATCAACCAATGAAGTTCATTTATAGTTTTAAAATAACGAATTTCAATTTTATGAACATTACCGTACGACACAGACGAAATTTTATGCGGCGCAGAGTGCACAAAAGAAATGGAAACGCATTCTAAGATAAAAATACAAGTTTACAATCATTACAGAAAAGCGCATGAACCGAGAAGCAGTCGGAGCAGCAATATTTTAATTATGATGTGATAACAAAGATTAATATTATTATCGCAGATAGCATTTGACCTCTACAAATAAACTTCCAATATCCAAATAGGTTGATGGCTACGAATTGTGTGTTGTTGTTTTTGTATTTCGATATAACGGAGGGATAGAAATACTAAAGTTGAATGTCTATAATTTTATACCTCAATTAAATACTTACCATTTTGCGCCACTCAGCTTAATCTGGAGAAACGATATCAAACAATTGATATTAAAAAAAATAATTAATAATAAACAATTTCTATTCCTTATAATTCATCGAGAAAATCACAGGAAAATCATTATTTTTGTTTGCATTACTTAACTTAAGCCACGTGAGTGAAGGTTTGCCCATACACAACCTAGTTTCAATATGTATTGGAGCCTTAAATTCCAAAGTGGAGGAGAATTTGGCAAGATTACGACATCGGAAATCATCTTTCTTTCAGGAATCATCTGTCACATATTGATCACATTTGTTTTGATACGTAGGTGTGTGATTTTTTTTGTGTAAATAAGAAGCAAAATTTTAAAAGGAATAAAAATAACGTATTTATTCAATTCATACAACAAAACAGTTCAGACAAAGAAAAATATTATACACAATTGCACGAAAAAGTAGAATGTAATGAAATTTAAGACAAAAGAATTTTGAATTGCTCCAATATACAGAATAATACAGAATCCAATATCAATGTGAATTTCTATTCAACTGTAAGGGTAAAAGAAACAGTATGTTTTGTAATATTAAAATTTTTCAGAGCAAAATGTCATCTAGCGTTTTCGTTCCAGCCTATTTTTGTCTAAGCTCTCCGAATGAAGTTTGAGACTGTATTCAACTCTTAGTCATTGACACAACGTTTAGTATTTGAGAACATATTGGTTGAGTTACGTTAATAAGTCGAATATATTTAATTATCTTCGAAAAATTATTCGTTTATTAATCAAATTGTTCTAATTTTTCACACATATTTATCAATATTATTTATAAAGTAACTGAACTGAACGCTGTTTCCCTTCAAAGTATAACTGAAAAAAAAATGTGTTCATTTCAAAATACACTATTATAGGAGATATATTTTGAGATATTGTTGTGGTAACATTTGTAAAGCTCTTAAAATGTCTTCAAAAATTCTATTTTGCAGTAATTTGTAATCTTGGGTACTATTTTCTCTGTGTGAAGCTTATCAGAAATGCTTTTTGATGTTTATGAAGATTACACCCTCAGTACATTCTAAAATTAGAAATATTAAAGAAAAATGCTGTGCATTTACTATTTCTGAAAGCTTTGATTTCAGTTGCTTTTCATACGAAACAAGCAACGCAATAACCAATTTTGAAGTTCCAAAACCTTGGAGCAATCATGAAAATTCATAAATATTTCATAACAAAAGCTGCTCCTTAGACCTTTCTGAAAGATAAGGTAGTTTTAAATGTGTTGAATATTATGCAACTGAATTTCGATTTTCCGTGGACGGTCCTAAGACAAGAACTAAAATATCTTATTATATGGTTTGACATTCACGAGTCAAATATCATGTTCAAATGAGTATTAAAGAGAAAAGTGTCACAAACTTTGTACAAAATTATAACTGAACCTTCCTTTGAACTATTCCATTTTCTTTTGAAAATGTACTAAAGAATTAGTATCCGGAGTCTTCGATATTAGTCTTCTCGTACTTTTCTTTGTAGTTAGATTCTGGTCGAAGCAGGTAAGGTGAAACACGAGTAATATCTGTCCGTACAGTTCACTCATTTCACAAGTCTCTGTGTCACTTCATTCACAATCTGAAGTGGTTTGCGAAAAGCACATGATTAATTCTGGAAGTCAGCGAAGAGCCATGGGGGTGGAGCGCGTAGCAGAAGGTGCGGCGCATGCGCGGGAACAGGTGCTCGTAACAGAGCATCGTGCCAGCGACGAACAGCCGGATGCTTCTCGTTCAAGAAGATCTCATCCATCGGCACCTACGAGTCATGATAAGAGTGATAAAGACATATAAGTAATTAAAATAATTATTCGTGTAAAGATAATTTTACTGGGTATAATATATGCTTCATCAACTTAAGAATTGCAAAAATTACACTAGAAAAGAGGTCTCTGAAGAATGGAAAATAATATGTTTTTATGGGGAGTCTCCATATTTACCATTCTGTATTTTCGATTTCTCTTCTAAACCAAAGTAAAAATGTTCTCCCCGTGACAGATAATAGAAGAAGCTATTACCACCACGACTGTTTTCATTATGAACTCCGAGTACCTACTCGGGGAGGGAAGTTTGCATCGTCTGCGGCCAGGTGTAAATTGGGATGGACCGGGACTCGAACCCAGGATTACTGAACTGACCGCAGGTGAGCTGCCACTACACCACCCATCTCGACTACCGAAGCTCGAATACAACATCCACCCGGCCTGATTCGGTGAAACCGTGTCACACCCCCATACAGGGGATAAGTGATCACAGGCGGCTCCCGATGTTGGAAGCACTTATACCCGGTTTCCACGTACCTACGTGTCGGATGCTATTTTGAACTAACAACAGGTTCACCGGATCAGTTCGGGTGTACAGAATTTGGGTGTCGAGACGGCTGGTGCACTGGCAATACACCTGCGGCCAAAGCAGGAGGGTCCGGATTTGAGTCCCGGTCCGTCGCAATTTTCACTTGGCTGTATAAGATGAATATTTTCTTTACAAAAAAATGAGTTAGTCAAGATTGGAATTTGGGGTATTTCATTGAATGAGGCAATATGAGTTCGTGAGTGGTCCACCAGAGTGATTGCATCATCAAGAGCGACGAAGTAAATTAATTCCGTGAACACTGTGATACATAAAGTGAAGTTAATATTACCGTAATCTCACGAATAAAAGATGTACCAGTATTTAAAAAAGTTAAGATATATTTTTGAACATCACATATTAGATGCACTTCTGTAGAGAAAAGAAAACTTAGGTAGAATGAAAATGACTAGTACCTAGTTCTTGAAATGAACGCTTAATTTTGAATAAAATCATGTAGGTACAAAACATTAGGCTAATCACATGTCAGTCATGCAGATGTGTTACTCGCATTGAGTTATTTCTATCACCCCTCCATAGTATAACGTCATCAAGGGTGTTAGTGAGATACAATATTTTTATGACTTTTCATCAAGATATGTTGGTATTTTCTGCGAAAGTGCTGGAATCTATTCCGCCAAAACTGATGGTGCATTTTCAATCATTTTGATGGAGTCAAAGGTAACTCACCAGAATGCAACTTTGGGGGATATTACATGTGTCTTAAATCCTTGAAAATGAATGGAAAAGGGGACGACATATTCAGACAAAATTAAGGATACAAGGAATACAAAGTAACTCATAGAATATGAAAAAGAAAATTTATTTTCGATTATAAGACACGCCTCCAATCCAAGACGAGCTCCGATTGGTATGTGAAACTGTGAAAAAAAGGCTTAGTGTTATATTAGAAGAAATACGATAGTTCCAATGTGCATCTTAGGATATTTTTGGAAGAAGATACGAAATTAAAAAGCGATCAATGAAATAAAAATTTATTTTAGGAATAAAGACTACCTAGTTTGATAGCTGTTGATTTATGAATAAGAAGAGATCAAATGATTTATAAACCTGATCGAAGAGTAGTGCTGACACGTGTTGGAAGGCAGCAGCCAACGCCTCCTGCAGTCGCTCGCGCATCACTGACCACAGAGCCTTGCTCTGGCTGTCCAGTACCGAGTTTAGCTCCTCACCTGTAGACGTAACAACTTCCCATTAACATTTAGTGCAGTGAAAGTGAGTTATACTATTGATGTTCCATTTGAGGGATGGTATCTACTGCTGTACAAATGCAAAGGAATACAAGTAAATTTAACATCAAACGTCATTACTAAAAATCATACTGGTTTTGAAAGCGCTACTTATCCTTCTCCGAAAGAGATCGATCATTTCACAACATATTATCATTAATTTATTAAGCAATAAAAATAATTATTGTCCTTATCAAATAAGTTAAGTAAAATATTCAAAAAATGTTAAAAGTCTCCCGTTCATATTTTTTTATTTGGACGGAAGTGATTTCGAGAGGAACTATGTCATTTCAGAAAAAAATCGACTGTTTATTTTTATTATATATTTTGCTTGTAAATTATATTATTTTGTATGTAGTTATACAATAATTGTATTTTTTATTTGTAATGTAACATATTGTAAATACCATTATCATTCCTGTAGAGTGACTAAAGTAACTAAAAATGGAAATATTCTTATCAAAAAATTAATATGTCGGCTGAATTTTTCCCATCTCGTCCGAATCCCATCTCATCCAAATGTTTTCAGTGGTAGCATTGAATAAAATTTGCTACCTGAGCGACTCTCATCTCACGCGAACCCTCCAACTCGAAAGTCTAAAAGTACTTTACTCACTACTCATATAGATCCGATGAGAGAGAACTCTACATTTTCCTTGTATGCACCTGGGCATCACCACCCTTGAAGCATCTCCGCATTCGGTACGCTTTGAAAATCTTCAACTGCAGAAATCGCCCTCCCAACCAAATGTGACGTCTGTTCCCAAAGTTTCTCAACAAAGAGCAGGATCGAAACGAGTTGATAAACCCGAAGCCCAACGAGCTTCATCACGCCCTACCTCCATCACACATTACACATAGGTCAGGCGACATAGGTCAGGCGACATCATAAACACAGGTCATTACACATAGGTCAGGCGACATCATAATTACCGTGAGTGAGAAAGACGACTCAAAATTGTCGATTTGTAGCAATGAATTATTTGACATGACACTATAATGGCGAGACTAAGAATATTAGTATTATATCCATACATTTATTCTGTAAAATATGTCATAGAGTCTATGAACCTCTCTGCAATTACTGCACTCGACTTGGTTAAACCCATTTCAGACGTAACCCTATAGTTAATTTTGAGCTAAAACATTGTCATTTATAATTTTTCGGTGTGTTTCATATGATTGTATGTCTAATGATTGTTAAGATTTCATTCGCAGAAACTATGAATTACGTTACATCATAAATATATTTGAGTCACATAAATTAATTACTTTTAATTAATTAAAAATATTTTTCTATTTTATGGAGTGATTTGAGTTCTTGATAATAAGGCTAGAGATTAAATATAAATTATATTCCAGAAGCACATTCGAGTTATATAAATGATTTTAAAGACTTCTAAATTTTAAGTAACAATATATATATATATATATATATATATATATATAT
>NNCF01127016.1:842645-882522 GCA_002313205.1 Laupala kohalensis
TATATATATATATATATATATATATATTGCTATTGAAGTCCATTAATTCTATCATTCATCTTCTCGTGTTTTCGCTGGGATCAAAATGAATATACATTAGCTCTAGTAATGACACTATTTACTTCCACTTCTTGAATGTCGTTATTAAACGACCTTAAGATCTACACAATATTTATTGTGATAGTACTTCAGCTCACAACATTTCCACCCTTCATTAGTTCTGCTTTATACTTTCCATTTTCGTTACTATGAAATTTCATCTTTAATTCTCAAAACCCTTTAAGTGGTAGTTGAAAAAATCGAATTTTGCAAAAGAACTCTTTACAGCTCCTGTAATCAGTATGATTTTGTACCAGAATAAATACATGGCTCAGCGGAATCCTTGAAGAGAATGCTATAATTGTTTGAAAACAATCAACTGCGCCTACTGTTTTGTAATTTTAAACAAAACAGTTAATTAGTGTAATCCGCAAATAAATAGCAGAAATACTTAGAGCGGAAGGAACTATTCAAATTACTGACAGTACTTTCAGAGTTATTTAATCAATAAATTCAAATTTATTCTAACATTTCAAATGGCGTTTTAGAAAACTTACGTGATTCTAATTTAAATTAATCGTATTATTGTAATATATAAAGAGTTACAACTCTACACAAAACTACTGTTTTATACCTCCTGTGTTATACCACCTCGTACTACTCCCCATTCTACTATTTTATTACCCTCCCCGTAATTCCACTGCAAAATTCAATTCTTTAACGAAATTAAGAATAAAACGATACAATGAGTGTGACCTTAGGTACACATTGCTTACAAATATTCGACTTCAAGAAGGAAGGAAATCTTAGTACACGCGTTGTGTGAGGAACGCTATCAGCTACTGCTCGAGCATTCCGCTCCAACCTGTTCGGCAAGTGAACCAACAAAAAAAATGTTGCAAGAGTCTAATAAAACAAGCGACAGATGGTCCCCGTTTTCGCGTTGTTGAAAATTAAGCTTTCTAAATCAAGGTAATGTTCGCATAAGAAAGAAAAAAATACTCCATTTTTGTATCCATTGGAATTTTTGATGATGATGTGATTGTTTGAATGTGGCCAATTGTTTGCGCTCGTTAACCTTATTGGACAATGGAGAGAATATGTTTGAACGCAGATTTGAAGATTTCTGAATATGATTTCGTTCAATGTAGGAAGTCTTTACTTACTTCTGATTAGCTAACTTCGGCTTCATCAAAAATATACACAATAGATCAGCTATATAAAGTAAATTTTAGGAACTTGATTTGCTTTTTAAGCAGACAGTTATTCTGTTATTAAAACCTAACATAAAAGAACACACGGAACATATATTAAAATTCATTATTGTGATAAATGCACCAGTAAAACCACAATATGTCAAAAAAGTTGTTAAAATCATATTAAAACTATAATAATTTCTTTTTGTACATTACGTCTCGTCTTTCTGTTCAAGACATCTTCAGGCGTGTACAGTAGTAACACGTGTACAGTAGTAACATGCCTGAAGATGTCTTGAACAGAAAGACGAGACGTAATGTACAAAAAGAAATTATTATAGTTTTAATATGATTTTAACAACGTTTTTGACATATTGTGGTTTTACGGGTGCATTTATCACAATAATAAATTTTAATGTGTGCTCCGTGTGTTCTTTTATGTGAGGTTTTAATAACATAATAACTGTCTGCTTAAAAATCAGGTCGAATAAACTATTTTAATTGAAATAGTAGACGTAAAATTACGTGGTGAAAACCCTGTCACATTGAAGGGCAATAAAATATGCAAGAGAAAATCTTTAAGTAAAACTCGAACTTAACAATCCTGTACTCAAATGTACGTAAAATATGTAGAAATAAAATCATTGTCGATGTGTTTTCAATTATTATTGATTCTGATGTTCTTGGGATACAGCGTAGTAAGGCAATGGAATTCGAATTACAAAGCAAACCTTGCTTATGAGTAACATATCTCAATTTTCATACATTGTTTAACAAAATAGATTTCTTTTTTGAAGAAACATTTTTAAAATTGTCGACATTGATTAGTTCTCTTCACGTAAAAATATCTCGATGCGGGAATATTTTCTGCTTTGCATTTTGACCTTTGCACAGAATAATGAGGCGGTGTAAGCCGACATCACGACTAAAGCATAATGCTCATTGCTTCATGTTGCATATCCATCTTGGAAGTGCAATTGCAAGCAGAAAAGGTCACAAATAATCTATAATCTCGAAAACTTAACGTGTAGGAAAAAATACGTACACGTAGGAAAAAAATTCAGTTTCAACTGCAGTTTCATTTCACGTTCTGGTGTAAAACAATTCGCATTGCTTGAATAAAAAAATCAGAAATATGACGTGGAAGACAGGTTGTTTTAAATGGAAGAATTTTGTTTCAAACATTCTTTTAATTTTAATCATTCAAAAAGATTCCACAATTGATATTCCAATCGAACTACGTCAAACTACAAAGAATTAACGAAACGGCGAGTTGGTACTGTATAATTTATCTATCATAAATAAATAAATATTATGTTTTATCTACTTGAATTACATTGTTTATAGAGTGTGTTCAATTTATGTAAACACTATCTCCTAGAAAATGTTTTCGGTGTAATTTTGTAACTTGTAAAACCTGTTTTGCAGAAGACTAATGCAGAAAAAAAATAAAGTTTCGTATAAGTTGTAAATCTTTCGTAATTAATATACCAATAGCTTCAAGATCACAGTAAATGAAATTACCATCTTTCCCAATATATAAAGCACAATAATATAAGTTACCATGGTATTTTCATGTGTCATAAATATAAATCTTGTTTTTCTTCACTATCAATTTTGAGTTTCCCGTAGAAAAATCAAACAAAATACATCAGAATTAAGAAAAATGGAGGCAGTACGTAAATAATGAAATAAAGAGTTAACATTCAAGTGATACTGAAACGTAATACGTGTTCCAATAGCAGTCAAAAGAACGTGCGAGATCATATGCTCAGGTATAGCAATCATTCATCATAAAGCGATCTCAAATGCCAGGCGATCGATTTAATGACTCTCATAAATTTCTAAGTCTAGTTAGAAACCTTACTCTGCGAGTGTATTAAGCAAGTGATCACGGTTGTGTGTGTATGTCTTGGAGAGATATAACGGTTGCCTCGCTGTTACCGCAAGCAGCTTAAATTGACAAATTGAGTTTTACGTCATAATAACTGATTTAAATTTCATCATTTCTTAATTATACACTCTGAATTATACAGAGTTTATTCTCTGAATTATACAGAAAATAATCATACAGAAGGAATGCATTAATACTAATTCAAAGAAAACTTCAACGTCGGAATGTAAGAAAATTGGAAGTGTCTTAGCCATGGCGGTTTTACGATTTTTGTTCTTGTTGAAATAAAACACTTTGTCCATTATAACAATATTATTGCTATAAATGAGTGACTATGAGAGGAATCTGTGATTGTGTTCAGAAATCTTAATAAATATGCCAAAAACTAAAGGTAACGATAAAAATGAATGAGATTTTAACAAATCGAAAAGGAAATTTTCATCCAAGTAGATATCCTGTTATAGAATGTGCCATATACAGCTTTCCTGAACATTCTCTCAAAGTTTAGATGAAACGTTGTTTATCTTAGTAGAATGTGAATGGTTGGTTCAAATAGAGACACGTTGAATAGTGTAATTTATTGAGTCATGTTCATGTCCATGAGTCTGTTAGTGAACAATAAAAAAATAATTAACGGAACATTGAAAGTTTATAACTGTTCTCTGAAAAAAAGTTAATGATACATCTAACTGTGTGATTTAAACCTTGTTCCTCGAGGTGTTCACCATTTCAATTACAAGGAGAAAGTGCTTCATCATTGTATATTGAATAACGTTCAAAAGAACAACTTTCGTGTGTATAAGTGACATAGCTTACGGAAGACTTGAAAAATTATAAAAAATCAAAAATCTTCAGAACTTTGAGAAAAATATACTTTTTCATGAATCTACGAGCTTTGGAAGGTGGTTAACACCGTAAATATAGCAGACATATAAGGGAATGAGACCAAATAGTAACTTTGCCAAAACAGCTGAATTTGAACACTTCTGTGAAAAATTACTAATAATACATAAGTATATAGTATTCTCTTAACGGGAATTTACTATTTTACTTTACTTATGTTTGCTAGTGAATGTTATATAAATAATAAGATGCTGGGATATTTTAGTCTGACTAATGTATACGCCCTTATTATATCCTCTTAGCTTCTCAGAGATTGATATTAAAATTATTGAAAAATTACCGGTGCACAGAATATTTAGTCAACTGATATTAAATCGAAGTTCCTATGAGGTCTAGCCTGTAAAACATTTCCGGATGATTCATTGATTTTATAAAACACCCTACAGTAAGGTACCAAATACCAATTTAAGCTCCAAAGGGGATTCCCCGGTTAAGACATGTGAAATGCCACTAATTTTCAAAATTAAATTTTATTACATTTTTTTTGAAAGGGAGGGGAGTACAACATCTCGCAAAAAATATAATTCCCCCTACCGAACCTCTAAAATACAATATTGAGTATTTTTGCAGCCATTTCACAATTTCAAAGAAGTTAAAAATAATTGAACATGTTGTGGAATTGACGGAAAAACTACAAGATTATAATACAATACGTGAAAATTATTTTACCAGAATTAGAGTTCAAAAATCTATATGCAAATAAGATAACCAAAATTACCCGAATGAGAACACAGTCTAATAATAATAATAATAATAAGAGAGTACATAAGACGAGTCCGAGAAGTGTTACGGACTGAGTTAACATAAAAGAATAAAATACAGGCCATTAACACCTTGGCTTGTCCAGTAGTAAGATCCAATGGACATGGGAATACTTGATTGGTCCGTGACTGATTTCAAACGGATGGACAGGAAAACCCGAAAACTCCTCACTAATCCTCCTAAGATGATGCATCCTCGAGCGGATGTGGGTCGATTGTAGAAAATGGAGGGAGAGACCTAACCCATCTTGAAAATACAATCAAGATCACGGTCATGGGACTGCGAATGTACATGAAAGGAAAACCACATTCCAACTATATGAAAATTGTCGAAAAATGTGATGATGAAAAGCACCCAGTAAATCCTTATGTAGGCTAGGAAAATCGTATTGAGAAGAAATTTTCGGCAATGAAAACTCACAGGTCTGAAAAACTGCCACAATACAAGCCAAATAACTGTGAAATCAACAACTCTAGCTCACATGGCAAAAAAAGAACCTTCATGTCCAATTTACCAAAAGGATTACCGCTGAAAGTATTAATGAAGGAGCCTCATTTTCATGGCTAATAAATGGTAACTGAAAGGAGAAACGGAAGTTCCGGTTACTGCTATTCAGGACCAAGTAATAAGGACTAGGAACTACGAAAGAATGATATTACATCAGGACAAGATGGCCTATGCGAACTATGTAGAGAAAAGCAAGAAACAATCGACTATCTAGTTTCAGGATGCCCCATTTTGGCTAAGAGTGAGTATTTGGTAAGGCATAACAGAGATTGTTCATATATACAATTGACGTATATGTAAAACTTTCAGGTTCACTGTGGAAGAAAACTGGTATGGACACGAACCTAATTCTGTGAACTCCAATGAGAAAGTGACAATCTTCTGGAACCAACCAATGAATACCGACAGGAAAATCAATGCAAATCGGTCTGACATTGTTCTGAGGGACAAGGAGAGTAAGAAATGTTTTCTTATTGATGTTTCTGATCCCAGTGACATGAATGTTGTAAGCAAAGAGGCAGAAAAACTGCTCAAATATAAAGACCTAGCTATTGAATGCCAAAGAATGTGGGGAAGGAAAACAAAAGAATACCCTCTTATAATTGGAGCCACGGGAACATTGAGCAAATATATAGAAGACAATCTTCAGAAAATTCCTGGAAAGACCTATCTATCTGAGGTCCAAAAAATAGCCATTCTGGGGGCGGTTCATATTCTCCGGAAAGTGTGCACCTAAGAATTTCTCTAGGAGACGCAGCCTAAGGGAAGTGGAGCTTCCTTGGACGCGTTTCGATATACTCACCAGCTATGCTGAGAAATAAGTCCAAAGAATAATAATCATCATCATCTAATAAAAGTGAATTATTTGGAATGTCTGTTACATGGAAATCAGAATGGTAATCGATGAAATTATTGGAAAATTTAAAGGGCACTTCTGAAGAGTTATTGCAACAAAAAAAGACAAGTATGGTTAATGTTGATGAATTACAGGAGAGAAAAAACAATTAAAATTTGTTGCTAATCAATACATGTGAATCTTCACTCCCATGACTTTTAACAGCGTAACTTATTAATGTATCCGCCAGAGTTCAATTAAGTTACGTGAGGGGCCATTCCACGTCAAATCAACAGTTTTAATAGATTCTTACACGACCAACACAGATTTTAATAAAAATTTGTAGGGAGGTATCCATCCTATGGTTAAGGAAAATACTTAGTATTGTTGTAAAATTTCAACCCGTTAGGAAGTTACAACAATGTAAAGTGTAAACAAAATGCCCCAAAACGGCACTCCACAAAACTTTTGAATTCCTCTGGAAGATCTCCCAATTGAGATAGAGAGTTGGTAGAGGTGTCATTTCAAAGCTTACTGAATGATCTTTACAATGGCTTGCTATATGACATAGTAGGTCAAAGAGGAAAAAAAATGTTCAAAATCAAACTTTTGTTTTCTCAAAATATGCATCTTTGAAAATTTTCAAATTAATACTTGAAATAGTTCATATCCTTGTTAATCATATGCGAAAATATGAATGTGGGATGAAAATGGGTTCAGTATTAAAATAATAAGAGGCTGTAGGTTTCTTACCGCGTACCGTGTACAGAACTAGAATTTTTCACTTAATTCGTGCTATATACTATTATTATGTTAAATATTGCAAAATATATTTTTATAGATACGCGCCTCATTTTGATATAATTATGGAAAGTTCAAAGTAATGTAGTGCTATTGATGTAATATTCCGTGAAAAATTCGACAAAAATATTCACTATTTTAAAGTGGGTTTCAGTGAAGGCTATTATTTTACTTGTTATTCAAGAGATGTTATTACCAGAAATAAAATTTAATTTTTCGATGTGTGACACCAAATACAAAAATCTACTTTAAGATACAAGAAAAATTGATGTACCTTGAAATTTCATAGTAAATAGGTCAGATTTAAACCTAAAATATTTTTTAGTGCTGATTCTAGTGCTAGGATTAGTATTTTCGTTTTTTTCTATTTAAAAAAAAGAGAAATATCCGCAAACTGAAAAATTTACTGTTTCGAGACTTGTGGTTGGGGAGAGAAATTTTTTGTTTTCTTATAGTTTTTGTGACCGAAAAATTAAGTTAATATCATAAAATTTAAAAGTTACGAGTTCACATGTCTTACCTTTGAAAAATATGGAATTTCTCAATTTAAATCATTCTGTGACGTAGTATTGTATTTCACTCGGAAAGGTAAGCGAAGATGCACATCCATATATTGGAAGACATCATTTGGTATTTTTCAAAAGATTCATTTGATTTGGTGACAAAAAAAATGGTCTATATGTGTCTAAAAGGAAAGTATTCCACAAAAATGTTTCATTAACTTCCATTCTTACATTTATGTTGTTTTTCTTACAATCGATGTATGTTCATTAAATTTTCAGAAGTTCTTTCGATATTTTCTTGAAAGTGTCATTTTATTGTTATTGTATTTATGTGTTGTTATCGATATAATATTGTCTGCTTCCGGATGACATTCCAACCGCAAAATTATTATGACTATTGTAGCTATTAAAGTAGACCTACTATTAAAGTCTCTACTCAATTAACCTTGGAATATATCGCCCACAACATTGACGTTTCTCAAGACTCATGACGAAGCATATCCACTAACTAGTTAAGAGTTGTCTCACCAATACAGTTTTGAAACTTCCTGGTCGCTAACCTATATAAAACACCCTCCTTTAATCACCGTCTACGACTCATGGCTCCTAAAAAATGAATCCTCCTCATGGCGCACCACTTTTTGAGGTGAATTGCTTTTATATTTTAATTTTTATGTTAATTAATTTATTACCATTTTGACCTACGTAAATTAATAAGGAAGAAAAAGTTCAAGCACGACCTGATATTTATCATAAATAAGTCGCCATTTTTTATCAGGGTGTGTTTGCTCTCTTTTTTTCTTCTTTATTCGTGTAGGTCAAAATGGTAATAAATTATTGAGCTTATAAATTAAAACTAAAAAAAGTAATCTTAAGAAGTGCCAATCGGGTGACTTTTTCCTCGGGTGCCTCGGGATAGGACGAAGTGCGTAAGTGTGAATATGATAATGAGTATTTCAATCCTTCGGCGGCTACGAAGCATCGTTTAAACAATCCTTTAATGTTTAACATGTTTAAGTGATACTTGCAATTATGGCGAAAATTGATTCACTTCAACAATATTACCTTGAATTACGCTGAAAGCAATTTAAAACGGCATTTATGAACATAAAAACTAAAATAGTAAATTACTACTGACGAGACAGTAGCCCTACCACTTGAAATCGCCCGTAATTATACTCTTGTTATAACATCAAATTGCTTGGTGAAATCAATACTCATGATACCTGCATAGACAAATGGTAGGCCAGCAAACACAAAGGTAAACAAAACGCAAACTATTTTTAGTTCATTTCATAGCATTGGATTCACTTAACAATTTGGACAAATGAAAAAATGAACGCTTGAATTGGGAATTGCTAAAAATACTGCAGATTTTTTCATAGTTTAAATAGTTTTTCTATAACATTCAACCCATTATAAAAATTCAAGGATTCATATAATTTACACACAGATCCCTTGACTAAAGCCTCCTTTTCTCTCGAAATACAATTAAGAAAAAACTCAGTCTCATTTTCGTACTCTCGTTCCAATACATTTCTTCTTTTTAAAGCGGAAATAACTTTAAGAAGTTTTCTGTACACTCCTTTAATTTTAGTGTATTCTAAAATTTTTCCATTTCTAAATCAAATTAAATCGTAAACGGTGTTCTTCACGAAAACGAATTCAGTGGACAACAGAAATCACAATATTCATCACTAGCAAATATCGCCAAACATTTAATTAACTTTCCAACTCGTAAATACTTATTTAAAACAAAATTTGGAGACTTCCAAGTGCCCTGGAGGTCTACTTCATGATTGCTATGTCACAGTGACATAATACTTTTTGCAAACATGTACTAATTTGAAAACATCGGGCATTCAAAATAGAT
Source organism: Laupala kohalensis (assembly GCA_002313205.1). Classification (NCBI taxonomy): domain Eukaryota; kingdom Metazoa; phylum Arthropoda; class Insecta; order Orthoptera; family Trigonidiidae; genus Laupala; species Laupala kohalensis. The sequence goes on from NNCF01127016.1 coordinate 851,959, forward strand.
AAAAATATCGAAATAGCAAAATGGAGAAAGTAGAAAATACTGAAAAAATAAATTACGTTTTCTCGAATTTTAAGAAATATATTTTATTTATTTTCTGATGCGGCGGGATTTTGGAAATTATTCTTGTTCATCTACCTAATCACATATACTGGACGAAGAAATAGGGAAGGTGTAATAATTTCATTTTTTAAATTCAAAATTGATAACTAGATATTAAAATAAAGTATTACTTTTATTTCAACTGACCTTTTACTCGGGTTTATTGTGAATGTGAAATGGTCATACAGATAAAAACATTTTTTGTTGTTGTTAATTTGACTTTTCTAACAAGGAATACAATCCAACCTCGTTCGATCGAATGTACAAATATTTCGCAAAGCGCTTTCACGAAAAACCTGTTTTCATATCTAGATAAAATACGTTCCTTTTGTGTCACTACAAAATTAAAGGGCACTATTAATAGAGTTGAAGATATGATTTTATTATTTATTATTATTATTGAATAATGTAAATTAATTCTTATTATTATTAAACCATTGATTTGTGGTAGTCATTTAGCTCTAACTATGATAATTAGGGAAAGCAAATTTAAGCTGTAACGATAAGATTCTTCAGAATCTTAGCTGAAACTGAAAAAGCTTCCTATTCGTAAAATCAGATGATAAAATAAATAAATCGTTTAAAAGACTCAAGAAATATTTTTTATTCTCAATCGATTTTCACGCTTGGTCATTTTGGTTGTTGCAAAGGTACTCACTGCGTCGAGGGTCCGGATCCATGGGTTCGAAGCGAGCGTGCATGCCCCGCAGAGACAGGAAGTCCACCCGCGCACCCTTCACGCTCATGTGAGTGCGACGTCCGCGTTCCTCCAGCGCGCTCTGGTAGCCGAAGAACAGCTCCACTCCATCTGACGCAAACACAAACAGAGGACGCTCAAGTCGGGAAATCGGCCACACGAGCGCGTGTGTTTAATGGCCGTAGCCAGTTCAGTGGGTTGTCGGGTACCACTCATGCAACACGGGATGGGGGAATCTTGCGGGCGTGGGATACTACTACTTCACTCCAATTCATTACGTACTCGTCTAGTGAATTTCTCAATGCAATGTGTTGCGACATCTAAATGGATATCTGCCTCCTGTACTAACTATGAATTAACTGGAAAACATCTAACATTCTGTTCGCTTTACCATTGAGTACTTCCATCGGAATCGATGAGTTGGTTGCAATATTGTTTCCGGAAAGTGGTGTAGCTTATTGTGTTCCACGGGCTGATACGCAGACTTTAACTGCTTTTTGGTAATAAATTGTAAGGGATTTTCAGGGAAAATTGAAATTGTTTCGGGAAATTGAGTCGGTGTATACAAAGGGTTCTAAGCACAATATACCTTTTCCGCAACATATACTATGCCACCGACATCCCTAAGTGCGTGCAAGTGAACCAGCAAAATAAAACAAAAAGAAGTAAAGAAAAGAAAAAGATGTTTAACTTTAATTCTACTTTCACGATTGATCATACAGGGGAAAAAAACTACCAACTTGCCAAAGTTTCGGATGTTGTTACATCATTCAACAGAGCTTGTTCCTGATTCTCTCACAATATGCAGGTCTCCTCCCATAGCTCATCATAACCAGTCATACAATTGATGCACATACATCAAAGATTGATTGATGCATATTGCGGGTGATGGTGCAAGCTAATTGTATTAGTGTATAACAAACCCTATTACTTACGTACGTAGTATACAGAAAGTTTTGTAATCGTGAGACACTTCGAAAGCGAGATTTCGACGGAAATATCCGTTTTGGCGATCCCTGATTCTGAAAAAGTTGTTTTTGACCTAGCGACCGTCCGTTTGTGCTCAGTGATTCTGAGTAAATGGATGAATCAATTTTATTAGTACTTTTTATTTACTGTAGAATTTATTTATTGTCGATGCACGTGCTCTGATTCTTATTTTACTTTAAAACGAAGAGTACTTCACATCAAGGTCAAAGTACTCTTTTGAATATTTCTCAAAAACGACTCCAACGATTTTGCTTAAATTTTCTGCACGCGAAGTACAATTAGTATGCATTACATCCGCATTAGCAGTATTGCGCTTGAATGTTTGGTATAGACGCAGTAAGATAATTTGTGTCTGCTACATTTACACATTAGTTTACTGTTTCAAGAAGCTTGAATATATTTAGCAGTGTAAATGGACCAAGCAGACGTAGAATACGCTGGAAATGGAATGAAAGATATAATAAAATACATAGGAGGACAGCAGACGCACTGCAGATATGAAAATGCATCAATTTCTGTCTATAACGAAATTACATTTACATAGTACTTTTACGATATTTATAAGACTATATGTTTTGCTATATGTTTATATATGTTTTGATTATGTTGCTATATGTTTTGAAATATTATTCTGAATGTTTATTTTTCTCTCAAATTTCAAATATAAGACAATAATAAGTTCATCTAGCGACTTTGAGCATGAATAGAGCACTGGAAGACGACGAAAATATAGAGGACCACGGCAGAAATGACCCTTTCACTATAGATTTTTTTTACTCTATTTGCAGACGGAGAAGCGTATATGAAAAAGTATGTGCAATGGTTTTGCACCATTAGTTTTTTATTTAAAATATGGTTCTAAAGGTTTTGATCAAATTCTCAGAATAGAGGTATTTGAGTATGAAAATGCAATCTAACTTGGTCACATTTTAGTTTGTTTCTTAATATTAGAACACTAACTATTATATAGTTGTAACTACACATGTTGTGTATTCCAAATGATAGATAACATGATTGTTTAAATTATCAATGCGAGAAGACTTGTGAAGAAAAATTAAAGATGTTTCTATCTTCTATTTAATGTATGTGCCTTTTAGAGCATACATACGAGGAGATAAACCGATAAAACCTGGAATTATCCCTTTGATCTCAGTAACGGGAAAATCTCAGCGAATTGCGGGTATGGTAATAGTACAGCAAAGTCGACCAATTACCGAAATAGTTACGTACCCAGAGAAGATCGGCTACTACATTTTATGTACTAATGTAGGATGTACTATTTACGTAAGAGAAGTTTGGATGCAAATAGTCTAATATACGTTCTGATGACTCCTCGTCGGGTTACTTCAGCGATCATTTTATTGTAGTCATAGTATTACACAAGTTCATGAGATGGTGCTCCGTAATTCAGCATCCATGTTGTACAGAAAAAAGAATCTGCTTCGACCTTAATCGTTCACTAGATTCTTGTAGTTACTGGTCTCTGATAAATCTAGCTATACTAATGTGACCTAAAAATTGTCGAAAAGGGATGTGTGTATTCTTTACTTGATAGAGAGCAGCGACTAACATAATAGAGCCACTGAATGAAATAATTTAGGCTGACCGAAACTAGAAGATAGTAAGTAGAATCGAATTCTGAACATAAATCTGGGTAAAGTAATGCATTTCAAATTAATCCTGAGCTTTGGTTTAGCGTTAAATTTTGAGATTTCCTCATAGTGATAGATCGTTCTAAATGAACTTCTTCAAAGTTTGGAAGATAACTTTTCAAACATTTTATAATACGTAAAATCAAAAATACTCAATTTTGTCGAGAATTCATCAAAAATCATTCTGCTCTTTAATAAATGGATACATAATTTAAAGAAAACAAGGAGCTAATTGTGGCGTAGATAAGATTATACTCACGTAATGAGATGTTGACACGACCATGAGCGTCCACGGGTTGGTCGAGAACCTGTCCTTGAGCTTTGAAGTCAGCTTCAATCAGCATCCATGGCACAAAAGCGTGAATGTCCAAGAGGCCATGCTTGAGGTCGGAGCTACAAACAAAAATATCCAAATTCGTCTCTTGAAATCGTTTATCATCTGTAGTAACAATATACTTGTAGTAAATAAAAAGAAAATAAATTTAATGACATGATGTTTTAAATGTAAATGATGTGAAATAAATAAATAATTGTTATTAATTAATTGTAGTGAATTAGTGTCCAAAGAAACAGATTTATATTATTTATAAATTTTCAGGGATTTGATAATAGACAATTTTTTTTATCAAATGAAGCAAACCATTTCTACAAAAACGTAGGGCTAAAACGGGCTAAGGAGACGTCTTACAAATGATGAACAATTAAATTTGAATATAGAATAATTCATTTGCTAAGTGCAGGTGATAAGAATTGTTACATGATTATATGATGATGACACATCACCCGTCAAAACGTTGGGTATGTAAATAAAACATTATCTATTTCGAAGGTCGTTTAAAATATTATCGCATATGTTACGTTAAATTCAGAATCTCCAGGTGGGTCTAACATTTGTACACTATGGGAAAAAAATATTTATTAGATGTCTTCTTTCTTGTCATTCCACCACACTCACTGCTTACACCTATTCATACCATTTTTTATTAAATGTTACCCATTGTTTTAAACAATTTTATTATCTATGGACCTATCTAGTCTTAATCCGCTTCAAAACGTATCTCTTTGTGATTTTCCCTTTATATCCCGTTATTAACAACCAATTGCATAAAGAAGTACCATCACAAAGATAACTTTTTGTATTATCGGCTAATACTTATCTCACGATTTAACTATGTACTATTAAATATTCGTTAATCGTAACCGGAGACTTCAATGACGAGACGCACGACGAACCCTCACTACACCTTCAGCGAGTGCTTCCCACGAAGCTTTCTTTTATAGTAACCCTTCTTAACCGCCATTTATCTACGAGATAATTATCATTATGATAAAACGGAAAATATTTCATAAGTTAGACACTTTTAGAGTGTACAATACACTTAAACTGCAATAAAAAATTACTTCACCGTATAGCCCTTGAGTGCACAATCACAATTTTATTTGCCCTTGAGTGCACAATCACACAATGGAAAATAACTCTGAGTTTGCCCCAATAACAAAAATATAAGAGTGAATAACCACGACACATCAGAGTCGATACCAGGGATATATCCACACTTGGGATGTTTCTGGGGCGAAGACCCAAACAGCGCCTGGGAGTGAAATCCACCAGCGATTTTTGTAGGGGTTAAGCCCTAAACGAGGGTCAGCGAACGACGTGAGTAAATAAAAGAAAACGAAAAAGAAAATAATAAAATGTCATATATAATGTTATTAAGAGTTAATAAAAACAGTACGGATGAATTGCTATCTTTAATATAACGATTGTTTTATTTTTAAACAGGACATTTGTCTCTTCTTGAACATAAAAATATTTTCTTAAAATATCTATAAAAAATTAAATGTAACCAGCAATTTTAATATTTTAATATGATAGATTTTTCCCCACAACAATGCCTAGTATATGAACTCACTGCATATTCACTCGAAACTTTTCACCAGCACTCAAACAATTTATCACGTTCTTTACGTTACAAATCTTTTTCATCAATATTTTTCGAAAGTAATGAAAAAAATTAAATTCTTGTAGGTGGGATAGATTAAGAAAAACCAACCTTATTCGCTCTTGATGATATTATATTTCATGTCATTTTTTATTTTATTTCATCGTCTTGTTTCGTTCACTGAGTAATTTACTCCCAGATTTTCCTCAGGAATTTACCTCTTTTGGGACACAAGGTACCTATCACTGACGAAGATGTACTTATTATAATAACATTGCGGTTATCCACATATTTCAGTTGAGAGAAACACGATTAAACAGTTTTAATTATAGATAGAACGTATTAAATCTGAAATGTATGAAATCCCGTAAAGTGAGAAGCTCGTCATTTTATTACATTAATACTACATTTATTATATCTCTCTTCCTCTATTTCCTCCCATCTATTCCGTACTCTCAATTCCATTTACTTACAACACAGACAGTACGTGAGCGCGTGTAACGCCGTGAGCTCGTATGCGTGCCAATACCAGGCTGAGATGAACGCGACTGGCTTGTGCAGGGATCACAAGCTCACCCGGCAGCTCAGTGGGCTCCAACGGAGGCAGCGCTAGCTCAGGCACACCTGTGCATAATACACTCATGTTAGTAGAAACGAGAGGGAACCTCTAGTGCGCACCATACAGGGAGCAATAATATTCCACAAAAAACAAAAAAACGTTTTCACACGATATAAGCTTAATAACATTTATAATTAAGGACAATCTACAAACTATGTAGCGCACCCTGCAAAGAAGGGAGTGATTTCAATTTATTAACCCTGTCTTACCGCAGTAGGCACTTGGTGTAACGACGCAAATTTTACCGAGTAATTTAATTTTAAAGTTTGTAAAAGTAGTTTTTGCGCCACGTAATGTTTGGAAACCTCTTATAAAGGATAAAATATTTTTTTACATTTATTTCAAAACTAAAGAAATACTTTGCGGATGGCAATATAATTTTGAAAAAATAAAAAACTAATTTCCTAGTTTAAAGACCCGTAAAAAGTTAATTGAAGTGAACTTATTGTTGACATTATAGTTACGTGTACTTGATTCCTGGGTTACGATATTCCCGGTTACAGTGGGAATAATCTCTAAGACATCTGGCTTTTTTTACAAAGACTTCATTTCGTCTCTTTTCTGGCCAAATTTTTTGTTAAAGAAATTCAGATTCAGCCAGATTTATCTCCGTGTACACCAGGATGTCAACAGGATGTCAAAGGGCACATCTTGCGCCCTTCCTCGAAAGCAGGTTTTAGCGAGGGTTGACCAGTAGGCTATCATAGAGGTACGGAGGAGGTCATGGGGAATTTTGAGAGCTAATGAACCTGTGACGTTCTGAACCTGTGATGAACGCAGAGGTAAATCACTTTGTTTATTATGTGTGAAACATTTGATAACTAATTAAGAAAAATATTAAACGGTATCACCAAGTGTGCGGCAAAAATGCGAAATACATTTTATTAATATTTTTCTTTATCATGATTTTTTTTTGCTTATTCTCTGTTCGAATTATGTTCAAAATCAAAATTGAAATAAATTGATTTACCTTCAGAAATTTTCTTTGACGCTTCCACAAACTCGCTAGTTTCATTGCGCGGAAGTCAGGAAAGGAATTTGAGAACATCTTCATGCTCTCCGATAACAGAAGCAGTTATCGCGATTTAGATCTCTGGGCACGTGGAGGAGTGTATCTCTGCTCGTGTGCCGTTCGCTTGACATCCCTGGTTTAAACGTACATGTTATGCCTCATGATTTTTTTTCTTATAAAGGGATCAGTTAATTAATTTCTTTTGATGGAGTTTCTCATACAATATAACCTTGGTAGAATCGTAAAACACGTGATGAAGATCTCGGTCTTCTTTATTTGTGTGTGAAATAGATGGAGAGACGGAAGAAGATGAATGACGTAAGTACTCACCGTGGATCAAGAGAGGTAACGTAGACTGAATGGCGTCCCGTAAGCAGAGATCGAAGTCAGGTTGTGTTATAACACATCTTTGCCAAGATGTAGCTGAAAATAGATCAATAAACATAACTTTTCTTATCCTCATTTCATTTCACACGATGAAGACATCTTTACCAAACTAGAATGTTGATTTTGTCCACAAAAATACACACAAATTATTTTGTATACTATGAAAATCCTATGTCATCTTTGCTACATGCGAGGCTTCGCGTATTTAATGACTAACACGTGAAGGAAATTCATTTGTAACAAAAAATAAACGTATAGGGAAATAAATGTATGTCGTGATATAATAATGAAGTGTGCTACATTTTTCTACATTTGCGACATGCAGTCATGTAATCTGATACATCTTGACGCTTGTTTCGAATTGCTGACACAATAGTATTATATAAATAAAGCTGCAGCTGCTTTTAATATCAGCGTTTTTTCGTATTTTCAGTTGGTAGCTTTTTTTCCTTATAATTAGCTGCGACTGAGAACAATGCTTGTCTTTTCCAGCGCGTTCACACGGCTTTCTCAGCTTACTATAAGTATTCTTTTTCTTTTACTTAATTATTCATACACATACATAAGAGTCTTTTGTAAATTTAACACCTTCGTTGCTGACATGTTAAAGAAACAAGTAGTTTCTATGTGATGTATAATTAGACGATAATCCTGTTGCATCTCTTGAAATAGTGTCATAACTTTCCTCGTTACGTAAAAATGAAATCGAACAGAGTCCAATTTTACATTTCTCGAAATTATTTTGGAAAGCAATCGTGATTTTGGGTCATAAAAATAATTAACTTATTTTCAACTTCGAGAACAGTGAACGAATAACAGTTTAATCGGAAGAATTCATTGGTATCTAGAAAAGAATGTTACGTAACTCTGAGGACTTGTTTCACCAGATGTCTGTAATTCACAAATGTATTTATTGGGATATCTAGGGGGAAACATGACGAAAACTAAGACACTGTCAAGTATCACTCTTGAAATGATAGCATACCACATGCAACTGTTATAATACCAAAACTTGACGGAATAAAGATATAAACAAACTTTGTGTTTGATCCAATCTTTTTGCTCGATATTCTCATTCTGTTAAAATTTATCATAATATTTGAATCGTTGGATTAAATTTTGAACTATGTCAATACAGTGGTACTACAAGATATATTGAATACTTGGAAAGACGGTAATGGAAAAACGATTGTAAATTATGTAGATTTTGGAATGCTTGAATGAATTGAAATATTTTAACACACGTATTTTGAATCATGTTCGAGGAAAATAAGTATATAATGCTGGAAGTTCTAAGAAATACACTGACTTTTTTCCCTTCAGTTTGATTTAGTATTACACGATTAAAATATTATTACATTTTGGAATTTTTAGCACAATTATCCGTTATTATACCAGGACATTTTTCCTTGGAAGTGGTCAGTTGAGGAGTACATTATCAAATAGAACAGGTTTCGCGAGGATCTAGGTCATCAACATGATTTACGTTAAGTGATAATTGTATTAAGATGCATCACGAGGTAACAGGGTATGTCTGGACGCGAACGTATTTTAGATGGAAAATCAAAATAGTAGAAATCCATTTTTCGAACTCCAATCATGCAGATCGTCAATTATTCAGATCGTTGGAGGAAGAAGAACAAAACTTACTATTTTTACTTACTGAAACAATTAGCTATAGTTTTAGTTTTTTACTGTACTGGTTTTTACCTCTCAATACACAGAAAATTAATTGACGTTGGTGACCTCCGACTACTCTTATTTGTTAAATTTCTGTCTTTATTTCTAAATCAGTGTTTTTACTTTCATAATATTGTGCTTTTATGCTTTTCTAATATTTTAAAATCATGTCACACAGATTTTAACCTTTTAAATGCAAGTTTTCACTTTTTTTGTAGGTACATGTTTATATCATTTTGTAGCGCAATTTTTTATTATTTTTTTAGTTTTTCGTATTCGAGTTTTAGTTTTTTATTTAAACATTTATATTATGTATTACTTTTTAGTTCTTAGAAACAGTATTTGATTACGTTATTACACTGTTACTTACAAAGCTACGGAAAACGACTCCAATATAGGTCGTTTTCCATTAGTTTTGTGTGTCTCACCTTTCTCAACTCACTTTTAAGGGTTCTATTCTCCTCATATGACATAAACTTGAACACAATGTCATTGGTAGTACATTTTTTTATTCCAGAAACTGAAAACCGTGGATTCGACGTCAATCTTTCCTTTGCAATTATTATTTTCTGTCATCACTTACTCACTCCCTTTTAAGGGTGCAATGGGAGTCTTATTCCCATGGGTACTAAATTTAGACAAACGATACTACTTATGCCACTATTAATCTCAGCGACTCCGAAAAGTGAGTTTATCAGTGACATATTGTGACCTTTTTACTCGTATGTCACTAAAAAATTACAATCACAAAATAAATCACAGAAGAAAATAATGTACATGAACTTTTTTCTATGCACTCAATAATTAAACTTTCCACCAAATTCATAGTACCTATTACAAGAAATACCTATAACATGTATGGTAAACAAATAAATCCCCCAAAAGAATTCTGAACACTAAGTGTAATTAAAATGTCATGTTTCCTTCAGTCTTCAAGTTCTGTCGGGTAGCCTTCGTCCCTAGGTAGTCCACACTTGCACGTGCCTGCTCGGCTCAGCCTCGCCAACCCTGACGCCATTGTTTCGCTTAGCAGATTCATCCACATCGTCCATCTCTTACCAGTTGTCCTATGTTCCTCACACAGGAGTGTCTCACATTGTATCACCCAGTGAGCCAATAATTACTTGGTTCCTCCACATTCATTAAACGACTCGCCACTTGTTCAGAACCCCACTGCCCCATCCACTCTCTCCTTCTTCTTCCACTTTCTTCTAGTTAATATACACTACCAAAACGACAACAAAAAGGAATTCGACAAATCGAATTATTGGCACAATACGTAATTTACGTTAATTTTCACATGTTAACCCCTTCCCTACGGGTGTATGGGGGCTGATCGTGAACTTATGTGTCATCGGAAGCGGCCCCGAAAACCAGGGTCTCAACACTAATATCGGTCGTTTTCGATTATTTTTACATTTGTTTTCCTTTCCATTCCTTCCGAAAGGGTGTATTTTGTCTCATGGAGGGTAATCGGAGACAAGTGAAAACGTGAATGTCGGTATTCGTTTAAGCATCCTCAAAATGTTAAATTCAACACAAATATTGATCATTTTCAATATTTTTACATGTCAACTTATTTCCATTCCGTTCCCAAGGAGTGGCAGGAGAGAACTGTCCACCATGCGCACTAATTGTTACGCTACACCGAGGATGTCATTATTTATCTAAGCGGCTTCGAAAACTATGGTTTCAAAATTAATATCGTTGTTTTCCATTAGATTTACTTTCCCACTCTCTATCTACGGAGTGATTTGACTAATGGGGACTAATCGTTAACTTAAGCTAGTGGGTGATACTTTATTTCTCAATGACCCTCAAAACCATGGTTTCAAAATTAATATTGGTCGTTTTCGATAAGTATTTTTGCAGTATAGTCTGTCATATGTTGCAGTATGTCAGATGACGATTTAGAAAAATTGAGCTACCATATTGAATTTAAATAAATATATTATAGCCTATGACACTCTTGCAATAATTGCAAAACGATTGACTGTCTGTATCTATCAAAATCGGTCTAATAGGGGTGACGCCTTACTAGACAATCTATATTTACATACAGACAGTTAAATACATTACCCTTCCCTTGCCCCGCGTAGTCGCGGATGAAAAGAGAAATTATCTATTTTAAGACCAAAATAATCTTACTTTCTGGCTTTTAAAAACATACGTACAGCATTCTAATTTTACAATTCTTGGATGAAACCACCCAATCAATCGAAACGTAACCAGCTAGTATAGCTCACTATTTCATCCTCAGTTAGGGGTATTTAACTCCCATATGTGCTGATCTTATACGGTATAATGTCACTGTTAATCTGAAAGGTACAGAAATCTACAGATTAAACCAGTCTTTTTCGATTTAATACTTTTACACGACTATTTCCACTCTAACTATGGTTTCTAGGACTTTCTTCCACGAAATGGTGGCATAACTCTGACATAACATCGGAAGCGTGGATATTCATTTCAGGTAGAACAAACCCACTGGAAGACGCGACGGCGACGGACGAATTTTAACTTCCGAGGCAAGACACTATGGCGGCAGCACGTTTGCACCATTTCGTTAAAACACTTGCAAAATCTTAAAATTATCGTCTAAATTTTACGATGTAAAGACGTTTTAAATCTTTGTTTAGAGCGCAAACAAAAAATACATTGAATTTGACGATGATTGATTTATTCCCTTCTTAAATTTAAGTATTTTAACATACTTCTATTTTTAATAACTTTTTTTCGATAATTTAGGTTAACCTTAGTAGATAGTCATGCTGTCGCGGACTCTTTTGTAAAACTCTTTTAGGCGACCAATATTGCCATCTATAGTTGTCACCTACATCGAACGATGTAGGTAGCATAAGCAAGTATACATACCTATTTTACCGATTTCATTCACATATATGTCAAAATCATTTTCTTCTACTCTGTTCACGTATTTAAAAAATAAAAGTTACCTTATGTTCATTCTAAACATCTTTACTATATTAATATTGGTCGTTTTCATTCTAAACATCATTACTATATTCTTGCCAAGTTTCATCACTATCGGTTAATGGTTTAGTCGTGATGAGGCAACAAACAGACAGAAACATCTCGCATTTATATATTAATATGTAGTATGGATTATATTTGAATTGAAATTTAATTAATAGATTTGAATATTCGAGCAAGGATTCTATATCATAAAATAGAAATTTAATGCAATATTAATACTGGAACTCTCATAAAACAAAGATCTCTTAAAGGATGGACTTTCCTTAAAAAAAATTTTTTTTCCTAATTTATCAGTCATTGATGTTTTTCCGCCAGGGCAATCTAATGCTTCTTAGCTCCATGCTGGTAGGACAAGCCAGAACTCAACATAGTTTTATTTTCCATGATAATTTATGTTTTTCGAAGGCATCCAATGATGTTCAATGGACCTTTTAGTTGCTGTATACATGATTTTTGCACTCAAAATGTTTTTAAGTGACTTATAAATATCATCTATTAAGAGTACTCACGTAACAAGGGTTGTTCTGGTGGCGGCAGCGGCGGTGGTGGCGGTGGTGGAGCTTGTGGTGGCGCGGGGGCAGACAGTCGTTGAGACGGCTGTTCGATGGTTGGTGTCAAATCCTCCAGTGAATCCGCCTGTCGTCCTCCACGCGCACGAAGTCCCGCCCCTTGGTCCCTCGTCAACTCCACGTGTTGCAGCGCTTGTCCCGATGGAAGACCGAAGCCTCGAGGGCTCCGTGTTCCGAACCCCGGGTGTGGTCCTCGGGTGAGGAAACCTTCACTCACAGTCGCTACCACGCTCAAACACACCACTATCCAACTGTGTAAATCCATGGCGAAGTGTTTAATGACCAGCGACCTGAGAACTGCGCGTATTTAAATGCTCGGAGTGTCACCTCCGCCGTCGGCGCGACCCCGTTCGCGCGACGGGATACTCGCCCTCTGCGTGACAAGAAGCACGTCGATGGCGGAGACGGTAGCGTAAGCAAGGAGCGTGTGAGCCAGCCCTTGGATCAAGTGCGAGAGAAAGAGTCGCGTAACACTTCATGACAGAGTTCGTTGGGGCCGTGCGTGTCCATGACAAGTTTCATTTCCTTGTGTGTAGTTATATCCACTCTACGGTGGATATAACTACAGCAAATCTCCGTGTTACTGTTTCAAGACTATCACTTCCTTAAAACTATATCGCTAGAAAATATGACAAAAATGTAAATTAATTACATTTCATGAGTTGTTTGATTGTTATCTCCTTCATTAAGTGTTCTCAGTGCTAAAACATTTGCGTTCATTATATGATGTTTTACAAGATAACTTGATTTTTCAGCAATATTTATCGTTGTAATGTTCGAAAATATCAAATTCTCTTGCATCAATGGTGTTCAAGTGCTCTCTAGTAAACACATATACTGCCGTTCGTGGGTCCTATGCAGGACTCAATATTACCCTAACCTACTATGGCAAATATTTGGAGGAACTGAACTCGGTCCTATCGAATTGAATGTTGACGGACTGCGGAACACGAGACACAGAAATTTCGAGTAATAAGTAATAACCTGAAAGTTTGCTGGATTGGAACCAGCCTAATGTGGATGTTCACGGGGTTAGTTCCAAAGCAGCTTCACGACGTCGCCAGTGTACTAGCCTGCTAGTAGCTGTTTGCACGGGGTTTTTCAAATTTTCGAAGGGTAAGATTATGTTGGAGCGACGATAGGCGTCATTGATTCGTCTGCGTATGCGCGGATACTCTAAGCCTCATAGCCAGCACTCAGCTGATCGTTCAACATAACCTCACAAAATTTGCTTATCGCATTCATTTTCATAGTTATATAGTCTGTTCTGGGTTTAATCCTTTCTGTCACACTATAGAACTCTTCGGTGGACGCAACGTATCATTGTTGCTCAAAATCCATCGCAGAACAATGAACAACACTCTCGAGAGCCTCAACAATAATGGCGACTCTATAAGTGCGAAGGAAATGTACAAAAGGGTTTTTATCGTTGGTCGCAGCGCTGGTCGCATAAACGCTCTCATTCGTCATCACGTGAAAGAAATTCTCCAATTTATAAAAATAAAATTAAACACTTTTATAATAGGCATATCTGATTGTATTTTACTAACAAAAATCGAAAATAGTTTCTTTTTTTAATCATTTCAAATATAAATTATACTATAGAAACGTACATTATTATACTATAGAAACCTATAGTATTGAATGAATGACGAAACACACGAATATCAGTAAAATAAATAAATTCCAAGGAAAAGGTGAGTCTGAGACGTATAGCGCTTGGCAACGGTGCGGCACGCTGCAGCGTTTGTTCTCTTTATCACCTGTTCCTGGCCAAACCATTCACCTCAGAATGAAAAGCTTTATGCCAAAAAAAAATTTCAACTATTTCACAAATTCTTTCTCGTTTTACAAAACTTCCTGAACAAATATTGCAAAATGCGCTAACTGCCTACTTCATGTCATGTCAAAAAATATTTCACGTTTAATACTTTATGACAACAATACTATAACAAAATTAAATTTTATTTTCACGTTAAGCATTTATGACGTCTCGCTAATATTCGTGCGAAATAATGTTTTTAAATAAATATTTACACGGCTAAAGGGTAAATAATAGGGTAAGTAATGGGTGTGCCGTGTTTGATGCGTTGTTCTTCGATTCGTCAAACCCTAGTAGGTCCCTAGATGTCACCAGTCAATGTCTCTTCGAAAAGGTCCGCGTGAACAGTTACTAACCGGTTAGTCAATTATGGCGTTGAAACTAACCCCATGTACATCCCCCTTAAGCCAATTCTAGTGATCTTCCTCGGTGCTTCAGAGAAATGAGATCCTGGAATAATTAATAGGAGGCAAGGCTAACTGTGTAAGGAGGTAAGCATGGCACCGTGTAGGACCTACTTTAGAAATATAATACAATATTACTATCATCAAATAATACATATTAATACATATATCGAAACTGGTTTAGCCTCCTAACAGTATCTGCAACGAAAAAATAGTCGGATAATCAGTTTTGAGGTTGTCTCGAATAAACATTTCTTTAGAATTTTTTATATGGAATTATTACCTTACACCTTTTTTGAAGTTGAATTATTGATGTACATTTTTGACTGCATTTAATTGTGTGAAATGCTGTTTTTATACGAGGTCAGCAATCGGGTTGTCATTGCCAAATCATGTATTTTAAGAAATTCATTGATTGTTTTGGAGTAATTTCGAATAAATAAATAATTAAAAACTTACGACCTTTAAATAGTCGTAAGTTTTTAATTATTTATTCAATTAGATTATGTAATGGACGTTAATAGTAGTAGAATTTGCAATTTCAAAATATACGGTAGCATATGTATGATGCATGTATGTGAATAGAAAACATAAGGAGCAAATGTATATGATAATGTATGTTACATGTATATGATAATGGTGCCGTGAGTAGAATATAAAATGGATGTGAGCGATAAAAGTACCTACCAAAATTTTATTATACTGTTAAGAAAGGTCTATACATGCATTTTCAAATTAATTTTTTATCGACTCGAATAGACTCAGTCATTCAAGTTTATGAACTGTGATTTTGTCGATGGTGGATCCATAGTCATAAAACTTTAAAATTAGTCTCACATATAGCAAAACTAGTTAACTATGATGTTGGCGCGATCCATAAAAATTTCTACTTCTTTTCATCCAAAAATTAAAATATTGATAAAACAAGTACCCTAGATATTTAATTTATCAATGTTTGCATACAAAAACTGAGTTGATATCTCAATAAGTTCATACGGTATAGAGAAGAGCGAAATTTTAAATACTCCCATTTCACCATATTTCGCCTTTTTAAAATTATAATTTCGAAAAATTCTTTCTTGATGGATGATTACATTATAATAGGCATTTTATGTCCAAATTTTATATTTCTAGCATCAGTAATACGTTTTCTGTTGATGAATAAGTCAGTCAGTCAGTGAGGACAACACATGTTATATAAATATTAAAATAATTTAAATGTACATGTAGTAATCATAAATGTTTTAAGTCTCAGGCACACGCAGAAAAAAATTATCGTTAATGGGATAAAATTACAATGCAAGCGCGCGAGGAAAAGAATAATAACAGGTAATAAAGTTCTTGAGGGATATGACGGAACAAAAATAAAACTTTTAACCAAGAATGTTTCATTTGTTTTTTGCAACCTTCTGAAAAGAAACTGAAGAAGATTGCAATAAACAGACCAAAGGGTGACAAGTTCATGAGGAAACTCTTAGTATATCAACCATTCCCTCTAAAACGAAATTGCCTATGAATTGTTGAGGTCGAGAAATCCTGAAAAGTAACAACACTGTCGGGAGCACCGAGAATATTAAGAATTCCTTTAAAACCTTCTAGTTTATCTTCTCATATGTTTCAGGCTGTGTTGTGAAAAAGAAACGCAACTTTCGGGCGTAGATAAAGAATTCCCAGGGTAATTAAATTACATAAATCCGTGACAGTATCTCGGAGGAGGAAGTTATGTACGTCATGTAGCATGACCATTTCTTCCATGGTCGTTACTTTTCTTCACAGTTGCTTACGCGTGAAAAACGCTATCAGTTTCAATGACCCTCTTCTAATCGAGATAAATGTTCATCTAGAAGTTCATTATGCAAAACGCCTGTGAATTGCGACCAAGGTGCGTACGTACAGAGTCAACAACATTTTCCGGTTTTGATTTGTATTGTACTCTCTGATACGCTCATCCAAAGGAAGTATCGTCAAAAACATTAAACATTTCTGAAGTGTGCCCCAAAATTCCCTTTTTTATGGAGATTAGGGCTCCTTAATGTTTTGTGCGTGTAAAACGATAAGATTACTTTGCAATCCAGACGTGTAAAATAATTTCATTTTAGCAAATAATTATTTTTGCAAATAGGAATATTACGTGATTATTATTTGAATGAATTTGAATATTTTAGTTATCGCTTGTGTTTATTCGCTCAGTCTCGTAACAGGAAATCGGCTTGTGGTGATAATAAGTTGGATTTGTCTGCTATTTATTTTAAAGTTTCTCTTGTCACTGGTAGCAAAAATTTCCGCGTTTTTCTTGAAAGCCTTAAGCGGGTAATAGCAATTTATTTAGTGTAGACGTTTCCAAGGGATGCAGACATTTAAGTGGACTGAACTTTTTGTGGAGACATTTATTTATGACTGCGTAACGGTGTGAAGCAGCAAGAGAGAGATAAATTCAAATCTACGGACGACATTCGGATACTTTAACTACATACAGATAATCGCGTCAATGTCACTGGTCGTACAGAGTTATGTGATGGGAATGAACGGACTGTTATTGATTGTCAAGATGTAATTAGTTTTTTAGAAAATCAATGAGAGGGATTGGGGAGTCTGACATGAAATTCATGTTAAAATCTCCTCCAAGGATGATTGAATCAATTCCGAGTCAATCGAAGCGGGCTTCATCTCCGTGATCACTAATCTTTGGTCGCAAGCGGGCTGACTCAGTTGCCTCAACTTAGCTTTGCCTGTGGCTTAGAATAGCACCTCCATCTGTATATGGGTAATTCCAGCGGATTCCACAAATATTGTCTGCTGACATGTCTGATACAAAAATATGAACGTTTTAAACTGTTTGTCCGATTTAAACAATTTGATGCAACTTCATCAAACTTGGTGGAATTAACTTAAATGGATTCGAAGTTACCTTGCAAGATATTTAAAAACCAGTTACTTGCGAAAGAAAATGGAAATCTACGTTATTGTTGTGAAACATCTTACAAGATGGAAACAGGTTTTGCAACTTGTAATGACAACCTAGAGCATTATTGTGAAAAGACGTGTGATTCAATGTAAAGCAGTGTAGTAAAGAAACTCATGTAAAGATGAACTAAAATGTATATATAGTGTCGCAGTGTGAGATATATTATGTTCATTGGAAAAGTGAATGATTGTGATTTCTTTTATTTCTGTCCGTCTACTGATATTCTATTTGCCAAACTTGTGCAAATGAATGAAACGACCGGGAATAGACCAATCCACGCTAGGCCACGATGGGTTAGTTCAGCTAGTAAACTTTAATGTTAGATATTAATAAAAAAATTGTTAACTATTTTCAGAAAAGTTAAAAAGGAAAAAAATCGTTCACAGAAGAAGATTCTTGTGGGGAATTTCTACCATTCTTAACGAGTACAAGTGTGTATAACTAATGGATTCATTTTCGTTAGAACTTTATAAAGATTTCAAAAAAAAACCCTAAAATATTGTAATTTCAACTGAAAAAAAATCCAGTACTGTGAGACAGTGCTTAGTATGTAAGTCATTGCTAGTCACCGGTCGACCCGGCGTCGAGAATGTGAATTGAGTTCCCAGAATCTCCTTAATCCTTTGGGTGTCACATCTGAGCGGAAAGACAATAAAATGTAAAATTCTTTCAAAGCCCTTAAATCTTTGTTAAGATATTTCCAATTATTAATCGACCATTTAGAGACGTGTATTTTGAATTTAATGCATTTGTATTGATGAACATGCTATCACCGTTACGACACCTATTCGTGCTATCATCAGATGATTACACTATTATTAAACCGTAACAACATCTCCTAAAAACTTTCGATTAGATGTTGAAACGTTGTGAGAATATTTGTTAATGTTTTAAATTCGAAATATAGCCCTGAAAATGATCGATTAATTGAAAATAATTTCAAATATATAAGAGTAATTACTTCGTTAAGATACCTCTGTTTTGCCAAACGTTTAATTAAGGCGGAAAAAAGAGGGATATTTACAGGTTTTTCTTCATTCTCAATTTTTTTCAAAATTTCATTATTCGAAACGGAGAGAATGTATGAGAAAAAGAAAGGACTGAATGAAGCAATGAAATTGGGACTTAATTCTTAGATCGCCGCAGCAGGAAGAAGAATTATCACGCTTTAATAGAATGCAATCATAAAATTTAAATTCTGAACAATACTTTAATCTCATTATTATAAATTGTTTATTTACTTCTTACATAAAACAGCTAACTGTTATTTATTTGATGATGGGGTAGGCCCTGAAGACGACAGAGTGGAATGCACCTTAATTTCGTGGTAATTTCTTTTATCGGCGGTGCTAATGGGGAAAAATGAAATATGGTGGAGAGAGCGTGCATATGGGTAATTCCAGGGGATTCCACAAATATTGTCCGCTGACATGTCATTGATTAGGCTGTAACTTTGCAGGGACAAAAAGGTGATGAAAAAGGACATTTGTCAAAGTTACAGCTCTTCAGGACCTCCGAGGCGCCATATATGAATTTTTTAAATTTTTAAATCCTCCTAAAAATTTCATTTTTTCGCTATTTTTAAATTAAGATATCTCAGCGCTCCTTGATTCAAATTACGAAATCTCGACCTCCACCTGGCGGCATTTTTTTCGTTTTTGTGTCGTTTTTTTTTTTTGTGATGTAGTCACAACCGAGCTCAATCCTAAAATAAAGTTCTAAAAATTCAGATTCAAAAGGGTGTCTTTTGTGAAAAATGACCATTTTAAAATCGTTGCAGAATTGACCCCGTGTGCCCAAATTTTTCCCAACCGGCGTCAAAATTTCAGGGAAATCATATAGTTTTCACATTTTTCAAGCGGCGGTCGCTTGCTCCAATGCGCCCCTCTATCACGTCATGTCACGTCATTTCGCGAAAATGGTGATTTTGAAACATGCATATCTTTTTACTCCCTGCACCAAAATGGCTGAAAAGTGACCTGAATCACCCTTTTTATATCCAAAATATGTGACCTCAACAGCGATCTTGGACCAAAGTTCCTTTTTCAGATATAGCTCCTAGAAAATGGTAAAATTCTGGGGTTATCTCGGATGTTTTGTGGTATACTTAACCCTAGAAAAATGTTGATCAGCCGCTAGGAATCGATAGATTCATGTTAGTTTTATGTTTCTTAGATACTTTTAGTCGCGAGGAATCGATTTAGAGACGCAGAAAAAAAATTTCTCGGCAATATTCGTGAATTAATCAATAAAATAGCATTTTTGAAAAAATCGATTTTTTTGACGTTTCTGGAAGTTAAAATGCAATTGCAACTGCTACTGGACGCCCAGAATCGAGAGATTTATGTTAAACTTTTGTCTTTTAGACATTTCTAGTAACAAGAAATTTATTTATGCGTCCTGAAAAAAGAGTTTTTGGACAAAATCTGTGAAATAATCAGGAAAATCGTATTCCCGAAATAGTCGATTCTAAAACTCTTTTGCACCTGCTAGGGAATTTTGAATCCTTTGAAAATACAACAGTGCTCATCAGATAGATGAGTATAAATTTTCCAAGCATTGAGGTACGCGTGGGTTCCATTTCCTTTATCTTTCATCAGCGTTATTCCCCATAAAATCCTTTTTTTATCTAGTCGATGACAACAAATATGTGGATGACTTGTTATTGACTATTCATAAAGACCATGTAGATCACATCATTGAAATATTTAACAATTTTTATGGAAAATTAAAAAGTACCAGTGAAATGGAAGTAAATTGAAGTATTCCCTTCCTCGAAACACTTTTGATGAGAAATCATGATGAAAATTAAATATAGGTTGGTTCAGAAAACCCAAAAAATCTTATATTTATCTTAAATATAACTCTCACCATCCATTTGTACAGAAGATCAACACTGCTCTTGGATTAAAATTTAGAGCACTTACATTAAGTGACAAGAAATTCCATTTTTTTTAAACTTGAAAATTGTATATAACATGTTAATTAATAATAATTTTCCAAGAAAATTGGTAAATAGAATCTTATATAATACCACTGTGAGGAACACCGAAATATGTAAGAGTACGAAAAATGTAATGCCTGCTATATTTAAATCAATTACTTATGTAGAAGGTCTATCAGAAAGGCTAAGTAAAGTTTTGAAAAATAAAGAAGTGGGTATTGCATATAAAAGCAGCAATAATATTGGTAGACATTTGTCTAATAAAGTAAAACAAAAGATTGAGAAAACTGATACAAAAAATGTTGTATATCAGTTAGATTGTAATGAGTGTGATAAGGTTTATGTTGGGCAACCCTCACAGTTAGTAAAAAGGAGGTTCAAAAAACATATGTTTGATCTTAAGAAGGCTCAACCTATGTGTGCTTTAGCAAAACATGCTTTGGCAAATCAACACAGGTTTGATTTTCAAAATGCAAAAATTTTATGTGTGGAACCTAATTACAAAAAATAATAATAAAAGAAATGGTTCATATCACTAAGTTAAGTGGTAGAACTTGTAATATACGAACTGATACCGACAATTTAAGTAATGTGTACAAAAATATTGACAAATGGGTTGGCAGCAGTGGTAGGGTTGTTTCGCCATGACAGAGCTTATAATTGCCATTTTTGTGTTTGTCCTACATCAGGAAGGTTGTCGAGATGTAGTGTGTTCAGAGGTTATGGCTGGAGGTTATAGATGATGGTGTGGTTCCATAGCATACAGATATGTGGTTTTGTATAATAAGATTTTTTGGATGTGTGTTTGTAACAGATTTCATAGTTAGATAAGGAGTAATCATCAATATATTATATGTGTAATATTATATGTTTCAAAATGTACTATAAATAATGTAAATTGTGTATGTTCATTGTAGCCCTAATGTAGGCAAATAAGTTGCCGAAACGTTGGGATTGTAAAAGAAAGAACTTTTTTT
Organism: Laupala kohalensis; assembly: GCA_002313205.1. Taxonomy (NCBI): domain Eukaryota; kingdom Metazoa; phylum Arthropoda; class Insecta; order Orthoptera; family Trigonidiidae; genus Laupala; species Laupala kohalensis. The sequence continues at coordinate 873,713 of NNCF01127016.1, forward strand.
TATTGTTGACCAATCCTCGAAGATATCTTTCTGTCATTTAAGTTAATTTCACCAAGTTTGATGAAGATGCATCAAATTGTTTACATCGGATAAACAGTTTAAAACGTTCCTCTTTATGTATCAGACTCGGATTGCTCGCAATAGGACCTATAGCTTCCAATAGGTCTGTCACATTATTCCTTCGCATCATAGGCAGTAGCATACCTAGGTGGGGGTGGAGGGGTGGTTCATCTCGGGGGTTCATCAAATACGGAGCCTCCAAATTGGTCACCAAATATATTACTTAAACTCGTAAATTTGAACATATATATTGTCTGAAACGTTTAAAAATCGTAAAACAAATAATAGTTGAAATTTTTAATAAATAAAATTCAAATTTCAATTCTTTCTAAAACATGGAAGCGATTGATATGAACAAGTAGGCATGTAAACACGTTTGTGTATGGAGGCCTCTAAAATTACTCCCATCCCGGGTCTCGAGAGGTGTAGGTACGCCATAGGTTCTGTTTCAAAGAACTTACAAGCATCAAACAGGTACAAGATTTTCCCATTAGAAGATAATTGTCCTCACGACTTGAATTAGAAGAAATGTCCCATATCTGAAATGAATTACTGCTACAAGGTTGAACTGTGGATTTCGTACATATCCATATTCACTTCGTGGTTAAATGACCAAAAAGTACTAGTCCATATAAATAGCTGTGGTAAGTAATTCGACAAAATTTATTTATTTAAAGAAGTAGCAACTTTTTGTGGGCACGCAAGAGAAATTTTAAAAAATAGTATTACATAATTTTATCACAAGAAGTATGTAAAGTGAGACATTATATATCTATTATACATTTATCACACGGCAATATTATGTTTCCGTTTCGAATGCATGTTGCGGTGACGTTCCGGGCCCGGGTCTGAGAAACTGGGTAAAATAAAAGAAAATGAAGAAAAAAAAGTTTGGTATTGGAGTAAATGTATACAGTGTTAATAGAATAGATTAATAATGGTATCTACCCTAGTGAAAAAGGTTGTTTTTAAATTTAGAAGAACTATTATTAGAACATTTATGAAGTTCTATGAACCGAAAGTGGTACTGTGATAAGCGAGTTTGAAGGGGCAATTGGTACCAAATCCAATGACTGATCTTTCTTCAATAATGGAAGCATTTACTTGATTGCATTAACCGTCGAGTTTTAAAAACTTGTCTTCCTCCTAGAAAAAGACGAAAACACAGGCAGAGGTAATATTTTGACACCTCTGTTTGAACGTAAGAGTCGATTGCGAAAAAAAATGCAAGTAGCTACGACATAGAGAACGCATACAATTCGTCGCATTACAACTACTCTAATCTCTGTGGAGGTGGAGCGGAATGGTAAAAATGAAGGGTGCAGGTCGGGGACAATATTAATACTAGGAAAATAGGTCGTGGGAGATACGTGAAATGGGAAGGGATGGAAAACGTTGTCCTAAACAATACATAGTAAACTTTTCGGAAGTACAAAAGAGAGAAACAAAACCTTTGTTCAGTGTTTATCTTGTCAATCTTTAAGAACAAAACAAGAAAATTTGTGCTTTGATATTGCACAAGTGGTATAAGCCAATTGTTTCTACAGTCACTCACAAGTAATTTATTTGACTACTGCATGTGTGCTTTCCCCGAATCAAACCTAGTAATATACAAAAATAAGAAAACATTTATTTGTGCGTTTACCCATTTGATACCTAAGTTTGTAAACATATAATGATAATAATAAATAATAAATTAATAATCTATTGATTGCCTAAATATTACTTACAAAAATAGAGGAATAGGCGTAGAAACTACTAATTTTCTCCATGTGAAGGAAAAAATCTTAGGAATACTTAGGTTAGGTGCACATGTGACTTGTTAACAAATTTTTAAATCAGATGTTAACGAAAATTACTCTGGTGGTAACGTAAGGTAGTACAGTCATTACGTGTTGATCTGTGTCTAACTTTTTTTTTCATTTCATTTTATTGGTGTTCATACCACCTCGTATCTTTGGCACTAGCAAAGCGAGGTTCTCTTTTCAATTTTCATCTCTCGCTCCTTTTCGTGTTCTATGCACAACGCATCGTAGTCACCTTGCGGTGTTCCCGTCCGTGCCGCTGGAAGGCATGCGCATATCTTCCAATATGTTATCTTGTTAGTATATTACGTAAAAATTTCAAATATAATCTTGGTATCCATTATTGTCCATGTTATTTTCGTATTTAATATATCTTGTCTTTGATAACTCTTAAAATATTCTCTTCTTTCTCTTACAAATATTTCACATTGCCCTAATTCGTGTTCCGGGGTATCCTCGCCTTTCTTACATACACATTTGCTATCTTCTATTTTTCCTAAATTCTGTAGATACTTTTTAAAGTTACCACGACCCGTTATAAATTGTAGCACACTTTTCGTTGGTTTTACCCACCCCCTGTTTTTATTCACGTATATTACCTCCGGTAAATACCGGTATGTTTGTCACCCTTTACTGCCCTTTGCCATCTTGTTTGCCAACCTGTTAGCAAATATTCTATTTCCTTCGCTCCTTCTTATCGTCTTTTCTGGCCCATTCTTCATTTATTTGTATACTTCCTTCCTTTTGTAATATTCGTTTATACTTAATCCATACAAAACGTTTTATATTAGTCATATTATTTTTACATTAGTCATATAATTCTAATTAGCATTTATATTGTCTTAAATTCACAAGGCAAGGTAACGGATATTAAATCTATCAACCGAATGGTATGATCGTAATGGTAATTGAAATTGACAAAAGTCAATAAATTTTATGTTTTCTGCTCCCCGGTTCCCCCGATGAGATATTTTTATTGATTGTATGCCTTTCGGCGAGGTTCAGGTCTGCTCTTCAGCCTAACCTTTAAACTTGGGAAAGGGAATTGGGAAGGAGAAATGTTGGGATGCTGGGAACTTATGGTACGAAACCGACATTTGTCTGGAATAGGTGAGGGCAACCCCAGCTGAAAACCTCACCTAATTCGGACGAGCAGGGTTTGAACCCACATCTTCAGATCAGCAGAATCGCGGAAGCCAAGACGCTACCACTGGATCACCGCTGTCGATGATATAGATAATCCTACTATCTATATTTTTACACCATAATTGCTCTAATATCTCCAAACATTGACTCATTTTCTTATTATTTCTCAACTTATTTTTTTCATGAATGCACTAGTCATATTCACTGTATCCATGGGTGTTAAAAACAATTTATTATCATCTAAGAACTTTTTAGCTCTCTTGTATTTATAGAGTGAGATGTGAGATGTAGACAGGTTGTACAATTAAAAATAAAGTAACACAATGGTACAGTCTATTCTGTCATAATCCTTTAATAACCAAAAAGCTTTTTCTCTCACAGCAAGTATCATCAGCGCTAAAAAAGGAGAGAATAGAAATTTTAAAATAAATTATAATGAGCGAAAATATTAAAAAGAATTTTGAGACCAGAAGAAGGTGTGTGTTTTCGGAAAATTAGGGGAAAATGATAAAATTTGAAAAAAGGGTATGTGTGATTAAATAATATAATTCAATTAATGAGGCAAAGATAAAAGGGAAAGCACAGATAAGCAAACTGAACCGACCTTTAAAACACACGATTTCGGTATAATTGCGTCGAGGGATGGCAGAAAAAGCTTAAAATAGAGTTTTCAAGGATTTCAAAACATTTATCCCTCGTGGTTCTTCACTTGTATTTTTCTCAGGTTATATTTTTCTGCAGGTTATATTGCAATTTATAGAATCAATAATATAAAATATTAACATATTATTACAATTTACTCTGTTTATTCACCGAAATAAGCCACAGATATTAAAACATCAGGAATGTACACTAATGCATTGTAGAAGAACCACACAATTTAATCGTACAGAGCTTTCGTATTTCTACCCACGAGTACAGGAGAATTTCATGTAAACGTAATTATTTCATCAGTTTCATAAACAGATACCTTCCCTTCCATCCACGAAGGGAGACAAGAATTATTTATCTCGTGAAAATACCCTGTGGACATGGAAAACGATTTTTAAAATACAAAACCAATATGAGCGTTAGGAAAGGAAGAAAAAAATCAATTGTCTTTATGTTTTTGTTAAGAGGGTCAGTATGGATTTTAATTCCGAACCTGGAAAGCAAATGTAGCCTTCGGTTTACTAATATTCACGAGATTCAATGATGTTGAACAAAGATGACACTAATGTTCACTAGATGAACTATGGAGTAGTACTAAGTTAATCTTATCTTGCAGACTCGTAAAATGAGATTCAATAAATATAAAGAAATCAGGAAAAACGCAATCAATGTGAGTAATGTAATTAAAACTTCTGAAGGTGTATTTCGAGGAAATGATTTGTCTTATTTCAAGTCATCTAGAATGTTGATAATTTTGCCTCGGGCAAGATATAGCGGATCTAACTTACATGAGGAGTGAGTATAGGTTTTCATAACATGGAAAGAAGAGGGACAAAGTCTAGAACTATCAATTTTAGGTTAGAAATCTCGATTGTTTCTTGTAAGTACTTTTAATCGAAAAAATAACATCCTTAATCAAATATATACAATATCAAACAGTTGTAATAAAAGCGTATTGAATGTCTGCGATAAAAACAACGATGAAAAACAGCCGATCATTTCATTAGACAAGGGACAAGGCTTACTCAATCAGGATTTAGAACTTTTCCTTTCCAAGCTTCAGTTTTGTGGACCTCGCGTTCGGTGATAATATCTTTAAACTAACATTAATGAGAGTAACATAAATGGTAAAGGTCTTCGTTCAATATTTTCCCTGGCCAACGTATGTTAAAAATTCTACGTAACAACGGAGTCCGGATGTTGATGTTATTACTTTCTAACCAGGTCTCTGCAATGTGTAAGAGGACTGCCTTGACATTAGTTCTAAAAATTCTTTTTTTGGTGCCTCGTGAAATACATTTGTTGTGTCAAATGTTTCGTAGACTATAGAAGTTGCATTGGCTTTATTTATCCTTTCAATGAAGTCTTCTGAAGCACCTGCAGTCTTTGCAACAACACTTCCTAACTAAACGAACAAATCAACTTGTTCGAGATCACGGTCCTCTATTTTAAGGAATTTCTTTGCTTTAATGTTCAAGCACATTTCTTGATTTTTGTTTACAGTAATCTTCAGTCCTGCTGATTTGGATATTTCTTGTAATTCTGATATCTTTCCTTGCATATCAATGTGTGAAAGGAGGCAGATGTCATCCGCATAATCAAGGCGTTCCTACTTTACGATTAGGTTCCATTGAATGCCACTATTTCGCGTTTTTACCTGTCTCATCACATCACCCATGACAAGGAGGAACTGCTACAGTGACAGTATGCAGCCCTGTTTGACATCTTTCGTTACATTTACATGACGAGACAGTTTTCTATTATGGACTTGTGTAGTTTGAATGAATGTCGTTAATAATATTTATTATTTTCTGAGGTATGCAGTATTTATTGAGAACATTCTAGATTTTCCTAGAGTCGAATTCCTGCTCGAAATCGAGGAAAGTGAAATACAAAGAAGTATTTCACTCAGCACATTGCTCTATAAGGATACGTGGGGTATTTCTTTGGTCTACACAACGTCTATTCCTTCTAAATCCTGCTTCTTCTTTTCTTAATCGGACTTCATTCGGTTCAAAATTATTCAGCTGTATTCTTTGCTTGGAATTGATAGATGCGATATGCCCATCCAGTTCTTAAATTGTATATTTCATTTTATGGGAATTTTTAGTGCTAAACCAATTTTCCAATGTAATGGGATCTTCTCTTGCCTCAACATCGTTTTGAAGAGGGAGTATAGTATATTTGTCACAGTTTTCACATCAGCAGTTTAATTTTCTGGGAACAGATTATCTTTACCAGGAGATTTTTCATTTTGGTCTGCTTGAGGCTCACTTAGATCTCACCTAAGCTCGGGGGATCTATGTTTATGCTGATGGATGTCTGCAGTTCGGATTGTTCTTCAACATTTTTTGTTTGTTGTTTTGAGGTTCCGTTTTAACTAAACCTTTCCTCGTTGTACTCATACATTGTGATTATAAGAGATAATTGTCGGTGGACACAGCAAAGAGTAAAAGGTGATTGTATTACCACATGATACTCAATTATTATTTTATATAATATTTTCAAGTCTCATCTTGTATACAAAGAACATTTTATTTTATTATGTTATATTACTTGAGGCTTTGTGAACAACACATTCACTGTCATCGAAGAAGTTTGGTTAATTCTTTCGTTTTACAATATTGTGTAAAATGTTCATATCCATTTCTCTAAAATTTTGTATTATATTCTCATTGATTATAAGGAATAATTTCAAAAATTAATTATGAACATATTTCGCAAACAATAAAAAATCATGTTCACTACTGAAAACAACATTAATTCCTCATTCTGCAACGGTACTCTTCTTTCCTATTGGAGGACTGTCATCTTCAGAAGGTTCCAACACATTGTTATAGGGATTGGCTAATTTAATAGTGAGTAGAATATACTGTATTTTGATAGTGAGAGTACGGAGTTGAGCTAGAACCAATTGAATTTATAAATCAACATTTTTTAAACAGTTGTTAGTTATATTCTTAATTTAAAAATAACTGAAGCGGAACATGTGAGATATTAACGCTTCGGTAATGCATCTGAAATCTGATCAAGAGTCTTTTATCTCACATAGTGCATACAATATATTTCAAATATGATCCTTTATACATATATTTGTGACGAATTTCATAAGTCTAGTATTTAAACTCATTTTCATAGTTTCATAACTTAATAATATAGTCTAACTTAATTATGTATCAAATTTTACTATAACCAATTTTTTTTAAAATTTTTTACGTTCATTCGTACATTTTTTTTCCTTTTCAAGTACTCGTAGGTGAAAATTCTAGGTAATAGGAATCTCGAAAGTTTGTTTTTCTTTGGATTACAATAATGACATCACGATTCTTGAGTTGCATGGATGAAATAACACTATTACAATAACTTTTTGCAATAAGGTACTCTAAGTTTCCAGATGCTTCCAGTTGAAAATATTTTTTGTAGTTAAAAAATAATCACAATGTATGATATTGTAAGACTTAAAATACCAATTATTCAACCTTCGAAGATTAAATCCTTCTCTTCTCCTGACCTTCGTTTTTTAAGCCTCAGCAATGAATTGGTGATTCTTTCATGCTGCAAGTCATCTGATTACAAGTTCAAGTGCTTAATTTATTAGTATTCATCATTCAAAATACTTTATTGCTTAATATATATAATTTGTGATTAAATATCTTGCTTGTTAAAATCGGAGTTATTTCAACTATTCTTTTTCATGTTTCTAACAAATAAAGACTACGTGGAAATGAGAGTAGAAAGTAGGTGTTGTTATGAATGTAAATTACTCATATCATTATTTCTCCAAAATATTACTTTTGAACGATCGGAAGTCTCCTTTCAGTAGTACAAGATGTCGTAACGTTCTGAAATGTATGACTTAACATGAACATTGATGAAGCATAACTTAATATGAATGAAATATAACATGTAGAAGTGATCAAATATCTTCATTTCTTGAGATCGGAAGTGACCTGTGCTTCTGTCAGTTGCGCTGAGTTGTCTATGAGTGCCTGAAATGTTGCAACTTCATTGTGTAACAACGATAATTCTTCGTGCTTATCAGGAAACTAATTTTGAAGGGTCAGACGAATAAATAGGTGTCCGTGATTGCTTTCACCCTTGCGTAGTTATGTGATATATGCATAAATATATGCGTAACTCACATAGGTAGTGAAATTTTTGAACCAATTTTTGCTGGACAGCCCTTTATATTTCCAAAATAAAATTTATTTTAATGATACCCATCAGTAAAATATTCTTAAATTGCCACCAAAAAAACAAAATTCCCGGATTTGGAGGATTTTCTTCTCAAAAAACCGGTCATGTTACGCTAAAAAATTTCTAATGGTATATTTAATATAATTTTATTTTACCAAAGTAACTTAACAAGCTCAACAAAAGATAAAATATCTTTTACCGAAATTTAAATCTGGAATTTATATCAGGAAAATACTCTATTCTGATTATATAAGAAAAATACATTATTCTGATAAATCTTGTTAGACCGAACGATATACAATGATTTTGACTTATCTATAAAATACATCAATGCTGCGTAAAATGCGGAATAAATAGTTCAGAATATCAAAATAATATTTGTTTTTTTTTACTTTAGTCGTAATAATCAATCAGAACAAATGTATTTGTTTGGTTTTTTCCATTTCAACAACAATAATATCGGTTTTTCCATTTAAACACCGATATCTTGATGTATACATTTTCCTTCATTCATACGTCAGTCATCGTACGTGACCTTTGGTCATTACTAATTGCTCCTACATGAATCAGCATACTTCCCCTCACAGCACATAGGTGGTGACACTACGAAACTGCAGAGCTTTCTCTATATCCTCGTTTACATAACAGTAAAATAAATTCATCGTCGTTGTAATAATATAGTTAATATATCTAAAAAATGACTAAATTCAATGTATCCAAGATATATAGTAATATAGAAACCAGAAAAAGGCGTTTACAGAGAAACAGATATAGTTATGTTTGATATCGTTTACTAACAAAATTTATCTCTCGGAAAAACGTTTTTTGTGTTTCTTTGATACTTGGACGTTCTTTTCTAAATATATAATTTTATTGTAATTTAATTTTATGTAAAATAATATTTAATTTATTTACATATATATTATTAAAATACCTATATATATATACTGT
>NNCF01127016.1:883028-927395 GCA_002313205.1 Laupala kohalensis
GCTGTTTCTGAAAACTTGTTCTGCTGATACGTATGTAAAATATTTCCATATTTTATTATTTTATGCCTTTTGGCGCGGTTCAAGCCATGAGGCCTGCTCTTCCACCTAACCGTTGGACATTGTGTAAGGGAATTGGGAAGGAGAGATGTTGGGTTGCCGGGGAACTTATAATACCGAACCGACATTTGTCTGGAACATGTGAGGGAAACCCCAGCTGAAAACCTCACCTAGTTCGGTAGAGCAGGGTTAGAACCCTCGCTCTACCGCTCAGCGGAATCGTAGAAGCAAAGACGCAACCACTAGACCACCGCTGTCGATGATTATGGAACTAGATTGTAAATGGTTTTTACTGAGCCCATACTTTGGTAAATTTAACATGTAAACGTTCTATTTTGGAACAGAAACTCACTTTTATAATATTGGAATAAAATCCGCTCCTAAATTAACAATGACACATTGCGGTTTTATGTACTACTTCCAAAATACTTTCCATATTTTCAACAATTTAACTACTTAACCTACAATACAGTATATACATACGTAATTACATTATTAATATAAAAAAATATTCAATTTGGCTGAAGACGCTTGGCACTTGAAGGTCCAGGCTTCTCATCATGTTCATATGGTTCATAATGCTCAACTGAAAAAGGTATTGGATTCTCATCATAGATTAAAGATATCATAATGATTAGTTGTATTTTTGATTATATATTCAGCTATTAAAATACCTTGTGTTACAGCACACATAGTTGATAGTTGATCATCATTATCGTTCATGTCATCGTCTTCATCGGCGTAATATTTGTCGGTGCTGGTGCATGTTCCTTCGAATTTTTCACACAGTATAGGACAGAATAAATCAGCCTTTCTACACCCACAACTCCCTTTACTCATTTTGCCTTTGCAGGATATCATTTGGAGAAGTTTGTCGGGTACGGGGGATTGCAAAATGGAGCTTGACATCAGATTGTTCTTTATTTTTCACCCCAAATCTTCAGCATAATTTGGTAGAATACTCTCAGTAAATGTTGACGTGGTGCTGCTTCAGTATGGGGAGTGAGGCAACATTTGACGTTACCGTATATGTCAAAGTTACATATTGCTTGTACCTCAATTTTTTCAATGACGTACAGTGTTTATCAGACCCTTTGTTGAGGGAGAAGTTGTTCTCCTTCATTGGGAATTACCTCAAGATAAACACCTTCATCGTGGATTCGAGAACAGGGTCCTTCTTTAACGTGTTTCTAAATTTTACTTTACTGTGGCTGTACAGGGCAGATGTAGTGTCACAATCACTCATAACGTGTAAAAATAACATGAGGTGAGTAAGACTTTTATAAATAGTACTTGGAGGATGGTATAACATTGAAGGGACTTATCCTTTCCCAGTCTTCAAGAAGTATACGATGTGAGATGTATACAATCCTACCATGATAACCAGAAGATCTATGACTTCTCCTACAACTGTCATTCTGTCGTGATGAGGTTCCAGATTATGACCACGATCAGTCTGTCTGCATCTTCCAGTGCTTGTTCGCAGAGAATGTTGAATTGAACTTTAATTTAGAAATCAACACGGAAAAAAAGCGACGTTCGTTCCTTGAATTGGCAAGGAAGTTTTCCTGGGTGGCTGTGGCCACCATTGTGTTACTGAGCTGTAGATCAATGGATATTTTAGCTTGATATCCTCAAGCGCTCCATGTTCTCACATTTCTTTCTGAATCAGGGTATCCATCAAAAATTACAATAGCAGTAGACTTGGATTTAACATAGTCAACGTATGTCACAAATACTCACCCCACTTGACCACACTACACGACGCAATATAACACCTCCATCAATCACAAATCTACCGTGTTCCAGAATTGTGAAAACATGATTTGTTACCATTTTTCATGCTAATCTCATCAAACAGAGACATTGAATAGGGATAGAGTTCACAGTGCAAGAACTTCTCTGTATCTTTATCTGATTCTTTTGCATGACTAATTCCCTGAAAGAGTGGTGAAATTGATAGCAACGGTTCGACTGTGTACATGGTGACAAGGGATTTCACTCGGTCTTTCCGTTTGAATTTCATAGATCTGAAATCACCATTGCAATTTTATTTTTATTCGATTTTTCTTTCCGCTGAATCGCGATAACATTTTAAAAATGTTATTCAAGATTTTAAAACTTGGGTCTCCATTTTCTCTTAAAAGATAGCTCCTCGGTTACTGTCTTAAGTTTCCTCTACAAGTCAACATACGGCGAAGTTGCGCATGATTATAAAAATATTTTTGTACATTTGAGCATATATTAGTGATAACCATCAGCTCACCGTTGAATAAGTTTACTAAATATACGCGCATGGAACAGAAAAAAACATGATCATAAACGATTTTGGGGACAGTTTGTATTGTGGAAAATTCACAATATGAATGCATCGACTCCATAGGTTAAGGTTGGTGAGAATTTTGGACTACCAATACCATTCAGTTCAAGTTGAGATCACTTAGGAGCACAATATCATTAGAGCTGGGGATGGGAAGGGCGGGAGGTAAATAAAGATAGATATTAATATCGAGTCTCTGGTTTTTGGGTATTCTGAGATGACTAACAGTATTCCCAAAGACATTACGTACCCTTCAGACCACATGAGGTGCGCGACACCCCTTGAGGTGGTGGGGAAGAGCGTGTCACGGAAGTTCACGGCAAAAAACACTTGGGGGGGGGGGGGAAAGACGCTTGGCTCAAATTGGTTGTCTAATAACAGAAGTACCGTCTATATGTAAACCTTTGGTGATCTAGTCATATTCAGGGCGTCTTTAATTCAGACATCTCAATTTTCCGAACCCTAAGCTTTGGGGTGAGGTGAATAAGACTCGGAATAGAGAAAGCATTGTTTTCACTACGAATGTAGACTCTGACTGAAGTTCAATAAAATAGAAATAATTGAAAAAGCAACTATTAGAAAATAAGGGTTCATTCAGCTAATATTATAATAAAAGAGTAAAAAATGCTGATGAAAGTGAAGACCCTCCTGAATTTTTGTAAGGCTATTGCGTTTCCAACATTCAATCGATGTATGATAACGATAAAATGGAAATACAATCCTGTGTTGCAACCGAGATGAGGTAGTAGAATAATGTTCACGTGGTATTGCATTAGCTTCCGAGAACATTACGGGAGAAAATAGAAGGGTAGAATGCTCAGGGTCATGGACATACAGTGCTCCCACGGAAATAAAAAGAACGAGGGAGGAGTCTAAAGACCACATGAAAAACGAGAAACCAATGCCAGAGACTGTGAGATTGCCGACGCTTCCTCTCGTTGTACCCTCGAGGGCGTTTTACTCGTGTCAACTCAATCATTGTGAGTTTACCTTCGGATTCTTCCGCCTACACCAGGTGATTTGTAGAATCCTAACCATTGGCGGAAAGGACGCCTCCTGAAGTTAGCTTTTCCACGTGTGGGTGTTTTTTCGCAGTCTTTTTGTGGATGCGTGTCTGGAAAGGGCGGACAGCCCCCGCAGCAGACACATGACAACACCGCGCTTTCCCTCCATTGGTTACATCTCACTGTGAGGACTGTAAGTACATATCTGCATGATATATAAAGGGAGTAATCTCATCCGGAAGCTATACGTCTTGGACATTAACCACGATGGCAGAGACTCACTTTAGAGGCCGTGTAGCCGCTGTGATTCTTCTACTATCCGTCACAGTGGATTGTACTCCCCAACTTCGTAAGTACATATCGTCTTTACTTTATAACTTTCGTTGCTGGGAGAGAGGGATAAATTGGGACAGCGGGTAATTATTTTTTGGATTTATATGTCGAAATTATTTTTAAAACTTTCGTTATTAATTTTTTGCAAAACATTAATTTCAGGTATTCTTATATAAAAACTTAACTCATGTAGGAGCAAATTTGCATGTCAATTGTCACGACTTACAATTAATTATTTAAGCTGTTACTAATTTGAATGAACTTAAACATTTCGAGTTTCTATTAAGTTCTTATATACGGTTTTTGCTAGACAAAATGGAGTAGTGAACTTGGAAATATAATCAAGGTTATTAATTATTTATAAATTGCATTTCAAATATGTTTTGGGTGTATTTGCGGACAGTGCATTTTTCATGAGAATCAATAATGTGAATTTATTGACATAACTATAGGTATCATAACTATTTTCAAAGAAGTTTTATAATTACTTTATATTTTGAATGCACTTTAGATAGCAAAGTCATAAATATGCAATATCTGAAATTGCTTAGAAATCTGATAGAAGTCTGTCCGTCATTAGTCCTTCAAATTCGTAACTACCCCACACCTGAGAGATCTTTTTTATTTTAAAACTATAAAATGTTATTGTATAAATTATCGTGTTTTTTCATAATAGCCAGGTAATCAAAGCATTAATGCAATAAATAACTATTTGACTTTATGCAACAGTATAAGCATAATTTCCAAAGTGTCCGAAATTATCCCACTCTCCCCTACTAGTAAATAAGTATATTTACTCATGTTTAATTAAATTAAGTTCCTTACAGTTATAAGAAACCTTAATATCAAAATTTCTATGCGTATTTTTCTTCTTCTTCTGTATTTGATATCTTCTCTAAAACTTCAGCATGTTACGTTTGTCACCAATCTGTGTATAGGGCTTTTGAATTTCCGGAATGTTAGAATTTATTTCGCTGTTATGACAAGTAATAAAATAAGTTAAGAATTGAAATCATCAATTGTTTCATATTTGGTCCTGATCATCAACTGTTTTATATTCAGATCCATACTATGATATATGAATGCGAAAGTGTGACTGTATGTTTACTACCTAATCACAACCCAATGAACGGAAGTGGCAATGAAATTTGGCAAGAATATAGTGCAAGGAGATTTTGTCCATAAATGTCGATGAAATCGGGAAATAAGAGAAGTATGTTCGCGTATGCCACCTAAACAGTTAAAGATAAGTGTGACAACTATGAATAGCAATACTGTTCGCTTCAAAGAGTTCTACAAAAATGTCCGCGACAGACTACAAAGACTGACCTACATTATGGAAAAAGTTATTAAAAATAGAAGTGTTAAAATATTATATTCAAGAGAGTAATTTAAGAAGGAAAAAATCAATCATCAATTTTAATATATTTTTGTGCAATTAACAAAGATTAAAAACGTTTTTAAATCGAAAAATTAAGTTTAGAATTTATAAGGATTTCAATGAAATGGTTCTGCCGCCTTTGTATCTGGTCTCGGAAGCGAAAATTTGACCAGCGCGGCTCCGGAAGAGTGGGTTTTTTCCACCTGAAATGCTGAGGTGAATAGAGGCTCTTGCGATGTCAGAGTTGGGCCGCCATTGGGATTAGAGGGGGTAGACCTAAAAACCCCATGGTTGGATTGGTAATGTCTTGTAAAAATATTTGACCGAAAAAGACAGGTTAAATCCATGTAATTCCGGACCTTTCAGATTAACAGGGACATGGTACCGAATCATGTAGAATAAACCGCAAACAAAAGTATTTTTAAGTAAGAACCGATGACTGACGAAAATAATTCAGTGATTTTATGGAATATTTTCCAAACACACAAAGAAATAAAAGAAATAGTGTATTGTATCTCTACAAAAATAGCATTTCATTATTAGAACCAGAACTAGAATTGAAATGTAAAGAACTCGATAGAACTGTGATTCTATAAAGTTAGCATAAACTTTCTTACAATTGAAGCTAATGCATTTTCTAGTTTACAGGAATAAATTAGTTAAATATTAATTTTCATGTGCGCGACGCATGAAGAAAATAAGGTAATTTTACGTTTCTGTGTTTTATTCTCGAATTGTATGAAATTCTTAAAGTATGTTTGTTACGTTAAAATACATTTCTTATCGAATATTGAAATAAAGTTCTACTAACATACAAATTACTTAACTTAACTTACACTACTGTTGACTGTAACTGTTTTCTAAACTTGGATAATATATTTTGTGTTATAAATGATTGCCGCTTCGTCCAAGAAACGTGCCACAAAAGGAACTAATACGGTTATGTAAGAGGGAGATACAACCAATCATGATGTGAGGAGTCAGTATTTGGATAACATGAGTAATCAATATATTTGTTGAACGAAAACTAACTGGAGTTCAAAGGACGAGTCTGACACACCTGTACTCAATCGTGTAACATGCAGAAAATGTAACCGAAGAACGGGAACACACTGTTTATTTGTTTATTGTAAAGTATTACCAGTAAATTAGTTTATTGTCCTCAACGTTGTCACAGGCAGTTTGTAACTGCTCTTTCGACAGTTAATCATTAATTTATTTTTTATTTATTGCCAGTCCAACCGGTTTGATGTCGGTACAGGGCTTGAACACAGTATGTCCACGCTTTTACATCACCATCGTTCATAAGAGTAATGATAAGTGTACTTCACGTTAGAACTTTTGGACGTCTATAAACTTCTATAAATAAAATCTATCGCCAGCATCGGTCATAAATTCAAAAAACTTAAGAAGAAAAATAGAATGTACACCTAATTTAATGTCTACGGCGGAAAGATAGACGTCTGAAGAGTATGTGGATAAATTGTGCTACTTACGATATGTGTTTAAAAAAGAAAAATAATGGCAATTCAAGACAATTGTATATCACGTGCCCCTCCCTGTCGATCAGGACAGGTGTACAGTGATACAATGTGACAAAGTGGCGTGTGACTTTGAAGACGGAATATCATAAAAAAGATCAACATACATAATTTTAAAATACTTAAAATGTGTAGTAGTTAGTATGGAGTAAATAAATGTATTACCATAGTAATTAACGGGATTGGAATATGGTGAAGAACGAAACCAATTTTTTCTGTTTCTTAATACTGAATTAGCGGTAAATTTTTCCAAGAATAGATTTAAATATCACTTTTGAAAAAAAAAATGATTTTTTTACATACAACCGATTAGGATTCTACAAAAATTCAGTAAAATTAAATTTTAATATTTTAAAATTATTATTCGTGAATCTTTATGAATACCTTTTAACTCAGAATGTCTCAATAATTTTCATCACGATTCATTTGGAGGCACGTATTGCATAACTGAGAAAAAGATGATCGCCATGAAACTAGTTACACACTTCTAAGACATTCACATAATAAACTTTTAAAAAGAAAACAATATAATAAAACCTAGTGGATAATATTTCATTTTTCATTTGATGGTTTCAGAGGTGCCCCAGTGTCACGAGTAGACTTTCAAGGCAGGAGGGATTGTATTTTCGCATGGACGAGTTTTTCGTAGCAAACCCTCGTGTAATACTCTCTAAACTGTTTTCTGTGTATGGCACAACAAAGTCAAACTACGAATGCCATTTATGAAGAAGTAGAAGCTCAGTCTGAAAATCATAAGAAGTAATATAGTTATTTGTCTTTCACTTTGCGTTTTCCGGCTTCGAAAATAAAGCAAGAAGAGTAATGCTAGCTTTTCTAGATTCGTACGACAACAAAGCATGTGCGATTTTAAGTAAAATTGCGTTACAAATTAGTAAAACGTACAAATATTACGATTATAATCGTAATGGCTATGATATCAATACGATTAATCGATCTTCACAAGTTTGGAAGTTGCTACCACATGGTTGAAATAATGTATTATTTTCCATGGGTTTGGTACCAAACAAGACTGTTTTGTCCAGATGATCTAAATAGTTGATAAAACATAGCGATTTTTCAAGTAAAATAATATTCATTAAACACCAATTGCGTAGGTTTTGCTACGTTTGAAGGTCGATTGTACTTTTCAGTTCAAATACCATTATGTCAATTGTATCTTTAGTTAAAATACCATTATTGCATATATTTTCAGGTCAACTCAAATAAGCTGTGAAACGAAGCATGTTACAGCTATTCACCCTCCGTAAACACTTGTGATTAATTATAGAATAAAGGTTAATTATCCACAGCTTTACCCGCGTGGATTTACGAATTGTTTCTAACAAATAATCTTAACTTAATACAATGACGTTTATGAAATGTTTATTAGTGTTGACGTGTACTGTTCAAAGGTTTACTTGATTCTGTATTTGTATTTAATTTGCGAGGAGTCATTGTAATAATTTTAAAATAGTTATCGTTATGTCAACCATAGAGAACCAAAATTCCGCAGTTACATGACGGATAGTTTTTATGTTGCGAGATCTAACATCTTTCTTCACAATAAAAAAGTGTTCCTCACCTAAGTGAGAGAGACACACATAAATGTATAAATATCATGATTTCTTTATAAACGCCATTCATAGTTTTTTAAATTATGGTTACACATGAGTTCAGAAAACAATTTAGAGAGCTTTTACTACAGGGCATGCTACGTAAACCCCGTCCATGCTAAAATTCAATCTCCCCGGCCTTAAAAGTCTACTCAAGGCACTAGAGGACTCTTAAAAATAAAAAGAATTGCCAATTGGTTCACTATATTTTCAATGACGTGAATCTCTTAGAAGAGTACATGTGACACGGGTAACGGGTTGAATACTCTTTTTTAATTTTGTTTTTGTATTTTTAGTAGTATACCAAATAAATCAAGATGAAAATTTTTGAAAATATTTTCCTTGCAAAAAAGTATCAGCAAAAAATGACAAACGATTTTGCTTTGCTTTTTAAAATATTGAATTTAAAAAATCTGAATTTTTATGGAAGCTGCTGTATTTTCTAAATAAAATCTCAAAAGGAATATTGAAGATCTATCTCCTGGAGCTTTAAACAAATTAATTTAATTTTACCTCAAGAAGGTGTAAAATGACAGAAAATAGGTTACATTAATTTCTTGTAAATAAAGTTGTAAAAAATTATCATTTTTAATTTCATGAGATGTTAAAAGAGCTGACACCTTACAAAATAAGGAACTGATGTTCATACTATATCAATAAGTGCCGTCATCCTTGAAAACTGTAAGAACATACGACAAGTCGTTTGGAACCAGACTTCAAACATTTAGAGCTCGTCTCTTTTACATATAATCTTCTATATGAAGTGGTGATAATGTTTCAGTGTTAATAGGCGTACATTCAAATTAACCAAGTCATCGTTTCATTAAACCACTTATAGGTTAAGGATTGGTACATCTATTTGTTTAACTTTCAGTGTAGACTAATCCGTTCTTTACCTTAACATGAGTTGTCGTATTACTTTATCATATTATTTTAATATGTTCACATGGTATGAACCAGTGCAATATACGTACATAGAGGGTCTCTATTAATATGTGTCATAATTTAAAACACATAAGCAGACAACTTTCCAGTCTCTAATAAAATGAAATATAAAAGAATGAAGCAATCAAACTATCTATAAATATAACAATAACATTGTCATTTTACACCTCCTTTGCTTGGAACAGATTCGCGAGTCTCAGATGCCCTATATAAGTGGAATGTCACGATGTATCGAGTCAAATACATCAAATCCACGAATAAATAGTCAATTAATGAAAATTACTCTAAAATATACGAACAAAAGTAGCGCTAAAAAGCGAGAATTCGTTGTTTCTAATTTACCTCGATAATAATGATGTAACACTACAAATACTTATGGTCATGTATAAAAGAATTCAAAAATGTTACCACGACTAGTTTCGGCCGATACGCTTTTGACATATTTAATATTGGTAATTGTGAAAACGATCAAAACTAGTCCAGGCAAATCACATCTTTCAAAACTATTTTTGGGTGTTTTCCTTCATCTAATAACCGGATTCTTGTTTTGCGCGTGACACTCGTAAAACGCTTTCTGGAAAAACTCGCTAATTTCCGTTCGCTAGGAAGGAAAAATCATTTAAAATAACCTGCAGCCTCGTGTAAACTGTCACAGAATTAAACCAAGTTTGGTGAATTCTGAGAATGGTATAGATTTGAATACCGGACAAAACATTCAACATGGACACATATAAATTTTCAAAAATTCATGTCCCTCCTTAAAAATCGGTTGAATGTATCAAGTTTGAACCACGAATTTTCTAGAAATACCATAAATTTCATGGATTAGAATCCCTTAGGAAATCAAACGATGCTAACTTTATTTTTAAGAAAATCTTTTGCTTAAATTAACCGTTTAAATTTACGATCTGTTTAAATTTAACTTTGTTATTTTTTTTAGCTCCTGGAATGAAGATTTGCAATCGTGATTCAAATGAGCTTGCATCTTGTTTCAAAACTGCGATTCCGACTGCAATAAAGATCTTAGCTAAAGGTAAGCATGATTTCACCTGAAAATGTTTAGAAAGATGAATATTTTCATCGAAGAACGAGTGACAATACACAGTGAAAGAAAAGGATAAAACGCGTAGATATTCATAGTTTGAAATACTCATGAATATAATATAAACGTAAGAAATTACTCAAATTGGTACGGATTTTGACCCATGACTTATTATGAAAATTCTAGATAAGAATAAACCTAGGATTCTACGAACATTGATTTCAGTAATATGTATCTCTGAGCCTTAACTAGAGCTTAAAAAATATTTTTCTGTACGTATGTCGGTAGTAAACCATTATAGTATAATGAGAGTATTGTCGACAAACTTGTCGCCATCAGCAGTCTCACTATTTATCTCATCGGTCCCAAAATCTCACATTCAATAATATTTGTCGTTTTCTAAACTTTTTCTATACCACACCCTTCTCACGCCATCCCTTTCGTGGTACTACCCTGTTGAGAGCTGAATTAGGATGTACATGACAATGATGACAGATATTCCTCCTCTTATTTCGATCATTAAGTTTGCAATATTTCATCAGAAAGTCCTAAGAAGTTGAATACTGTCCAATGACCTCCTGTATCTACCTCCATCTCCTCCAATGTGTCCATGTCACTGTTAATCTCCGAAAAATCATATTATTCTAATGAACACCGAAAACATTGTTTATCGTTAAAACGAATTTTCGGATATTTCTATTTACGTGTTCTTGCGAAGCCTCACTACAGAAAACTCCCGCAAATCTCTAATGCACTTTTACTTTTCTCAAAACAGAATGTCCCAGAACTCTACGCATAAAATTGGAGGAAGCACATTCAAGGGACAAAAAATCATCTAGGTACACATGTCCGAAGATGTCTCCCGGAGGAGATAAAATGACTCCAATGCAGACTAACAGCACAAGACAAAATACATGTGAAGCACTTTATAGGGGAAACTGAGAAAAAGATATGTGTTCAAAGTTCAATAACAATAAATTACCGCAGATGTTTAAAATTCTTCCTATTAACAGCTAAGCAGGCCTCGCACAGAAGTCCATGTATTGCCGAGTGTGTTCAACGTGAAGTCTCGCGAATCCTCGGTGCAAGTCCGTTAGCGCCGCTAATAAACCGGCATTTGAACATGTTTTGTAGTTTGTTGGTGTACTTTTTTTCACTTTCTCAATTCCCCTAACAAAACGCTTCACACAGCTTTTTTCTAGTGTTCTTATTCTGCTTCGTCGTTTTATCTCCACCGGGAGTCATATCCGGGCATGTGTACCTAGATGAATTTTTGCTCCAACTGCACTAACATCCCTCTGATGTTTTACTTGGAGAGGTTGTCTGGGACAACCTGTTCAACAGGGTTTTTCTCCAACATCTGAGTCGATGTATTCCTCGCGAAAATCCTTGCGACGTCTCTCAACTCCTTTCCTCTCGCGTCGTTTCTCATTTCAGGAACATCCGTCTTCGTCTTCACGATCCCTTTCCTCGATGCGAGCGTCCTTTAATCTCAGCCAATCGCCTTGCTGAGGGCTCGCGTCTTTCACGCATGAACACGAAGGCCTCGATTATTTCGCACCCTTTTATCTTCGGAGTGCGTCAAGGGACTCTCTTGACATTCTCTGGTTATCCCAGAAACTCCAGAACTTCACAGAGCGCCCTCACTTATTCGTCTTCACGTTGTTTCCGTGTGACTCCTCCCTCCATAAATCATTCAGATATATTTTTGCAATAACAAACCGCTGTTTCCTCATACATAATCCATCCCAAAATCGCAATGATTTGAATAACTTTTATTTTTCCATGAAATAAAATGGGTCATTTAATTCTTACAAATTATTTATCCTTAAAAATGTAAAATTCTACAACGTCTTATATTTTTCATTTTGGGATTTTTTTAATGGCTCTCAGGGTCGCGTGTTTCCTTCATATATGCAACGAAGAACGAGACGACTTATAAAAAAAACAATATTCTATTACTTCACACAGAGAGTACAAAGACCATAAACACACACCATAATACCATTATCTCCACCATAATTTATTTGTAATGCACAGTACTGAGAATATCACGAGAAAAATCACTCAATACGACTAAAAAAGGTTCAGAATACCTTATTTTTAAAATGTGATCATAAAAACGACGTTTTCTAAATGCGGCTTACTGAAAGAAATTCATTACAGGAAAATAATAATAAAATTCAGCACTCAAGACTTTTAAAATGATAACTGCTCTGAAACGCCTAATTTCAAGATTTGATGATGGGGAAAGTAGGCAAACGACAGTGCAAAAGAATGCAATAAATGTATCACCTTGATAAAATGTGCAAGTGGTACCGAGGTATACATCTGTTTCAGTATGAAGTTTTGGGCGACTGCTCCTACGCCCAATAAAA
This sequence comes from Laupala kohalensis, assembly GCA_002313205.1. Classification (NCBI taxonomy): domain Eukaryota; kingdom Metazoa; phylum Arthropoda; class Insecta; order Orthoptera; family Trigonidiidae; genus Laupala; species Laupala kohalensis. The sequence goes on from NNCF01127016.1 coordinate 895,643, forward strand.
AATCTACACAAGAATCAAGATTACACCCTTCTCACATTTTATTCTTTGCAATTAAAACTGAAGAGTACATAATGTGGAAGATTAAACAACTTTTTATAAAGTCCAGAAAAGAAATTGGTTCAAAGTTGAAAGAAAATAGAAAAATCCATAATTTATATGATTTTAATATAGGAAGTACTAAACCGTACCTCCAATGATGAAACGTTTTGGTCTCAATTAACACTAAAACAATTCTATACTGCGAATTTCATCAAAATTACTAAAGCTTTTACTCGCCAGAAAAATTGGATAATCGCTGAAAAGTATTTCGATTGATTCAATTTTTGCTCACTTAATAGTGTAGTATTTTAAAAAAATGTATTTTATTCCTTGTATTAATTGTATGTTTCTATTCTCCAGGAAATGAAAACTTAGGAATACCATCATTGGATCCACTTCATGTTGATAAACTTGAAATATCTGATGGAAGTCCTAATGCTCCTCTTCCATTTGCAATTACCTTGACGAATGTAATAGCACATTACATCTCTGAGCTCACACTGGATACAGTTGAGTGAGTGATTCACAATAGTATGGTCAAATGTACTAATCTACAAATTTTGAAAAGTTAATTAAACGTTCAGCTAGCACCCCCACTTTCGTCGTCCATTTTTGTCTGCTCTCCGATCGAGCACAGAATATTTTTTTACGTACACAATTAGAAAATAATCAGCACAAAACTAGAAGTTATTGTCCAAAGTCTGCTTTTATTGTAAGAGAGGTGCTAGCTGAACGATTTGCTAGCATCTCCACTTTTGTCATTTTATCAAGTCACGCTAATTTTTTTCTGGTTACCGAATGAGTAAAAAACAATTCATTAACGCACAAAATTAGCACATAATTATAGAGCAATTTATTTGATTTTATAACAAAGTGGGGGTGGGTACTACATAGACGTCATTGTCAACATTTCAGACCCACTTGTCCGAACTATGCAGGAAACCTACGCTGAGAAACAAAGAAAATATACCAACCTCGAATACAGCATTAAAAAATGTGCACTTTAGTCACTTCCAACACAGGGCTCAGACACAAGTCAAAACCTCATAGCCCTAGGGATCAAGAAGAAAACTGCAATCCTGTACAGAAGTCAATTGTGCTAACCCCTGTCCCATTGTTAGGTACTTTCTTAATATTGATTGTAGATAAGTTTACCTAGGAATGGTATGGATAATGGTATGTAACATATTTCTTGGATTATAATTGGAGTACAAGTACAACTGAAGAACTGTATTCTACTTTTTAGTAAAAAAGTGGAGTACAGTTACACCACCTCAGTGGATCTTGATAGGTTTATGAGAACCTGCCATATGTATTTAAATCGAGGTGGCTAGACTTAGGACGAGACCGGAGCGGAGCGGACTGGAGTCGCTTTGCTGAATCCAGTTTGGATCTGTTGTCGATAGAAGATTCAGTTCCCTCTCTATCTTCATTTCCACCAATCGCATGGGGTTGGTAAGGGTATATCGCGCTTGGGCGCATGCTAAAGTCGCGGCTTTGGCTTGCCGTTCATTGGTAGAAAACGGGTCCAGCCCACGAGCTGGGTGCTCCGTAAAGCATAGGTCCTTTTCAGATGTCGCAAATTCAGCATTGCATTGTGGTTGATTCTCGACCCAGCAGGGAAGTTTTGTGAACGAAGTAAAGTTTTTCTTCGGTGTGAGTTGTCACAATGGAAGTTCGTGGTTTCTCATGCGACCCAAACCTTCTCACCACAAAGGTTTTCATTATTACCTCCGTACTTTCCCTAGAAAACAAGGGATTTTGTTTCTTTGAAAAAACATCGTAATAGTGGTATATTTTAAGAACCTAAGTATAACATAAAGAAAAGTTATACCGAACACATAAAAGAATAAAGTACAAAATTAACCAAAAAATATATTCAGAATCCATCACTTCACTGAACTCGAACTGCTTTACAGTACCTAATGCTACTCGGAGAAGAAAGTGTGTGTATTGCCGATGAAAGCCAACATCTGGTAAGTACTTCCAATGCGGACCTGGTTGAATGTTCGTTAAAATAACAAAATTAACATGGGGACCATGCATGGTTTGCCACGGAAGGGATGGGACCACGCACTGCTTCGGAAGATAAATATGCGCCGGGCCTTATGCTGGCTGGCGCGAGTACTCAGTCTACAAGCATTTCGCACTATTCATTCACGCATATGATTCATAAATGAATGGTTAGAAGATTATGCAATACGCGAGGGATCAGCTAATTTTAAGCGGTACCTCAAAATACATGTAAGGTAACATTAATACGATAACATTTTCGTAATTTCGGAACTGTTCTTTCATCAATTTATCGAAAAGCGCAAAGAATCTTCCAAATTTCGAACAAACGTTAATAAATGAGAACAACCAAGACGTTTTCGGAAACAAGGAAGAGGTAACACATTCTTATTCAAAATCAGAATCGGAATATGTTCAAATCTAGCAGTACTATGTTTGTCATGCTCACACCTCTCGTTTCTTGGAACTAAATTTGTCTCTTTGGATGTGTGGGAGAGGTCCAGTTTGGTCAGGTGGCTAAGCCACTTTACCATTTTTCCTGAAAAATCTATCTATGCAAATAGTCAATAAACTAGTATTTCTATTTATTTGATAACATTATTTAATCATTACAATTACAGGGCAGAATTCAATGAGAAAATGAACTTGAAGGCAAATACAACTTTGAAAAGAGTAAGAGCCGAAGCAGATTACGATGTTGATGGCAAAGTACTGACAATACAAGTCAAGAGTAAAGGACATTTCACTGCCGACATTAGTAAGTATTTACTGATAGACGAAATATAATCTAAATTGATTTCTGATTTTCAACTACCTTTACACTACTTGATACAGCAATTATGTAATAGGACACTTAAACCGCGGATTTGAGGGAAGTAAATTTAATGATATCATTTAACTTTTAAAGGGACGCCAAAGAAATTATTACTAAATGACACGTACCGGTATTTGAATCAGTTTTTTTCATTAAAAATTCCATCATTTCTCTGCCAACCGCTTCAAGACAAGTTTTATAATATACTTAATGACATTATATGAAAAAATAATAATAATCAATAATTGATTTTTAATTTACATCGAATTTTAAAATTATATTCACAACCTAGTTGTATTCAAATTTTAAAATTATCTCCACAACGTAGTTACGTTTAAATCAAATGTGGAGGGTGGAATCCTTTGAAACTAGTCTTTTCGTATTTTTATACAGTTTATAAAATTGTCACAAAAATGTCATTACTTTCAGGGAGGGGCATTTTAAAAATACCTTAAATTTTTTGAAATTTTGTATTTAATACTGATATTCTATATCAGAATATAATAAATTATGTATACCCTATATAAATTGACTAATTAGACAAATTTATCTAATTTATTTTTGTTTTAACAAAGAATTCTTGAGTGTCTTGTAATAATGATGTACATACATATATTCCATGAAACATTGTTGACACATTAGTTGAAATTAATGCTTTATTTTGACAATTATTATTGACTATCACGAGAGGTGGTATTATATTTTCCTTGTTGGGAATGCAGAAGTTGGGGAAGAACTGGGTAAAAAATAATAACAAGAGGAGAAAATCACTGGCTTCTCCCTTCCCTTAAATTTGAACCCTATGTAGAACAGACCCAATCAAGAGGTATGCTTTTGTATAGTTATTGTCCTCCCAATTTCATCATGGCTCATCCCATGTCAAATCAACCCACGGTTATAACGTTAACGTCAGATTTTGATAAAATTTTCTAGGAAAGAAGCTTTCATGTAGATGAGAAAAAGAAAAAAAATTGTAATATTTCAATCCAGTTGAAATTTCCACCTCTGTAAAGTTTAAGTAAAATACCGAAAAAGGGTCTGCACATAATATTTGATTACTGTAGTTGACATCTTTCTGGAGATAGAGAACTGGAAATGTTATTTAATACACTCAGTGTCCAGTAATTTAACAGAGAGGTATGAGTTGTACCCAAGTTAAATGTAGCTTACATGTTCATTTAATGTGAGTGTTGTCTAGTAACTTGCTCTTTACAATATATGATTGGTTGGGTTACATGTAAGCTATTCACGGAGAGCATTATTATGTGGTATTTTTATCTAAGTGTTGGTAGCTGGAGAGAATGTATGTAACTGCATAAACTTTACAAAGCCCTGATGAAGATAATGTTCGTTACCAAAACGTTGTCATAGAAATAATAAATAATTGGCCAAACCGCAAGATTCTTTTCTAGTAATTTCCAATGGCTGATAACATCAACACTATACTAAAAAGACTACTATATTTAATTTTATCAATGTTACTCTAATTAATTACGAAATATTTAAACTATTGCAATTAATTAATAAAAACAAGGAAAATGTACATTTTCATTTCATTATTTGGATATTTTGCAGCTGGCTTATATGCAGAGCTTGTAACGGAAAGTGAAAGATTTATGAAAAAAGGAAAGGAATATATGAGACCAACACTTTTTCAGTTCAAAATACCGAAGTTAGATTCATTCGTTGTCTCCTTCAAATCCAGTGATGGAAACAAGGAAATAGGTAAGAGAGAATTCTATAAAAATTTACGATGTTTGAAAACATATCAAAAAGTGGTATTTACACAGTTTATTTTAGATGTTTTTTTTTTGTCTATATCATAAATATTTATTAAATTGCATATCCAAACCTCAGGCTTTAAATGTAAATTATTAGCTGTCTTTAGTTGACGTTTGACAAATATTTTTCTATATCCCGTAGATTATTATAATTTTTTTAAATCAGGGAAACATTAAAAAGGGACTAATGTCTTGTAGTTTAAGGTTTAAATGAGTTTTGAAATTAAAATATATTTAAAGAATTTAAAATATTTTTACATCATTTATGTGAAAAATGTCACTTAAGATATTATTCAGCATATAAACAAATAATCATATAAATTTAACATTGATTTTGTTCTAAAGATAACTTTGAACAATTGCTCTTAAATTTCAGACTCAGTTTTAACTAATATGGTGAATCAAAACTGGGAAGATATGTGGAAAATAATGGCAAAACCATTGGTGGAAGCACTGGAATATATCTTCAAGGAGAGTTTCAAGCGTATTTATGAAAGAATTCCTCTTGATGACCTTATGCCAAAAAAATAATTGTTCATTATTACAAATGAATTTCTCACTACTTTCAGTAAATTTATATTTTGTTTATTCAATTATCTCTCATACGATACATGAAAATAATTCCTCTAAAAACTATTTGTATAATTCAACTCCTGTATAGACGAATAAACCATGAAGAATCATTTTGATTTCACTTATTCACATTTTATGTGTCCAAAGTTGATATAATGTTATCCATAGTGCTACGTCTTGTCGTGTTTTAACATTTCAACAGAACCACTTCAATCGACGCTGGATTGTAATGCGTCAAAAGTGAGATCGGTTCCATCCATGGCTGAAGAATGCGGATGATAGATTAGCAAACCGCTTGAAGTGCTTATGAAACGTTAAAACACAAGATGCAATTTTCATGTCCATATAGTTAAAATTGAAGTAATGACCTCGTCAAAATCTTTTCGTGCCAAAACAAGTATCGAACAATGAAAATCAAGTAAAGTAGTGCTGATCATGATCTCGCTCATGTAAACTTGCGTATTATGTATAAATATTTACTAATAAACTAAATACGCTTCTAACTATTTCCACAGATGAAGGCGGGTAGATAAGTTAATTTACCTATTTGTGCGATTGTTTTCTCCAAGCGTTAATTCACTAATCCAGATTTCCTTATTTTTTAATAAAAAAAACTCTAAAACCTATGGAAAAGTTGCATTATCTACGACCAGATGAAAGTTGTGACTCGAACCCGGGATTTCTCTTTTTTGGCCGTAGGTGAGCTGCCACTGCACCATCCGCCTCGACTCCCAAAATCTGTACAAAGCATCTATGTGAAAGTTGTTATTGATGTAGCGGTTTAGGTGTGTGAAATGTGTAACATTTATATCATGTTCTTTGTATTTAATGTATATTTTATTGATGTTCCCGATACGACAAAAGTAGAAAACAATGTGCCAATCCCGTATGATGAAAGAATGTGGTTAAAAAATTTAGTGATCGATTGCTTTGAATAAATCAAGAAAAATACCCTTAGGGTTATCTCCACTGTCAAGGGAAATGGTTAAATCATTTAAAAAAGAAAATATAGGTCTGTTAGTTGAAAATGATTTCATGAAGGAAACTGACCGGTTGAGAGCACGTTATTACGCGATAAAAAGTGTAAACCATGCTAGTAGAAAAGTTTCCCATGATTTTTAGAAACAGGAAATAGTTGATAGTTTCCAACATCTCGTTTACTTCCTTTCTTGTGTAATACTCCATGTCAGAAAGATTTAACAGTAAATTAAGATACGTTGTCTTCCCCTGATGAATTCCTTTTTTCATGAGCAGATCATACTCATAACTTCTCTGATGTTACTTTCGAAAGTGAACGAAGAATGTGGAACGCGGGGGGATGTGTTTGATGGACATTGATTTTGAGATACTAAAGTCGATATTTTACCTACTTCTGAGAAATAAGGATAACACAAATTTGCGATGTCCTGTGGAGTTGATTTAATTTTGCCATTGTCTAGTAGAGAAATGTTTCTTCGCGGTTTCGAGAAGGTGATGAGTAATTTTTACAATATTTCATGTTGTCTTGGTCTTACGGTTCGTTTTTGGTATCTGCCAGTCATTTTCCATTACTTAAGCTGCATAGACCACATTTCGAATAATTGACTAGAATTTACGGAAATCTTGAAATTCGGGAGGTTGATTATTGAACTTTGAAAGATAGTATAAACGTTTGTTTTTGGAGGGAATTCTATCCTTCGTGTTATCCATCTGTTGTGATTGTATATTTTGATTTGCATTCACACCTGACTGCCAAGGACTTTATCCAGCATTATTTACACTTAAGAGCGTCTGGGATACATCATTCGGTTCTCTCTTAGCTTCACATCTAATCTCACTTCACTCACCTTCACCCACTCCTAAACTTCCACTTCCACTCCTGCTTCTACTTCACCAACTCCTCTTCCCCATCTCTTCTCTCTCTTCATACCCATTTCTTCTCCTGTTCTTCAGCTTTCACTTCCTCCTACTCCATCTCCCTTGTCCATGTCTGACACCTATTCCTAAACTCACATCTCGTTTTACCCCAAACACAATTACAACTTGCGCTCAAGAATTTGAAGGTGACAAGGGATTAGAAGGTGTACCAAATTCTTGTTCCGCTCCACAATCCAACTTCGATTCCATAACTCGAGAATCACAAACTTTTTTTGTTAAAGTAAAATAACTATATTTCATCATAATGTTCAATCCCTTTCAAACAAATGTTCAATGCTCGGTCTTATACTCTTTTTATTGTATGTGAACATGTCATCCTCCACATCAGATTGCAAAATGGTTCTTCTTGATGATGACACTAATTTACCATACAAACACGCCAACGCTCAAAAAGTTTTGTATAACCTCTCGGCTTGGTTCTATACAAATCGTCTCATTGTAAACACTGACAAAACAGTGTCTATGTCATTTCACAATAATATTTCAAAATCTTTACGCCATGTTTCTTTTTCGTTACACGGAACACAATTAAAAGCTGTTACGAAAAAAATTCTTACGTCTCCATATTCATTACAATCTCAAAAGGAATTGTCACGTTGACAATCTTAATTCCCAATTAAGCAAATTGTGTTACGCATTCCGAATCTCAGATAATGTAGTTAGTTCACATATATCCCGTTGGTATATTTTGCAAACGTTTACTCCCATTTACGCTGCGGTATTACCTTCTGGGGCAATTCCGGACAGAGTATTCAAACTTTCAGAATTCAGAAGAGGATAGTTCACCCCCGAAACTCTTGTAAACCTTTATTCAAGGAATTAAATATCTTAACACTTCCATTCATTTATATTTATGAAACAGTTGTGTTTGTTAATACCGAATTACTAAAGCGCCACAACTTGCTTCAAGACGAAACTGTCTTGTCCACGAACACAATACTCACAATAGACATAATATACACCCTAGTATGTCAACCACTCTTTGCCAGAAAGTGATATATCATTCGGAAATCGCTCTATATAATTTCCTCCCCAATGACATAAAAGATAATATTAAATTTAATATTTTGAAAGCCATGGTTAAAAGCTACCTACTGCACCAGTGCTACTGCTATGTAAAAGAATTTATCGATAGTAATAAAAGTTAAATTTGTTTAGTACTTTATGAGATCATCGGTGTAGTACTTTCAAAATAACTGATAACAATTTAAAAACCATTTTCCTATATTTTGGTATGGTGTGTTACTATTCACATAAGTCTAGTTTTGTCTGTTTAGTCAACCTTGGCACTGTTGTATACATTAATCGTGCAACTCCATCCAGACCAGCGTTTTTCACCGGTTTACCTTCGGGTAGAGGAAAATTTTTATACAGGTTCATAGACTCTTGCCTAGCCTACTGAAATAATAAATTTAGAATTTATAATTATTTTAATGGATTTATAAACAATAATTTCTGAATAATCTATGGTTTATAACGATACGTACTTGTTAATTTTTTTTAACAAGTTGGTATTCTGTTAATATTATAAAACGTACTGAGGAGAGAGCTGAAATATTAAATCCGCTTCTGCCTTAGGGCCCTTGATCGTAATTGATGGAGTGACCCCTTGCTTGCTTCCGGAGAGTAAACTAGTTTATTGTCCTCACATGGTCATGAACAGTTTGTAACTCCGTTTTTGACTGTAAATTTAATATTACATGCCAGAGTAAATGGGTAAAGAAAGTTTCAAGTGTTACTCGTAAGTCAGTACTTTCAGCTACACCTAGTCTATCGTCTTCAGCACAGAAAATTCCCTGCAGGTTTAAAGAAACAATCGCGAGTACCAACGAATCTTGAAAGACGAAGAAAATTAAATTAAACAAGCTTGAATCCTGGGACCGTTCAAACTTTTTGAAACCCTGCCCTGCCACCTAGTTTTTCAAGAGCAAAAAGAATTTACTTTTATCTCTCCTTTCGAATCGGATACCAAATTGTCCGATGATTATGCGGCAAGGCATATTCAAGAGTCCGATCCAGGAGGTACAAAATTATGACGGCTTCCATACTTCAGTGGAAACTTCATGGATATAAAAGATCTTCCTCGCTTCGGGTACACAGAATCGTCAGATGTGATGACACAACAGAGGAACGTGTAAAGGTGAAGTGGTTATATTTGGCAGAAATACCATCAACTCGCTACTCATACTCCTATATACTCAACTCCTGACTGTGGCAGTTCAAAACCATAGCATCCCAACAATAACCATGTGTTCCATCTATCCTCCGCCGACACGCGATTTATTGGAGGATGTACAAAACTTCAACTATTTTTCGTCCTTGGAGATTTCAACGCTAACGGTGAGCTGTGGGGTTCATCCAGCGACTGTCTCTCAGATCGACTACTGAATTTGTCCCTTCAATCGTGAACTTTTTGTATCCTGATAACCAAGGATATGCCCCACATTGCGTCTGGTGTGAGGACATCGACTGCTATCGATTTTTTAGTTTGTTTTTCTGAAGCTGCTGATATTTTCTGTTGGAGTCAAAATAAGATCAGTATGAGTTCACTCGTGTAAACTTCGTGATTTTATACAAATATTACTTTCATAAATTTTCCTCAATATTCTAAAATCTTAAATTCTAACTTTCACATATGAAGGCGAGCAGATGAGTTTTTTTTCTTTCTATTTTTACTATTTGTTGCATTTACTAGATTTTCCCTACTTTTCAATGAAGCAACACTATAACGTAGGGGAAAGTTATTGTCATATTTTATAAACGGAGTATTTATCTGAGTACTATCTCTATGGTATAAGTATCATCTTCTTCATTAACAAATATGTCACAAGGCTACATGTGGAACACTTCAAACATACGATGGCTATAATTAGATGTTTTATAACAAAATAGACTAAACTAAAATATAAAATTATTAAAATTGTGTAACATATTACATAATGGTTTTAAAATTAAAAGTTTTCATTCACGGATGTCCATCACAAAACCATCATTACGAAATGCAAAATCAAAAAACATGTTACAAATTCTTTTTCTTAAATGATAAATATCAGCCAAAGATGAATTCAGTTCCCATTCAAGAAAAACCTAGCCGCAATCTTATAAAATATTTCTAAAGTTTGAAAAATTTGCTAAGTTCTGGAAAGCTCTGTAACAACAACTAATTAAATCATTCTCACAAGTGCAGATTTCACATTAAATGTAAGTAAATTTAAAAAAACTAAGAATAGAAAGGAAAAAACTTTTTACTCTAACAAATGAATATTTTGTTTTTACATTAATGAAAATTATTGACTATTAACACTATACTAATTTTATCAATCGAAATTCATCTTTACAAAGTGTAACTTATTGTTGGAACTGTCATTAAAAATGTAAAATCAGTTTAAATAATAATGTTTAAAGAATAATGTTCAAGGAAAACTAAAAACGAGCATTGATTTCCCAAGTTAAGAAACTGTAAGTATTCTTTTTGTTTTCACATAGCAATGCGAATGCGGTTTAAGTTGAATTTTGGTGTGAGTTACAAGCAAAATATAGTATATCACTTTGCTTAGGTATTTACTTATCCTCCTACGGTCTCAGAGGTGTTGTCCTCTTCTCCTTACTAATAATATGGCGCGTTTCATCCATTGTATTTTTTTTTCATTTTTATAAATATTTGTATTCTACGCAACTATTCGATTGGATTTTAGTAAAAACTGACGAGATCGAATAAAGCTAGAAATGAAGTTTGGAACGTCACCCTGTCCAGAAGAACCGGGAATCAAAACAACATATTCCTCTCAAGTTGGGAGTGAAGGATGTACCATTACGCCACGGCTCTGTATTCTCGTGTACATGGTTATTTCTGTGTAAAACACTCAGAACGTTCTATTGGGATACGCGAGGTTGGAGACCATCATAAAGATGTTTCAACTTATATTATATATCAGACAGCGGTGAGTTCTGTGATTGATATTCCTAATATTGAGAGAAGTAGTTGTTTCTCGTACATAAAAACTTTTACACATAGTTCAAAGAAGGTAAACACAATATCTGGGGGTACATTCACTGGATTGTCGTATTTCTTGAGTGTACTGGGTATCATGTATGAACAATCACATAGCTTCTTGTGATATTTCTTCTTTACATTTCTTCTTCCACGCTAAATTACATAACAAAATATTTAATGAATGTTTTAAAGTCATGACGTTTCCCAAACACGCCCAATCTATAGATTAAAAACACGTGAATTAGGTTTCACCTGGTCCTTAGGAATCTCTACTTATCCCAATTTAAAAAGACAACAGTTCATTCTCCTAAATTCTTCAAAATTCAAATACAAACTTTTTCTTTCTTTCATCTAACGGTCAGTTCAAGTAACCCGAAGGGAGAAGCATCGCTTCATTATCTACGTGACTGACGAAGGTGAAATCCAATTCTATTTCTACAAATATGCAAATAATTTTTATTTTTTCTGAATTTTCATTATCTTTAAAACTTTTTAATTTATAGAAGACAGTAGTGTCGTATTATTTTGAAGATTTTCGTAATACATGTGTATAAACACATTTATACAGAGCTGAAACTATCCTGCGGTTGCTCAGCGCCAATTTGCAACGCTCATCAAATCAAAAACAACCAAAAGCATAACTCTCTCACACTAATAAAGCCTCGCTCCTATTCACTTTCTTTGATTGTGTCGTTACTACGTGTGCGTATGTTTTTTCTGCGTGTATAGTTGTCAATTTTTCTTCGCTTCATTTTACTACAGTAGAAACTCGATTATCCGAGGTAATGGAGGGAAGGTGTTGCGCGGATAAATGAAAACCATGGTTAATTGAGACCCTTTGTATTTAACCAATTATGTACAAACATATAGTCAAAATTTTCCTGTTCGCAGAAGTTCAGGACGACATCAATTACTTCCATTGCTTGACTTCTCTGAATTTTTCTTCTTTAGCACCAAAACTAACATAGATTTCACTATCATGTTCCACTGCATCATCCCGTTGTGAGGTAGATGGAGTATCACTTGTACTGCCATAACAAGCAGCTATATCACTGTCACTTAGACGTTCGTATCCCTCTTCATTAACATCTTTTTGTAGCCAATCAACAATATCGTTTTAATCAACGTTAGTGAAAAATGGAATTCATGTGGGTAACTGAAGACAAGCTTCTACATATCCATCTTCTATATTTTCTTAATCATCATAGTCTTGTTCTAAGATTTTCACCCAGGAAAGTCTTAATGTACTTGCAGGTAAGTTTTCCAAGGTAGCACATGCTGCAAAATGGCAATCATAATTAAATGTCAATTGTTATTCATAATTAAAACCCCCTTTGGTGTGTTTTTCGGAATAGAGAGCACGGTTAATCCCGAACATGGATAATTGAGACACGGTTAATCGAGGTTCTACTGTGCTACTCTTTCCCATATTTTCCATTTTCTCTTCAACCTGCTTAAATTTTCCTTGTAGTTCCTTCGTCATCTCTCGCATAGTTTGTGTAATAGACCTCATTTCTTGTTGTACTTCCTCATAACCTTGACCCAACCACCTAGATGTTCCCTTGTATTTGATTAGCCCGTTTATAATAGTGACATCTTTTTCTATTGTCTTGTAGCATTTACTTCAAACCTGTATTCATACGCTTACACTCTCCTCTATTTATCCTTGTATTAACTCCTTGATAACATCTAGAAATCCGCCTGTGCGACCAAAAATAATTTCTTCAAAGTTTCTGAACTTACTTTTCATTAAGTACATTCCATTTTTAATTCCATCCAGTGCTCTATTTTCTCTTGAAAATCTCCCCGTTCTTTTTGTAATTGAGCTACTTCCTCATATTTTTGCACTTCTATTTCTTTTAGACATACCATTACTTCTTCTATCTTCCCCACTGATCCACTCAATAATTTTTCTTCCGTTATTATGCCACGGATTTTCTGATAATTGCGCGTAAATGCTGTTTGCCTTCTCCTCCGCTCTGTTGCTCCACTCTCACTTCCTGTCTCCACACTTGTTTCGTCTTCACCCTCTAGGTAGACCAACCTCCCTTCTTCCTTCTGTTTCCATAATACCTTATTTGTTTATTGTGTCTATCTTGTCTATTGGTTTTCGCCTGGTATACCCTAGTTGAATTCCTTCTTACCACCAAATTTGTCCTGATTCTACTTCCAGACCTGCACAATCAGCGGTTTGGGCGAATATTTGCGATTTATTCACACGTGTTTCTCTAGTGTAATTTTGCCCCTATGCTCCACAGCTTTTTCTTCCTCTATCAATGTTCTCAGAATATTGTCCTGTACCTAAGCTATTAGTTGTATGCGCTTGTCTTTACGTGTTCGCACGTTAGGTGCATGTGACTAGAAATGCCACGTTTCTATCCACGTGTTACAACCTCCAATCCATCCAATCTATTTAGTTTTCACCACGTGGATATTTGGGTCTCTCCTCCTTCGTGGTCCTGTATTTTTTTTCAGTACGGCTCAAACAGCTATTTGTTGAAAAAAATCATTCACAGTACTTTTCTTAGGGTGTAATTATGCCCTTGGGTCCCAATGTCCCTTCACCAGTGTGCTTAAGATATCATTATCTGCCTATACTAGAAGTTTCGTGCTCGTAGCCCCACGTAATTTTGTACTTCTAGAAAAAGATTGAAAAGGACACGCTTCTGTTCACGAGTGATATGTCTCCTGAATCTTTTAATGCTGTTCAAGCAAGCTAATTTCCTCCACATGGGCACCTCATGTGTCCTTCGTGCAACCCATCAAGTTTGGTCCTGACTACGAGCCAGACCGTCGTAACAGGCTGTTTTGACAAAAATGATCGTTTCCCTTTTACGTGTTTCTCAGTTATAAAAATGACCTTTCTCTATATATTTCTCTTCTAATTTCAAGGAGCTACGAATCCTCCCTCCACATCAGGCGAAAGTAAATGAATCGTCAACAATTCGGATTCAAAGGGCACTTTTATATTTCCACAGGAATGTAGTTCATCTCCTTCTAAATGGGCAGCGATGTTTAGCGAATCTATAGTATGCTCTGTACACCTGTGGAACCTACTATGTACTGCGTATGGTGGGTGTCACATATTGATACACATACCAATTTAAGACATTTTATACATCGCAATGTTTTATATTTTGTTGTATTACACAGAGAAAAAAACGCATAAAGGTTTTTTTATTTTATATATTTTTAATTTAGGGCTTAATAACTCTCTCTGCTGACGCTTCTAACTCTCCCCAATCAGCTGACCCATATTCTAAAGAAACGCACAGATTTCATAACTGTTGTGGCATTCTGAATTTATTCAGTCGCATAAACAACATTTCCTTCATGTAACAGTAGGGTACAGTAAAACAATATTCAAAGTAATATTTTTTTTATTTTAAAGCTTGCAGGTTATGCGCAAAACACGCGAGTTTTCCCCATCATTCTCCGTTCTCCATTGTAGTATTTGTAAATGGGAAATGTAGCGTGCTATCGATGCTTATCTACATGGAGCGATGGGAGGTAGGAGTTCGGTAGTACGCTATTGATAGTTGGTGTGTCGCTTAGTTGGATTTACCAACAACTTTGCCCATGTGGAGGTGTCAATAGGAGTAGTTAGTAATAGTTAGAATTATTGATGTAGGAGCAGTAGGAGATGGGTAGAAGAAGGAGGGTTCGCATTTCAGTAGTCACAGCTGGGACATTAATGTGAAAAGCTACAAATTTTATCTCGTCCCACCGGGAATTGAACCCGGGATACTTGGTGAAGAGCAAGAACCTGAGCCACCAGAGGAGCTCCTCATCAGAAAATGTACCCTTGGAGAGTGAGTGCATTCTGTCTTGAAACTTCAGAGTGGAGTGACGCGTTGCTGAAACAAAGGATGTTGACGCAGGGCCAAAAGTGAAAGTGACGCTTCCGACGTTGGTGACGCCGCGAAGGGTCTTGCTTTGGGAAACATTCTTTCTTTCAGAGCGGAAAGACGTTACTTCACCGGTCAATATAAGCGGGGCGTGAGAGATCTTGGTTGTTCACATGTTAGAGACGGGTGAAATTAGGCGTAAACCATATTGTACAATTCAAGGAGATCGCTAAGCGTACATACGTTATGAGGTACTGAGCGGAGTCCCGGTAGATTCTCTAAAGGGAGTCGAGGTAGACATGCTCTGTTGAGCAATGTCGAGTAAGTCTTATTTATAAGACATGTATGGATATAGACTGCTGCGGTAGTCTGGAGGTAACGGGGTTGTTTGTTCAATCTGATGACAAGTAATACAGGTGTGTATAATATAGTCAAATATACAACTATTGTAATGTAATATTATTTTTCTTCTCAGTTGTACTCAATCATTTGCTTATTAGCATTTTCATATTACAGTTCTATTTATTTAATTCATGCATTAGAAACTCGATTATCCAGAGTAATGGAGGGGTGTCCCACGGAAAAACAACGGTCAATGGAGACATTTTTTATTTAACCAATTATGTACATATGTACGTGCATAGCGTTATCAGGGCTTGAAATATGACGTAATAAGTCTTTGTTTTTTACGGTTTGAAATAATTTTCCTTACTTCAGTTCTAACTTTTCTCAAATCGATGACGTCATTGAAGTCAACATTTTTGCTGTTCACAGAAGTTCAGGACGACATAAAATGCTTCCATTGCTTGACTTATCTGAATTTTTTCTTCGTTAGTATTCCTCTGGATCATCGCTTTGTGAGGTAGATGGAGTATCACTTGTACTGCCATAACAAGCAGTTATGTCACTGTCACTTAGATGTTTGTATCCCTCTTCATTAACATCTTTTTGTAGCCAATCAACAATACCGTCTTCATCAACGGTAATGAAATCTGGAATTCATGTGGCTAGCTGAAAACAATCTTCTACATATCCAACATCGATATTTTCTTCTTCATCAGAGTCTTGATCTAAGATTTTCGCCCTGGAAAGACTTAATGTACTCGCAGGTACGTTTTCCCAAGCATCACATACTGCGAATATGGCATCTTTTATGACATTTTTCAGAAGTTATTTCATTGAATTTAATCTTTCTGGTAAAAGAAAATGGGGAAAAAATTTTTACCTTCGTTTCAAACAGAAAATCACGCCTCGATCTATTGGTTCTATTAGAGAAGTCACCGTTCGGTGGTAAATAGTAGACAACAATTTTACCTCTAGAGGAAGAACGACACGTTTGCGTTTGGCACTCATTCTTGTGATGTGTTTGAAAACGAGTACAATCTATCATTTTTACATTGTACTTTATGAATCATTTAAAAAAATTATAATTAATATTGTTATTCATAATTAAAACCCCCTTTACGAGTACTTCCCAATTAGAAGTAGCCATGATAAATATTTTGGCGAATGGCATTCGCCAAAAATATTCCTCAACACTCAGTGTATGTTACTGACGATGGTTGCTATGCAGCCGAAAAAGCTTTCTAATACCAATAAAAAAAATGAGCAACATAGAAACGACTTTTAATTTATCATGCTTTGATAATGTTGCTAAAGCACCACAATTACCAAGTAGAAGTAGCCAATCATTAGATCGTCATTTGAGTAGCCTGTTGCATTCGGCGGTAGTTACACTTCACTTACTGTACTTTAACAGTTATTGACAATATATTATCAACAATTATTTATCTACCATTAACTATCAATCATAGTTGGGTACTTATCAGTAGATATGTGCGAAGTGTCAAAATTTGAAAAAATTGAAAAAAGTGCAAAAAGCCATGTTGAGTGACAAAATTTTACAGAAGACTATAAATATAAGAAGAGTTCTCAAGATCAACACAAAATGGCTGTAGTGCTAAGTCCCTGGCCAATTTCATAAGAGAAGAGCAATGCCGGTGCCATTCATTTATTTTGCATTCGATGGATCTGAATTTAAATACAGGAATAAGAACAACAAAAAACTAATAATATGGGGTGACAAATGTGGTGCACATAACAAGAATCGCATGACGGTATATCTTTCTCTTCCTAGTGGCATACGGGTTGTTTGAGTAATACGCCATAAATTTCTTGTTTGTGGGTGCATTGTTCTTACTTGTGACTCTGATAGAAAGAAGGAAGGATATCAAGGACACTTATACCCTATAATCTGCATAATTTAATGGAAGAAAGTAAGACAGTTTAGCAATTTCAAGTAGTTCCTATAAAAGGCTCGATTTTCTTAGAAATTTCGGTGGCAGACCTGATCTTCAGTACTAAGAACCTGAATATTTCAAAAGCTGAGAATCACTAATAATTCTGGAAAGTAGGAAAGTGTAGAAGTGAAATTCTTAGTGAACTTGAGACTGGTCATAAAGCTTCAGTCCGTTATGTTCCTAATCATCTCATCAGTTAAGGCAATTTCAATGGAATAGAAGAAGGTATAACAGACAATGATTCCTTATTTACGTAAGGAAGAGTATAAAGATCATTACAGGGAGCTCTGTAGAGAATTTGTGACACATACAACTGTGAAAATGAAATTAGACTTAGCACCATTCATAAATTATGTTGTTGTTTGTTTTCCTTTCCACTTCATGAAACCTTTATTTTGTGTAACACAGATTTACCATTTGTTCCTATCTTTAAATTTTGAAGAACAAAAAAAATATGTAAAAAAACGTTTTTTAAGTGTTCACAAATTTGGCACTTTGCATCTTTGTGGTGATAAGTATCCAATATATAGTCGTGGAGCCCTCCTCTGACTCACCAACAACGCGAAGAATTCAAGTTATGAGATGTTAAGGAACAATTTTCAAATTTTACTTCGTAGATATTGCAAAAGATATTCATCTACAATTATTGCCCGCCCTCGTGACCTCTCATTTCAAAATCTGAGGGAAACTCTCCCTGTCTCAGAAGCTCTTAGTAAGAAAGTTATTCTACTTTCAAAAAGTTTTCAAGGCATTATATATTTACCTTATGTTCTCAAGAACGCAGAATCGTGACGCACTATTATTAAACCTGATCAACTTAAAATCGCGTATTTCATTCGGGAAATTATACAGTAATTACAAATGCAGCAATCAATTTGACTTCGAAACACAGTCTCTTCAAAACAGATTCCGGGAATTTAAAAATGAAAAAATGCTTCTTTATAAGTGAAACGTATTTAGCATCCATTTTATTCCTGTAAAAGCTTAAACTCATGATATAGGGCCAAAAGGAGGAGGAAACTACATGAAAAACACCTCTAATATACAAAATATTTATTAAAAAATAGAAATATTATATTAACAAATTAATAATTCTAAATTAGTGAACATGATAAATATCATATACTTATATTAAAATTAAAGACTCCTTTAAAATATACTTAATACGATAACTAATATAATTAGGCCAGAAACAAAGGTCAAAAAATGGTTCTACCTCCAATTAATACGCGAAAAGCTGGGAATGACTTTAATATCTTTTTAAAAATGTATAGAGAGTACTTTGAAGTTTGCACCAATATTTTCTTTCTGCTTGAGGTGGGAGGAGGGCGCTCAAAAATTTCGAAAATGTCCGACTTTTTTGTTTGTTCGCAAATAACTCGTAAGTGACGTATTTTCGGAAGAAATTGAGCCACCATAAATTAAAATTTATTAAATTATCCGTCGAATGGGTTTCATCTAGTATCATAGGAGTTGAGACAAAAGTTATCCGTGGAACGTTTTCGTGGAAGAAACAAGTGTGTAGCGCCTAACATTGAGATAGTGAGAAAAAGTTGCCGACAATGTCTAATCTCAATGCTGATTGTCAAATTAGATGAAGATACGGTCTTTATCAACAAGCTGTAGTTAGAAAACTCTTCACACTTACCTATGTTGTGGTAGTGGAAGACGACATACTTCTAGTGACCAATACTTCATTAAATCTTCATCATGAAAAATTGTTTTTGATGAAACCAGGAAGAGACAAGATAAAGGTTCTAGTTTCCCCAGTTCATTTCTAAATGTCAAGAAAAAAATATTACAGAACATTATTTTTCGATCCACCTTTAGTGGATGTAATGCTGCCATCAGCCATTACTAGGTAGGGAAATATTAAATTGACCAAACTCCCAGATAAAAAGATGGGGATTAAAAGGGTGTTGAAGTCATCAATAACACGACGAAGAAATAGGTGCTGCCGGCGTAAATATCATTGTAATTTTGCATTTTGGAGCTTCTCTTTCTTCCGGTTCGCTAAACGAGATGCGGTTCAACATTTTTATACATTTCCTTGCACAAAGCAACTTCAAATTGGTTGCTCCTTCTCGTACTAAAAAAACTGCTCGGTTGCATTTATTCAGGGCATTATACCATATCAATGTGTGGAATGGAGAGTTTTGGACCCACCTCAATTGGGTAGGAAAGTTACGAAGCATGGATTGCTCCTCGTAACTAGTGCAGCAGTTCCGCAAGAACAGCCAAACATAACCGGTTGGAAGCGTTTTAAGGGTTATTCCAGAGCTCGTGATTGCAGGAAATATGGTATGAAATTCTCCCCAATATTGGTCAATTGCACAGGTGTCATGTATCAATGCTCAAAAATACATTACTGATGGGCCAACTCGTACAGGAAGTTGTACATAGACGAAGAAGTCATTCATAAAGTTGCCGATGAGGACGACTCCGATGGTGAAGAGTTTTTGTAGTTAAGTCTTCTCCAATCACTAAAATATTTAAATAATGAGTGAGAAAATTCTATCGAGTTAACTTAAATTCTGCTTAGAATTTCAATGTATTAGAATTGTAATGTGCACTGATTTATAAAAACGGATACTATATTTAAACATAGTACTGGAACTCACTTTGTTCTCATGCTGGTAAGCATTAAGGTAACTGGTAAGAATCTAGGTAACATAAGCATAAAGATATAAATTAAATATTAAAGAATCTATAGATTCAAGATGTAAGATTTAATAGTGCACCACACAAAATATGTTATTCTTCATAGATATTTTTAATGAGCTTTCTTCATATATTTTCATATTCTTCATATATTTTCATAGAGCTTTTTACATAACCAATCTGTTTTTTAAATGCTTCTTTTAACAAAAATGCACAAAATTAAGATTTTTTGTTTGTATAGTTACCACTTTTCGGAATTTTAAATTAACTATACCTATTCGACATATAGGATAGGATACTAATTAAGGTAATGTTTTGAGAAATGCGTTGTATTCGCGAGAATTAGGAAAAATAGCATTTTAGCTTAAAACGCTTAAATGTTACTTATGACAAAGTATTTAAAGACCTAAAACATAGAACACAGTGTTATTGTTGTTATATTTTTTTAATGAGGACAAAAAGATAAATGTGCTATTTTAGTGGAAAATGGAAAAAATCATTGGGGTTTTTGTCTCAACATTTTAACACGTTGCCGAAGAAGTTCTTGCAAACTTTCGGGTTTGACTTCTTTTCCTTTGTAGTATTTGTAAATGGGAAATGTAACATGCAATTGAAGCTTATGTTCATGGAGCAATAGGAAGTTGGAGTTGGGTGGTAGTCTATTGTTAGTAGGCGGGCCACTTAGCTGAGTTTACCAACAACTGGGCCCACGTGGACGGGTTAGTAGAAGTTGTTAGTAATAGAGTTATGGATACTACGAGGAGGTGGATAGGGGAAGGAGGGTTCGCTTTTCAGTAATTACAGCTATATAAACATTAATGTGAAAAGCTACAAATAATGATGCCCCACCGGGAATTGAACCCGGGATGACTTGGTGATGAGCTAGAACGCTGCCACCTAAGCCACGGAGGGGTTGTGCCCTTTTTTCTAAAAAGAATGACTAATATTATACTTTATGCACTTTCAAAGTTAAATTTACAAGAGTATATTCTCATAGCAAATTCTTTAAATATTTGAACAAGACTGCAACGGTTACGTATAAAAGGCTCGATTTTGTTTTGTTTTTTGAAATAAGTATTCAAATACCCATATATACCGTAAAAATAAAAATAAACAACTTTCTACCTGTCATGCAACATAACTACGGATTCGGTCATTTAATTTTCCTCTTGAAATGCTAACGAAGTTCTTTTTATTCGATTATTTAATAAGATTAGCAAAAACAAACATTGAGAAACTAATAAAAGAAAAATCTTTCAATGTAGCAATAGAGATGGAGTATGTACTCTCCACGTGGCATAATGTCAGTTTCTTAGGACGTCTTGGATGACAAAAAGGAACAGGAAGCGCATGGTCAAGGGTATAGTGCATATATAAAAGAGGTCATGCATTCAGAATAGTTTTTTGTCTTGGAAACTAATCGCGATGGATGAGTCTAACTTCATACTTCGAGGCGGTCTAGCCGCTGCGATTCTTCTACTATCTGTCACGGTGAATTCTGCTCCCCAGCTTCGTAAATATTTTGTCGTCACTTACTGAATCACTTTCTTTAACTTGTGGTTGTTATTCACTTAGTGGGAGGTTCCGAGCTTCGCTATCCCACGATTTATCTTCTTCTGCGTCTTTCACTCTTTTGAGTTCCTCAATATGCACAATTAAATTTCTTGTTAGATAAATAATACCAAAATTTAAAAAAAACTATTTTTATAGATTCATGCTACAACCGATTTTCCGCGGCTTAACTGCGACAAAACAATATCTCCCATAATAAACAAAAATCTGCGTTGTCCTGAATGATTGACTGACCGACCGACAAACCGACTGAAACATGAAATTTTGATAATAGGTTCCTTTCGTAACATACGCACCCACCGAGAAATTTTGCAATTAAAATTTTATGCGTGAAATAGGATAAATGTGCGTTTCCGAATTTTCCATTTTTTTCATTATATTCCACAAAATAATGGCGATATACCTCAATTGTTTGCAATCATTGTCAATTTAATTGTCTAAACCCGATTTTTTTAAATTTTCGACCGTCTTTAATGGGTACAAAGTAGAAATGTTTCATGTTACTGTCGTTCGCGCTAACAGCGTAGCATACTATTTCGACCGTATTTCATAAACTAATTGAGATATTTTCTCGAATCGTGTATGTAAATATAGAAAAATCAAATATCTGAAAACGCGTTAAAATAACAACATCAAAGAGTTCAAGAACTGGAATTGATAAATAGTATTTATATATAAGATTATAAGCCAACTACAAGTGATGCACTCTCATTCCTAAATAACGTTGAACAGAGGCTAGAAGGTTAGAACCGGAAATGCCTAGAACTTCGAAACTCGGCACACTCGTTCTCCTGGGAGGTGCCAAAAAGCACCACAGAGAAATATTTTTGAAAATTGATCTACACAATTTCTAATGAACGTCAAACATATTTTGATTTTCTCACCTGGCAGTGACTAAGTACACAAGTTTTGAAATTTGGAACACTTTCTTTTTCTTTTTTTTAACATTAAATTCTTTTTTGTCACGTCCCCGTCTTCCGACATTCCGCGTCATTTCCTGCTTCCATCGTATTTCTGTTTATCTTTCTTGATGCTGCTTGTCCTCTATCATGGATACGTGGGCATACTTATCATACTAGCCTGTCATACCTCCTTTTATTTCCTTTATTTCGTCAATGTATCTTGTAAATAGTCCATATTGCTTCTCCGTCGCTATCATTTCTGGTCTCATCTCAGTTATTCCGACAGCATTCTTACGGTATTTTCCTCGTTCTGGTCCATAGAATACACAATCTCAAAAGAAATCTCTCGTCTCTTTTCCTTGTCCACAATCACATTGTTCGTCACCCACCAATTTGAATCTGTGCAAATATACGTAATAATCACCATGTTCTGTCAACATTTCCACGACATCTGGATTCGGGCTGAACCATTTTCTTCTCTTCTCTGTTAAAGTTACGTCAGACATAAACACACATAGTTGTCTTCCTTTTGGTGATCTATTCCATTCTATTTGCCATGTTTGTATTAATATCCGTGTTATCTCCCGCTTCCATCCCCTTTCGTCATATTTCACTACTTTCCCATCCAACACTATCAGTCCTTTTTGTCGCATAACTCCTCTCAATACAAGTTTCTGAATCATTTTCACTGCGGGTAACACTCCAACTAGTACGTTCAGCGCATCTGTAGATAAAATGCAATACGCTCCACTCAACCTCAACAGACACATACGCTGTATCTGCTCTAGTTTTCGTCTCTGATGTGCATTCCGTACTACTTTTTGCCATATTTCACATTCATAAGTAAACATCGGCTCCTTTATATGTTAGTAATCTCTTTATTGGTACATTACATTTGTTTAACCTCACCCTTAACAAAGCATAGAAGGTTTTCTTTACTTTATTTTGTATGTATTCAATATGTTTCCTGAAATTCAAATCTTTATCCAATTTTATTCCCAAATAAATATGGTCCTGGACTAACCGTATTTTATTTCTCTTCATTGTTATTGTCGGTTCTTTGTTATTTGTTTGGCTAATATTGCGTTTAAATAATCGAATCTACGATCCATTATTTCTCTTATTCTTGTCGTATTCTTTACTTCCTGTATTGTAAATGTACAAATGTACAAAGAATGGTAATCTGCGAACGTTAGTATTCAAATTAATGCTTCAGTCTAACTTAACCCACCGGGTGATTCAGTCAGTGTAAGGTTGCCATCATAAAACTCACAAATCTAGGACATTGAAGCTAAAAACCTCGTATTGCATTTTGGCGTAACTATTCACCACTGTTCACCCAAATAACCTTTATACACTGGATAAACCCGGTCTCGGCTATGTGTGGTATAAACCTGAAGATGGTTCAAATCGGTCTTCGGAGTCCATTAGACCAGCGGTCGCCAAACTTTTTGACCTCACGGACCAGTAAATTCATAATTTAAATCCCGCGGACCACTAATACGATTTTTTAAGTGTTAAATATATTTATTAAAAAAATTGTGATCTAAGAACACATAAAATGTATCTAGTCGATAAAATGAAACTATTAATTGTAACCAAATTATGAAAGCTTTATTAATAAACCATAATAAAATAAACAAAAACTGTAAAAACAAAACAATTAAAAATGGTTTAAGTATATCAAACTTTTATCATTACACATTCCTAGTGTGGTGGATGTTCCTGCTTACTTGAAATAAGATTGTGGATATTTGGTTCCAATGTTGTTACTGCAAGACGGAGAACTGCATTTATTTCAAGCTGAGATCGGTACCGTGTTTTGATGGCTGTGACAGAAGAAAAGACCTTTTCACATAAATAAGTTGTGGAGAATTGAATCAGAATTTTCATCGCCTGTTCACTAAGAAAAGGGTATTCACTTTCTATGGAAAGCCAAAACTGAGATCTTGATAAGGATGAATGAAATTTAAATTTGAGAGTTTCGTCGGACGATAGGTCGATGAGGCTTTCTTTTAGATGCATGCTTAAATTATTATCCTGAATTTTCCTAGAAATTTTCCATTATTAAGAGACCCTATCTTCTCACCTGTGCCCCGAAGCGGAAGATTGTTGCATGCCAAAAACAGAATCACATCTACGATTCTTTGAAATAAAACTTAAAAGGCGTTCCCTTATCCATACCATATTGATTAATTTTATCTATTGTTGAAGATAAATTTAATCTTTTAAGCAAATATTTCCAGGAAATAAACGAATTGACATGATAAACAGAACGCTCACGATCCTGGATCGCATTCGAGAGCTTCCTCCTTTTNAATTATGTTTCTATGTATATTAAAACATAACTTAACGTGATGAGTAAGTATATTCCACATTTCTCTAGGGACCACTAATGGTCAACGGACCACCACTTTGGCGACCTCTGCATTAGACGATAGGTTTTACAGTCAGTTCTGCCAGTCAGAGCTGTGATCGATGGAATACCAAAAAGCCTGTGATTCGATGACTGGCGTATTCATGAAGTTGATAGACGAATATCTGGATACACTGATTTTTCTGTCATGCACGATTCAATCACGACATTTTTTCTTTCAATCTTTTACCCAACGTTTCATTTTTACGAGTATTTTACTTAGTAATGCAATCAATTTTTTTCAATTTATTTTAACCTTATATCATGAAATAAATAATATACAAATACAATTATTTTTATCTGTCATGATAACTCCGTTTTGCATATTTCTGTGGCCACGGACGACACGACCGCCTCTTTTGGTTCAAAATCTTCTTTTATATGTTTCATTACTTTATTGCGTCTCGATTTCTCCATTACTCCGTCCCTACCAAGGGGAGGCGGACGAAGAATCTACCATCTCAACAGTCAAAGTGTCCATATCGTCTTATCTCTCCAGTTCGTCTCGCTATTCAGGTCCTCCACTTCCTGTTTCAAAAAATCTCTAATAAATCCTAGCAGTTACATAGTCTCTAAATACATGATATTTATCTCCCGTTCGTATTCTTTCTGCCTTGTCCAGTAATGTATAATCTCCCATCCGCTTTAAAGTAGTGCAATCAATATTTCAGTTTTATTATTATTATTTTATTATATTTATTTTAATAAACTGTAATAATAAATAATAAAACTGTAGTGCAATCAATACAGCAACATGGGCTCTAATGACCTCGATGTTGACGAGCCCTAAAGCCCCAACCAAAAAAAAAAAAAATACAGCAACACATTTTTTTCTGTGCATATCAATTTTTTTTCTCAATAACATATAGTAACAGCAAAATATTGTAAATATTAGCCATCAGTCTGGACGAACACTTCTGTCACTCAGTCAATGACTTAATTCACGAGTGATGGAGTAGACTTACACGAAACATATGGACGTCTTTGGTCTGCAAACTAAAGAAAAAGATAGCTGGATTATTTTTGAATTGAGTGGTAGTTACGGAAATGAATGTCATGTGGTCTAATTCTTTAACTATTTATACAATTTATTTCTTCTTTAAGCATCTTAAGCAGTACTTTATTCAACCACGGTATTATTTGAGTAGTTTTAGCTAATTTATTAAGAGCTGCATTTCTGAATTCAAACAATCACAATTGCTGTGTGAAAGTTGTCAAAATTTTTATCAATATCATTATCTACAACGAATAAATCCCATTTTATACTATGAAGTTCTATGTAAGTTACCACAACTTTCAGCTATTCTGTAATTTCAGCAATGCGGAAATTTTCGTTGGAAAGTCATGGAAAAGTTTTGAAACTTAACTCGATAATGTTTTCTGAGATGCCGATTACGAATTTTAACTGTCTCTCTTTGAATGACTTGATGTAATATTTAAAGAAACGGTAACATTGTTTGCCTCTTTGTAGTATTTTGCTCATAAATAAACACGCGCATTTCAAAGAAATATTCTGTCTCAATAAGAACCTCGACAAAATATCATAGAACCTATCCCCCTACGAGTTAACCTCTTTCTAAATCAAAAAGTTTTGTCTAAAATTTAATTATAATTATTTTTACTATTGTTTCAGCACCTGGAATGAAGAAGTGCCAGCGTGGCAAATCTGAAGATCTCAATCCATGCCTTAAAGAAGATGTCGCGGTTGAGTTGAAGATGTTTGCTGCAGGTACGTGTTATTTCACCTGAAAATTTTTAATAGGACGATTGGTTTATCAAGGACCAAGACACCATTCACCTACTGAAAATTAAGACATTTATTTATATTTACTACAATTTATGAAGTTAATATAAGTGGTACAATTTCATAAAACTACTTTGGGTGACGAACGATGATTATAATTAGAACACTTGTATCTACAGTTATGTTCTATAGAACTTCACATAAGCAGTATGCACCGCTGATGTAATGTTTACATTTGAATGTAACATCCAAATTTGAAAAAGCCTTATAATTTCTGAAATCATTATTTCGAATAGTCGTAAAATTGAATGAAGCACTTGAATGAAAACAATATGAAATTATATTCGGTCCGTTGGGTTTATCGTATCTTCATTACGTATACTTCGAATTCTTCTTATACTTCTTTTGTCTCGATGTACTTCGCCTTATTGTTGATTTCAAATACACCTCTTCTTTTTAATTGGCTTATCCAGTTGCCCCTTTCTTGCCCTGTTATGATTCAATCATACAATACATGGTCTATTGTTTCATCATCCTGGTCAAATATACATTTCTTTGACGTACATAGGTTCCTTTTTTCCAATAAGTGTTAAAATCTCCGGGTCCTGTCATTATTTCCAACAATGGTTGACTTGGTTTAAACCATTTCCTGTTTGTGTAACTGAATGATGCATTCCTTATAAATTGGTGTGATGTTCTCCCATCTATTGCTTTATCCAAAACGTATATTCCAACACTTCACTAATTCACGTGTTAGTATACTTTTCCATCCCTCTTCGTGTCCTATTATTTCGATGTATCCTATTTTTAATGTTTGTTTCTGACTTACTGTGTATCGTAACATATGCTTGTCGATTGCAAGATCGATTGGAAGGACCCTAGTAGTACTTGCAACGCATTTGTTGATACACTTTTATACGTACCACCCCAGTTTACTAAACTTATTCGCTGGTATTGTCTTAATTTCCGATCCATGTGTTTCAGTTTACTCCTTGCATGCCATAATGCTGCAGTAAGTTAGCTGTGGAACCACTACTCCCATATATATATATATATATATATATATATATATATATATATATATATATATATATATATATATATATNCACTCTCATGAGTCTATAGACCAATTTTGTTACCTTCTCTTAATGTATTGTATATGGTTCATGTATGTGAGCCGTTCCACAATTTGTACTCCTAAATATTTTACTTTTTGCTTTACTTTAACACGTCAATTTTAAATTTTATAATAGGATTCCGTCATGATTTTCCAAGATTTGTTTCCAAACACTATCCCTTCTGTCTTTTTTTTTTGATATTCTTAGTTTTATTTTTTGACATTCCTGATCAAAGGAACTCAAATCTTCGGCACTTTTTGTCTCTAATTCCTGACTGCTATTTCCCTCTATTAAAATCACAGTATCGTCAGCATAAGCATAGGTATTTATCCCCTTCTTGGTCATCACATGTAGTATTTTTTTCAGTACTATATTCCATATAATTAGACCACAATGACTCCCTTGTGGACATCCTTGTGTGATTGCATTTATTATATTTTCTGATCCTATTTACAGTAGTGTGTCTGTCAGATAGAATGTATGTTGTAATTGTTCTTGTACCTCTTGTCCTTTAATTTCTTCTTGTACTAATTCGTATTGCTGCTAATTCATTTCCCCTTTTAGTGCCTCTTGTAGTTTCATTAATAATATTTTGTCAAATATTTTCCCCAGTGTTGGGAGTAATGTGATTGGTCGATACGATTTTCATTCCTGTCTATCCCTGTTTTCCGGCTTGAGAAACAACTTTAATAGTCCTATTTTTCAGCATCTGGGAAAGTAATTTACTTTAAAACATGTGTTATAAATTTCTACTAATTCTTTTATATATCTTTTGTGAAGATTTTGATCATATCATTTGTAATCATGTCATAGCTTGGACTCTTTTTTCCATTTATTCCTTTAATTATGTCTCCTATGTCCTGTTCTTTTATTTCGTCTGTACCTTGTGTGTCCTGATGTGCGAACTGTAATACAATAATTTCTTCTGGTTTGTGCCCATGTAAGATTTGTTAATATTGTTTTTCCTATATCGTACCATTCATTTGTGAACTCTAGTCCTTGTTTTGTCGTATTCCATGTTGTCTTATTCTTAATCTCTCTACCTAAGACATATGGTAAATCCCATATATTTGTCTCCATACTCTTAGTTATGAAACGATCTCAATCTTCCCTTTTCATCTGTCGTATCAGTCATCTCATCTTTTGAAGATGTGCTTTGTACTCCTCTTTTCCCTGTTTGTACTGCTCTGTTCCGTGTTTCCATCTTTTATATCTCCGTCATAGTTTTTATCGTCACCGTTTTTCATTTTCATCCCATATCTATCCACGGCAGTATCCATCTGTCATATTTCTGCAAAATGACTTTACATAATTAATCTTATCTTGTTGTAATATATCTATTCTCTTGTCAATATCGGTTATGTCGTTCCGTTGTTCGTATTCTTCTACCTGTTTGCTTTTCTGTCAGTCTGCTCCAGTTTATCGTACGTATAATTATTTGTCTTTCTATCTGTTCCGTGGTATTGTGTTTTGAGTTGATGTCATATACGATTGTCCTATGGTCGCTTTCTATGTTATCATCTACCCGCCAATGTTTTACTTTTGCTATTCATATCTTCGTTTTGTACATAATGTTAAGTCTATGATAGACTGTCCAATTTCTGTTTCGCAGGTATGTACTCCATACGTATTTAAAATTTGTAAATTATGTTCCATTATTAATTGTTCCAAATGTTTTCCTCTTTTGTTCTGTATCTTATCGCTTCACAATTTGGATCTCGCATTCCAGTCTCCCCCGATATAAAATTTCATTCCCTTTATGATTATTTCTGATATTTTCCGGAAAATTGTTTGTTTTTTACTTCCGAATTGTACATAAACATTTATATATTTCTTTCGCTATTCGCACTACTTTAATGTATTTAAATGTGTATTTTTTATACTCTAATACGTCTATCTTGTCATTACATATTATCAACACTGTTAGATCTCCTTTGATGTATATTGCTTTATATCTTATTGGCAACTGTATAAATCTTCCATATTTGAGATATGTTTCTTGCAGTGCTCATAAGTCAAATTTGTTGTTCAATATATAAGTTCAATAAAGTACTGTTCTCCTACAAACTCAAATTCAGGCTATAGCAGTCAAATTTCATGGCGTGACAGCCATGACCGTGTGTTCTATATCTCTTCCTCCGACACGAGATTTTTCGGAATACTCCCTCAGAGTTTTAATTCATCAGCTTCCTCGACCATTCCTTCTCCTCGGAGATTTCAATGCCCACAGTGTACTGGGGCTCGTCGAGCGATTGCCCCAGGGGCCGACTGCTGAATTGTCTCTTTGAGGGAGAAGATTTATGCTTAATGAACACCGGGGGGATGACCCACTTTGCATTTGCCACTGGGTCATGGAATGCTATAGACCTATCAGTTTGCTCTCCTGAAGTTGCTGATATCTTTCAATGGAAGGTAGAAGATGATCTGCATGGTAGCGACCATCATCCTATCTGGTTGTCCTTGCAGGATCGTGTGACTATTCCCGAAAGCAAGCCACAGAAATGGATTCTCAGTAAGGCTAATTAGACACTTTACCGTTCTCTGGGTGTCTTCAGAGAAACAAGTGTCCAAGAGAGGGTCGACCATCTGACCCAGGAGATTCATCACGCCGCTGAAGAATCCATTCCGAAAACATCCATTTTTCCGCGAAGACCTCATGTCCCCTGGTGGAACGACGCATGTCGGTCCATCATTCGGGCAAGACGAAGAGCATTGCGGATATTTAAGGCTAGTCCATCTCCGGAAAACCTCGCCGCATATCGGATTGCTAGAGCAAAAGCGCGCAAAACTATCAAAGAATCCAGATCCACCTCCTGGAAAGAGTTTCTAAGCACCATTAAGAGAACAACATCGTCCACTAAAGTATGGGAGTCAATCTGAAAATATCTGGAAGGTATTCTCGAGTCCCAATATCTGGACTCAATTATCAGGGTCGGGTTCTCACCAACAACAGAGAAATGGCAACAGCAATGGCTGAATATTTTGCTGACCTAACATCTACAGCAAACTGCGATCCTGATTTCGCGAGAGAAAGGGAAACAGCAGAGAGCACATCTTTTGACTTTCGTTCCACCAACTGGGAACCCTACAACTCATACTTTTCTATGTGGGAACTTGAATGAGCTCTAGCGACAGCCCACAACACTGCTCCTGGCCCTGATTCCATTCATTATGAAATTCTGAGACAACTCAGACTCGAGTCGAAAGAATACCTTCTGGACATCTTTAATATTTCATGGTCCGATGGAGTATTCCCTAATTTCTGGAAGGAAGCAACGCTTATCCCTTTATTAAAACCAGGTAAGGACAAAACGAACAGTAGTTATCGAAGCATTGCCTTGACGAGTTGTGTTGGTAAAACTCTGGAGAGAATTATCAACCGACGTCTCGTCTGGTATCTTGAACGGCATGACTTGCTGAGTCGATCTCAGTGTGGTTTCAGGAAGTTCCATTCCACCCTGGACAACTTACTTCTCCTGGAATCAGCAATTCAAGATGCTTTCGTCCGAAGACAACATCTCATCGGAATATTCTTTGACATCGAGAAGGCTTACGATACTACTTGGCGTCATGGCATTTTACAACAACTCTATGCCTGGGGATTTAGAGGACGTCTTCCTCTGATGCTCATGTCCTTTTTGGATCAACGTTCCTTCCGCTATAGAATTGGAAGACACACCTCGGATCTCCTTCAAGATAACGGTGTTCCTCAGGGCTGTCTTGAGTGTGACCTTATTTGCAGTGGCCATAAACAGCATAACGTCTGCTGTAAAGAATCCCGTTTTACACTCTTTTTGTCGATGACTTTGCTATCTTTTGTTAATCACAGAGTGTCACAGGTGCGGAGCGACAAATCCAACTCGTCTTTAATAGATTATACCACTGGTCGAAAACGACAGGTTTTAGTTTCTCTGCTGAGAAAGCACGCTGTGTTCTTTTCAGTAGGAGAGCAAGCCTTCTGGCAGAACCTCACCTCGCCCTGGGGAACAACGTTCTCAAATTCTATACTTTTGTGAAATTCTTAGGTCTAATCTTTGATCAGAGATTGAATTGGATTGAA
>NNCF01127016.1:930965-943283 GCA_002313205.1 Laupala kohalensis
ATATATATATATATAATATTCTCAAATAAATTCTCATAGAACTAACATTTTAAAAAGTATTTTCCTCATCATGTCCACCTTCTCCCTATTTACTTCATTATTTATTTTCACTTGGTTCAATGAAAAAATAAAAAATGACATAATTAATTATTATAAATATTCATGTTGGAGCATAAAGAACAACTTAATAGCTCGTTTCTCCACTCCAGCGTTTCAACCTTTGTTCGTTTTATTTTATCTAAAATAAGATACATAGTTACTTCGAAAATAAACTACCCCTTCCGAGTGAGATAAATTTTTTTTGTATTTTTAACTATTTCAATATATCATCAAATTGCATTAAAAAGGAATGGCAATGGGAACTCACTTTACAAGATTTTATGGCAACAAAATACCTTTACGTGAAAATACCGTTCATATTCCTTCTCTTAGTTCCTGTTACAGAACAAACCACGTTATCTCAGAATGGAATACAACATTGACTCTTTCCGGAAGAAGGTCAGTTATTTTGTAAGAGGATTACAGGACGAAACAGTTGTAAACAGCGATGGGAGAGACGCGTGTGAAATAAAAGTAAGAGTATAATAGTCATCTTCTTAGACCTCACTAATAGAAAAATGATTATATGAGTTTTTCTAAAACTTGTTTCCTGTAGCAACATCGAGTTAATTCCACATCCATCTGAAGTGTTGAAGAGTGCGCCGCGCACAAAGGTCAATGTCAACTTTATGCTAGATCACTTTATGCTAATTCGTTACTGGCGCATTCTGTGTATTGCCTCTATCCATAGTAGTATCGTGAATTAGGATTCCCTCCGATTAATGTACGTACTTTCAATCGGAGATTTTTGGTGAACCTCTAATTGAAGTACCTGGATTTTATGATATATAGAACCTTTAGAATAAGTGCATTGTTATTTTACTTTTGTAATAAAATAAGTGGATGTACAGTTTCTCCAAAGTTAACCGATCTTTTTCCCCTTTTCCTTCGCTTACAATAGTTACTTTTTCAGAGATTTTCTTCTGTTTGAAATCCAGTACGGGTTAATTTTTTAGTGTTAAAAATTCTATCTATTTTAATTGGGTTAATTCTATCTATTTTAGGTGTTGTGTCGTTTGCCACTAGTGTCATCTGCCAGCAGCGTGTGCGGAACTTGTCCCCGCGGTCAAATGATACAGGTACACAAGAGCGCATTCCTCATTTGGGTAGGATGATCTGGTCCCCGGGTTTTTCCCACCAATTTTTCCTCATCGATATCCGAGACGCAAATTTTCTGTCCAGAATGAGTAGGAGACAATGACTGTTTTTGAAACATATTCCGAGTTAGTGTCCGCGGTGGAGAATCTTGGAACATATTTCAGTTTCAAATATTTTCGTTTTTCCGAGAAATAGATATGTAAATAATTTCAGAGATTTCATAGAACACCCACACTTTTCGAGAGAGCCACATTATAAATGAGAATTCTCTCTGAGATAAGACAAAAATTTATTTGATTCATTAACTCGATGTCGGTAAGACCCTCGTAGTTCGTGAGTGAGAAATTGACACTGTAGGCTTAACATATTAGTATTCAATCAAAAATACTTTCGTTTGTGGTGCCATAGTCACCAAATGCAAGAAATAGCTTTAATTGAGTCTTGTGCATAACTAATCAGGTTATAATGCCACAAATAGAATCTTTCCAAAAAAATTTAAAGTCATAAACGAGTAAATATTTGAAATAATGTTATTTGAATTTCATACATGTAAAAAATGTGAAAGGAGCGCTCTAGATACAAATGCGGGACTATGTATTTAATTGGACTCTTTTATTGATAATGAAGAAATTCACCTGCGTCAGAAGCACCACCGGTGCTAATAAATCCGCATTTGAACCGCATTGGCAAAATATAAGCAGGAGGAAGGGACGGGAAAAATCTGACCGCGGGGACGAGCTCGATCCATGAAAAATATTTGGAACTAACCGTGGGGACGAGTTCGATCGTTCCCCTGCCACTAGCGTCATCTGCAACCGGAAGGAAAGCGGTTGAATCAGATAGGGGAGGGAAAGACATTCCTCGTTCGTTACTCCTTCCTCTACCCATACGACAGTGGTGGTCTAGTGGTAGCGTCTTCGCTTTCTCGATTGCGCTGAGCGGTAGAGCATGGATTTAAATTCTGCTCGGCCGAACTAGGTGAAGTTTTCAGCAAATATGTCCCTCACCCACCCCAGACAAATGTAGATTTCATAAGTTCCCCGGCAACCCAACATCTCGCCTTCCCAATTCCCTTACCCAAGTTCAATGGTTAGGTGCAAGAGCAGGTCTGAACCTCGCCAAAAGCCATAAAATAAATAAAATACCTCAACGGCTTCATCATCTCCAAGAATTTTGTTTCTCTTTAATATGTATGTTTTCTTAACGAACTGGCCACAATCCTTCTACATAACGTAGTCAAATAATATTCGAAAGTTGTTTTTACAACAAATATTATGGCAAGTTTTAATTATCTTTTATCATAAATGCTACAATTTACTGTTAAATACAAAATAAAAATAAATAACTACTGAAATATTTGCATTCAATATTATTTAAAGAGTAATTAATAACATAATAAACGGTGCAAATAAATTACAGGAAATAAAACTTTTTATATAATAGATAAAATTGCACAAAAATTAGAAAATCCGAACACTCCAGTTGGCGCATGGTTTTCTACGACTACTTGTTGATACTTTCATATGAAGCAGTACTAGTGGGAAATGTGTTAAGTACTGATCTGAGTATTGAAATCCAGAGATATTAAGAAATAAAGCGGAGATAGCGTTATTTATGCAATCTAGGGGTGGAATGGATGCTGAATTGAATTTGTCTTAGGGGAAGGGACCGGGAACAGTGAGAGCGACTTGCGTTTCGTAGTTGAGGAAATAGGAAAGGAAGTTCTTTCCTCCAGCTCCGCTCTGTTCCTGTTCTTTGGCGCAGGTTATAGAAGATAAGGGACTGGTGGCAAATGACTGACATTTTAAGCTGGTGGCAGATGTTACTGGTGGCTGATAACGTACATTCGATTTTTCTTTCATTTCATTTATTGATCTCTTTAACCCGTTCCTCAGCACATAGACATTATCAGGGTTTACATGCCTTATTGGTTTTCCTTCTCTTAATAGTCATTTGCTTTCTCTCCAATTGTTTCTTGAGGTCCCACGCATTCAATTTCGTAAAGCACAGCCTTCTTGAAATGTACACACTGGCCACGCCCAAACTCGTAGTAAACCAGCGCTTTTAAACCGTCATTCTTGCTACTTCCCGTACCAACATTGACTCCGTTACATATTCTTCAAAATCATGAAATGTTTCCTCCTTGTCTATGTATTGTCCCCAATTTCAGGGGTTGAATATTCCTCTACTAAATTTTCCTAGTCACTTTCCCCGTTCTTCACCATTTATATTGCATTCGTATAGAATATGCTCCACTGCGTCAGCCCGATTTCCGCACATACACTTATCAGTTCTTGCAATCTTTCTTTTATAAAGATATCTATCTGAAAGCTCCGTGTCCTGTTATAATTTGCAGGGTTGGTCCATTTGGCAGAAACCATTTTTGTTCTTATGTGTGTAGTCAACTTTCTATATGAATCGATGGAGGTCTCTTCCTTCCTTCTCCTTTTCCCACCTTATCTGCCAACACAAAAGCATCTTCTTGGTGATCTTTCCTTTCCATCCTTTATTTGTTTTATTAATTAGCTTCCCATATACATCAATAATCTCTCTATGCGCACAAGATATCGTGTAGCGAACTTATCGATCTCAAGATCTATTGGTAATACTCCCATTATTACCTGTAACGTTTTTGTTGCTACACTACGATAACATCCGCTCCATTTCACTAAACAAACTATTTGTGCACTGCTTAATTTTCTGTCATTATGTATGAGTTCAGATCTCCTGTGCCATATGCTAGCGCAATACGTCAAAATGGGCAACATCATTCTGTCTTATATTACATTTACTGAAACCAAGTCCTTGTAATTTGTACACCAGTTTCGTTACTTTTTCCACAACATATTCAAAATGGTTGGTAAATGTCATCTCGTCAAGTATAATTCCTAAATATTTCATTTTGTCTACTATCTTCAGTCACCAATTTGAAATTTTTATTATAGGATTTCGTCTACTTGCACCTTTTTGCACCATTCCAAATACTATTGCATTCGTTTTTTCTCTTGAAATTTCCAACTTTTGTTCCTCACTTAGCATGATAAATCGTTTCATTAATTTTATACCCTCTTCTTCAATTTCTTTTCGAGTGCTTCCTTCCAGTTAGATCGATATCGTCTGCATATACTAGGGCACATTTCTGTCTAAATTTTGTTTACTACTATGTTCCAAAATAAGGGACCAGTACGGTTCCATCCGTTTTATCACCCTTTCTGATTCAATGTTGAGGAAAGAATATCGATCTTCAAAATAAGAGTATATTAGTCGCCATAAGTTTCCTGTTATTCCCATAATATGCAGCTCCTGTAGAACCACACTCCACACCACACTATCAAATGCCCCTTTAAAATCTATGAAAAATTGTCAATATATTTTTTTTCCCTATCAGTAATTCTTGGGACGAGTTCTCTGAGTGCATCCTCCGTCCGTTTCCCATGAATGAATCCCAATGGGTATTTATTCATCTTCTATCTTCTTCATAATTGCATCTCCTATTAATTTATCAAGTAATTTTCCAAGAACCGGTAATAAGCAAATAGGTCTGTGTGACCCGGCATTCCCCCTATCTCTATTTTCACCTTTCAGGAATAGTTTCACCTCAGCCACATTCCAGACTCTTGGGAAATAACAATAGAGGTAACATTAGTCAAAATCTTCACAAATTATATCCTTAAAGTTCCACAAGTTTTAGATGACATAGCTCTATCTCTTTTCGCTCCGAGTATCTCTTTCATGAGAACCGTGCCTGGTACCCGCCAGTCACTTGTAAACTCATTTCCTGAACGTATACTATTCCATTTTGTCCTCTCTATAACATATGGATACCTCATGTTTTCTTTGATACTCTTTTCTAAGAAGTTATGTCAATTTATTTTTTTCTTCTCACGAACCTTCTATTTAAATTGGTTTTAGTCTCAATATATTCTTCTTTCTCACTTTCCCTCCTCTCTGTTCCGATAGCTCTAAGTTGGAATCGCCTTCGTAACCTATTTACCCTTTTCATTAGGTACAATTCCTTGTCCTACCACGGTTGTCCTTTTCTACGGTTCGTTCCACTCCGTCGACAATAGGGCTCTATACTTTGTAGTATGACCCTTTGCAGTATGTCAACTGCCTTATCAATGTCAGCTTCATCGACTTTGTAATCACTCTTCGATCGTTTATCCTTGATCCACTTATCCCAATCAACACGCCTATAATTAACCAAGCACCGGTTCTTCATCTCGTAATCCTCTTTCTGTTCTATCGTATACTGTATAGTCTTGTGGTCACTTTCTATAGGTCTGCTTATCATCCAGTTTTCTAATTCTGTTTTTCTTAAATCCGTCCTTAGTTTCAAATCAATAATCCATTTTCCGTTTCGAAAGTTGCCACACCGAACATATTACATATTCTCAATTTATATTTCAAAATAATCTTTTCCAAAATTTCTCCCCGTTCATTCGTAATTGTATCCCCCCACAATTTAGATCTCCACATTCCAGTCCATTTGATAACATATCATTGTTTTGAAACTTCTGAAGAACTTTCTCCACTTTTTCAAACACCGTCCTATCTCGATGCGTATATTGTACGTATACATTAACCATCAGAACAGAGATTTTCCGCTTATTTATTAATACAGTTTGAATGTCTTTTCCTGTGTATTCTCCCAAAACCAGCATCTCTATGTCAGTACTTGCAACCAATATCGCTGCTTTCCCACCGCTTTCATGAACTCGATACGGTATAACCTGTCCGAACATGTGTAAGGTTCTTGAATCATTCGAATTTCAAACCCATTCTCATCCATGTATTTAACAAAGTCTGCTGTACTTATTATACCTTCATTAATATTGACTTGAACTTTAATCCCCAAAACACTACATTTTATAGTATACGAGATTGCACTTTTTTCACTCTTATGCGCTCTTCACACTCTGGGCTTCTCACAGAGTAGTCTCATTTTTTTCCTTTTCACACAACACTCTTGTTCATCGATTTTAGTAGTTTTCGTATTCATGATTCCGTCCACAGTGCCCACAAGACGGATTTTTATCTCTGCAGTAAATTTTAATGTTCATCAGAAGTAACACCTTGACAAAAAAGTTTTGGTTCCAATTCAACAGTACAGAGAGAAAAAATTGAAGACACTGAATAATTATTCTTAAACAATCATATAAATTAACTCTTTTCTTAATGCAAACAATCAATTCCTCTTTCTTCAAAATCAATAAATTTTTCACTTTGTTTGTGATAAAGCAACCCTTCAGTTTTGCGAAGACAAATCATATCTAAAAATTTAATTATTTTCAAATTTACTATGTTTTAGTGTTTTTCTTTCAATTGTTTTCCCAGTTTTCTTTAAGGGTCGTCCAATTACGTCTTCTTATTATTTCCCAATATAGTTCACTTTCAAATATGTTGTTCTCACAATACCTAGTTACTGCAAAATACGCCCCACCAGACGACCTTTCATCGGCCGACATAAGAGCATGGCAGATAGCAATTATCACTTAGTGGACTCTCCTTTTGTTTCTACGTCGTGTCGCTTCCCAATCACCTGCCTCGCTGATTCCTCATTTCTTCTCTCACGTCTCACTGCCAGCACTCGTTCCTCAATTGCACTGGTGCAGTTTTTAGTATTTTTCTCTCCATGGATTGATATAATCCGACGCAGAGTTTATCACGCCCTGATTGCGGTTCTTCAATCTTTCTTTCAGCCCAATTCTCCCCTATTACGTAATACAGGTTCATTTACCTCACCGAATTTTAATAATTTTGGATTATCTCGGTCCTATTCGATGACTAATCTATGCCTAAAATTTACACACGTGTTTCTGACATAAAGATACTACCAAAATTGCTGCTTCAATCCGACTCCCAATTGTATACCTCATGTCTCGACTCACCTCAACTATTGTCTCTCAAACTTTTCTTAATAATCCTCGCGTCTTCCTCAAAAGACAAAAAACTCTTCAACTGGTTCCTCTCTTTCCCTTCCGATCGAAAATAGTCCGCGAGTCTACTCGATACTAGTCCAATCACAGTGTTGAATCCCCGTTACGCTCAGCTGACCCGTCGCGCCGCGCATTTCCTCCAATCAATAAAATATTGCATTAATTTAAGAAATTTGATTCCGCAAAAACAACAAAGATATGTTCTGATCCGGTGTTATCAGTACATATTTCGTAGGTTTTTTAGAAACTACATACGCAAAAGAAAATTCCTCTTTCCCTGAGACTGAAAGTGTGTACGGTAGAACGTTTCCGATCAGAAATCGCAATTAAGAATTCTCGTCAAAGAAGTTCCCGAACTCTCCCTATTACTTACGTTAGGTTACCATTATTCACTCACTCATGGTCAAAGTTATTTACAGAAAAAACTACGATTAAATTACAGAATATGATTTTATATTTTTTATTTTACATCCTTGCTGTGCGAATAGTTTAAAAAAATCTTTTATCCTCAAATTTGTCGTTGTTAAAATCCTTTTTTTCCCTCGTCAACGAGGCAAGGATCAGCGATATCCGCGAATTTCGATTAAAAAAGTTTTGTGAGAATTTGAAGTGCTAGGTAAGGGCTATTATTTTTCTTTCGTAAAAGGGAATACACTCTATCAATTCACATTCTTATTTGAACTCTCCAGTCATTTTCAGGCTTCATAAGTTAAAAATTCGGAAGAGAGGATCATTTCCTCACCCTACCCTATATGAGAAGTCCAAAATGTGTGTGCCGAGAAATGAAGGGCATGGGGGTAGCAGAAAAGTCATGTCACTAACATACCACTTTTAAAAATTTATTTAAATGTTAGTTTATTTTATTCATCATCTTACAAGATCCAATTATTCTATCTCAATTATTTAACCTCGTCTTCAACATACAAGTGCCCAACAAACAATCAAGGTTAACACGTGCCGAGGACTGAATGGATCACAAGTGTAGTAAAAAATGGCATGCCGCTAGCGTAGCAACAACTCATAGCAGAGCTTACTGGTAAAAACCCGTGCATTAACGAAGTTTTAGCAATTACTAAGAATGAGACATTATTATGAAATGGTGACCATAGAATATACACATGACTGTGTGAGACTAAAAGGAAAAAAGAATTAATAAATGGTTTCCTTACAAAAACAAATTGCATAAAGAAGTAAAACTTTTTTTCAGAGATTACATAGTGATCAGAATATTTTCCATCATTCGTAAAAATAAATGCACTAGGCGCTCACATTACTTTGTGTAATGATTGTGATTTACGTATACCTATATTTATTGTCAAAATACACCAAAGGATCGGAGCATTTATAGTGTCAGTCAAATTATTCAAGGAAAGGTACTGCCACTTCTTTGCCAACGAATAAATCCCATTAGAATTCTTTTCATACATTATCACAATGTTTCTACTCAAGTTGTATTATTTTGTACAGTGTATGAATATATATGAATTCATTTTCTTATGAAATATTATTATAAAAGTCATTAACAATCAAAAAACATAAAATAAATACTATGTTGCAACATAACAAAGAGTAATATTTTAAGAACGTCAAAGGGATTTTTATTAAATTGGCAAATGTTGAATTTTTTTCTGATTAGCTTATAGTAACATAATAAAATTATTTTCCTCACAGTACAATTTAGTTTCAAGAGAACAATTACGTTTTGTATTCATTCATTTAATTTTACAAAGCTCAATATCCGAAAATGTGGTTTTTTAATAACGTCCGTCTGCTTGTCCGTCTGTGCGCAGCGATTCTGTGTAAAAGGGTGAATCAATTTCATTCGAATTTCGTATTTTACGATAGAATTTACTTGTCGATGCATGTGCTCTAATTTCCTTTTAACTTTAAAACAAAGGATACTTCACATAAAGGTCAAAGTACTCTTTTGAATGTTTCTCAAAAAGGACTCTAACGATCTTGCTTAAATTTTCTGTACGTAACATGCAATTAGTATGCATTACATTCGCTTTAGCGGTATTTCGCTTGAACGTTTGGTATAGGCGCAGTGAAATAATCTGCTACACTTACGCATTAGTTTACTGTTTCAAGAAATGGACGAAGCAGACGTAGAATACACTTTTTGTAAACTGAAATGAAAGATATGATAAAATACATAGCACAGAAAACGCACTGCAGATACGAAAATACAGCAATTTGTGTCTACAACGAAATTACATTTACATAACACTTTTACGATACTTACAAGACTGAGATGTCGCTAAATGTATTGAAATAATGTTCTGAATATGTATTTTACTCTCAAATTTCAAATATAAGAGTATATGTTCTAGCATGAACAGAGCACTGGAAGACGACCAAAATATAGAGGACCACGTCAGAAATGACCCTTTTACTATAGAATTTTCTTGCTCTATGCGGCAGACGGAGAAACGTATATGAGTATGTATGTGCTATGGTTTTGCACCTCTAGTTCTTATCATCATTTATATAAATGGTTTCGACGTCTAACATTACATAATATGATACAATCTCAACTTTTTCGTCCTGAAATTAGAAATATTTGAAAAGTATGTCAACATTGCGTTTAGAACCATAAAAAAATTCGTCTACACGCCCCGCCCCACACACACACACACAACTGACATTTTTAATATTATTTGATCACCTGTTTGTTTGAGACTGTTCTTGAATTCCTTCTTGAGTTTTGTCGACTTTCTCGGCCGAAAGGGAAGATACTCACTTTCACTGCGTATTCACCAATCGAGTGTTGGAGTTATGGTGACAATGCCACGTCGGTAGGGGTAATTACTGCTCCGTAACTAGTGCTCTGGGAGACATTTTCATTCACCTGTTGGTGTGAAAAACCTGAGGACTTCTCTGTCAGCGATCGAACACGTAACCTTTGATTTTCAATAGCTGCAGTTGCCCACTATCCTGGCGTACCTGGAACTTCAAGACAGGAAAATTTGGTTCCCAGCTCTTTATCAACGGAACGTAAACCTACTAATTTGAGCACGACATCTGCTTCACTTCAGATGTAAGCGAAGATATGTGAACTGAACTTTGGGGAATGTTGGACATTCTGAGTAATTACTTACCTACTCAGCCAAAAATTAAGCTTTAGAACTTCTCGCTCTATTTTCTGCATATATATCCTCGGTGGGATAACGGTGTACGTCTTTGTGATGTCCTGTAGTTGTCTTCGTGAATTGTACATTATTTGCTATGTGTTGTTTTTGTATATTTTGTATATTTGTTCTTCCTCTCGGGGGAGGGGGGAGTAACAATTTAGTAACCATGCACTCTTAAATATTGTCTCACACGTTTTGTGATGGAAAACTCTGTTACGTACACCCTTTGAGACGACGAACGTTTTAAAAAACTTCATTCAGTCAATATTTTTTGCGACGGGAAGAGGGAGCAGACAGGAATTGTTGACAAGTGTTTGGTACTATTTATACATTACAAAGAATTACATCAAATACGCAAAATTACTTATCGTAACCATATGCATTTTTTTACTTGTCTGATTATTTATATACGCATTATTTACTTACTAC
The DNA here is from genome assembly GCA_002313205.1 of Laupala kohalensis. Taxonomy (NCBI): domain Eukaryota; kingdom Metazoa; phylum Arthropoda; class Insecta; order Orthoptera; family Trigonidiidae; genus Laupala; species Laupala kohalensis. The sequence goes on from NNCF01127016.1 coordinate 941,665, forward strand.
AAAAACCCCTTACAATTCGCTCACATATCTAAAAAAATTGTAAGTGAAGACGTTAAAAGCTAACTATTCCAACTAACATAAGCTGAACTGATAATTATTTCTGAGTTACCAATATTATAAGTTTATATTTATACGAGATTTGAAATAGAAAAATAGTGGTAATGCGTGAAAACACGAACAAGTAAGCAAATCAGTGGCAATTGTTGAAAATTAGAGACATAAGTGAATAATGAGTACCATTACTTTCTTACTGAAGACTTCTGAAGAACTTACTCGATGAAATATGGGTGACTTTAATATGCTTACATGGTCCTGCTTTACCTATACCTACCTAAAGTAGAGTGCAAACATTTCTTTAAATCCAATGACAATGAACTGAAGTTAAATTAATAACAGTGACGACCAAAATAAACAATAATTAATATTTCTAAAATAAAATAACCAATTACGAATATTCACCAAATATTTTCAATAACGGTGTAATTTCATAATTATGTTAATATAAAATGACTTCTTATCAGGACTTGAGATGCTCGCAAGGCAGCAACCGCTCCCCAGATCCCCCGAAATGCCAACATTTAAATTAGACACTCATTCCATTGTTACAATTCAAATAATTTGAGAATAAGTATTTTAAGAATTTTGTTCATGCATCAAAAATATCTCTCGAATATTCGGTGGTAAAGGATGCTCTTTCTTAATAAATCTTTGTTTTCTTTTTCATGTTTAAATGTTAAAAACGAGAGAGAACATATCTTATGGGAAATAAACCTACTTTGCGAACACAAAATGTTCTGAATGGAATGGAAGATACACATTGTTGCCAGTGTGTCAATAAATATTAAATTCACCTGTTAAGTTGCAATTTGCTTACAGCAAAAATGTTAATTTAAATTCATTGACCAAATGTTAATTTAAATTTCATTAAGAGGAAACCATTTTCCTCCCATCTTATACTCCATACAATAACAAAATTTGTGTTTGTTGGTTAAAGACAAGATACATTGTTCACAAACAGGTTATTCCTCGTTTAACGATTGGCTAGCCTGCTCCTGGCGTTAGCTGCGATTGTGAATGAGCTCTCTCTGTTTTTCAGTTTAATCTTTCTAATTCTTTTATATTTTCGAGTTTTTTGTGATTCAGTAGTTGTATTTAGAGTCTAACTTTCATTGTAGTGTAAAATTATTTGTTCTGTGTGAGTGTTAAGTAAAAAAACACTAAAAACATTTCCTAAGGTTTTCAAACCCAACGGACCATATATAAGTTCATATTGTTATCAAGTGCTTCATTCAAAGGTGTGATAAAGTTTACGCAAGTACAAACGGAATCATAAATTTAACTTCTTGGTGCATTAAAATAAATTATTTTGCTGTATTTAGAGCTGTATTTAGAGTAGTACTTGGTGCATATACTATTACATCATTATTAACTTAAATAGAATAATTCCAATATTTTACCATTTGTTTCGTGATTTTTTTGTAGTTATTCATCACAATCTAACATAATATTGCCTTAGTTATTGTCGAATTAATTTATCTGCAGTTGTCATCCTAAATTATTTCTGTCATTTTAGTTGTCGGTTTGTTTATTTCCTTATTTAAACCCTGCCTCATTGTTGC
>NNCF01127016.1:949166-988760 GCA_002313205.1 Laupala kohalensis
ATATATATATATATATTCTAACGACCCGAATTCGTTAGAGGATTTTACGATATTATTTTGAAACATGTGCGGCATATAAGTTCGAATAGAACCTAATACCCTATATGATACTAATTCAAATGAGCGCCAAATAGGAGCGTGTTCTGTGAGGCATAAGACGCAGACAGGGACTTCGGAAATCTGATTGTGATATTTAGAAAAAATGTGAATACACCTTGTGTAGCTAGCCACGCGAAACTTATCAGAGAGAATTGATTGGCGGAATTCAGAGTGCATAAAATTCAATTGAAGTGGGGAGTATTGCTGAGGAGGAAATGGGACAAGTATCGGTCTCAATATTACGTGGCTCGTCACAGGGGACGGTTTGATCTGAATGTTCCGGGGATCGTCAGAGGAAACGGTCGCTATTAGATCTTGCGTGAATCGTCAGAGGGTACGGTTCGAGTTGAATATTTCGGGAAGCGTAGGAGACAACGATCCGTGGGGCAGAACGCAGTTTGAAAGAAACGTATTTTGTTGTCCGTTTCGCGATTGAATTTATTAATGAACTTCTGAGAGTGACGTGAAATCTGAACGCGTACGGAATATCATTTGAGGGCTCCAAGTGAAGCCATTAATGCGTTGTAAAAGTTCTGAAAGACGAATTAGACGAAACATGAAAACGGTAGCACGTTGGTGACCGTAATAACTTGCCGCGAACTCGAACGAGGACGAACGAACGGACGATTGGAGAACAGCTCGCGAGCAGCCGTCAGGTTCAAGGTCGCCGTATTTTAAGAGCTGTGTAGCAGCCGAAAACTTCGCTGTGAAGAAGGGGCGTGCTTCAGGCAAGCTGATTTTGTACACGATCTCGAAGGATGAAGTCTGGGCGTGAGTATACGTCTCTGTGAGACGAACATTTAAACGCAGTGATTTCAATGTATACGGATTTGCATTCCTCTGTAATTCAGTGAGAAGCTAGTATCTTGTAAAAGAGAAAGTCTCATTGGAATCGAGTCTGTCGCACTTGTATTAAATTTTGTTTTCTGAGAAGAATCAAGAATGTGTTAAAAGAACTGTAAAATTTTCTCTGCTGTAAAAGTCAAATTAATGCTCATATCGTGCTTGTTTTGACTTTTTGATAAAGATTTATTGTATAGTTTGTAAATGTAAAAGCACGGGTGTAGTAAACGAGCTGGATGTAATATTGCGTAACAAATTGCAGAGTATTTTTTCTCCTGTATTGTGTTAGAAGCGAATTTATGTGTTCATGTACATTTTATGCCAGGAAAATCACAGAATAAATTGTGGAAATCACATCAGAAGTACCGAATCCTTTTTTTTTTAACTTATAACTATCTTTATGCACGTCATTGTTAATAAAGGGTGCATTATATATTGTGAGATTTGAATAATCTAGTAATTAGAACAATAAAATCATCCTCGTTCGGGCGTATGAAATTCAAAGGACGGACGAAGAAGGGAAGTCTTACGACTCTCTAGAAATTTAAAGGCTTACCGTTGAGAGATGACGAAGGGGATACTCACATCTGGTATGGTGCGGCAACCTACTGTCGGCTCTTTGTTGTAGAAAGAAATTTATGGCTTTTTAGAAATAACGAGTTAGCGAGGGGGTGGGTAAAGCGACTCAACCTGACCGCAATAACCCAGGATACGCGAGGGTGTACGAGCAAGAACCAACTTGTCAGTAAAAATCGTTGGAAGAAAAAGCGTTGGAAATTATTTGAAATCCTTTAAAATTTCCCAATCAGAATTTAGGCTTAAGAAGGGGGAACCGTTTTGGCATTGGAAGTTTTCGGTCACGTGAAGTTCAAAATTTGGAAGACTTGGAAGTGGTAAGGGAGGTGTAGGAAGGGAGGAAGACCATTTAAGGAATGGAAAATGAAATTATAGGATCATATTTTCTTTTTCGTTCAATCTTTTGCGAGTGGTCTTTTGGCTACGATCTTTCGTTCACGCTCGTAGCTTCTTAATCATCTAGCTTTTGAGTTTTCGGCGTCAGCTCTCGGAGCTTCGCCTCGTTGCTTCTCGTTGTTGAAGTTCTAGAACTTGTGATATTAGACCAGATCACAGGAAGCGAGATTTTTTTGGCGCGAAGAAATTGTAAGAGATTTTCTTCACGGACATGTTTGCGTTAATACTCTGAAACAAGTATNTAGTATGTTCGAGATTTCGCTCTAAACACTAGCACTTCATTTTTGAAGATGCTGCGCTCGTGTCGATTGTTTGCCGATTTTTTTTAACATCGGGCAAATCTGATAAATTGTTCCCGATCCGAGCCACGGACGAACAATTTCCGGGTGGCTATTCGGAATGAACGAGGTTAGGCCGACGCTGCGCTTGAAGGGGCCGAGCTCGCAGATTATGATAGGAGCAACTTCCGGTAGCCGTCGTTGATGACACCGTCAGCGATCGGAGCCTGGCCAACCTTGCGAGGACACTACTCTCTACGGTCTGCCGTGGTTGGTCGTCTTAAGAGGTATTTTACGACGGTTGATGTTTAACCGACGTCGTAATGCGCTTGCGCGTAATGAATAGTGTGGCATAAGTCATAAAAGAGGACACGAACGGTGGACTTAGTGCAAAGAGAGATTTTAAATGTTGATAAAATTACGCTATTGTTAAATTCAGTGTATTTCTATTTGTTTGAGAGAGAAATTTTAAACGGTGATAGAATGATGTCATTGTTAAATTCAGTGTATTTTAGTTTTTTGGAGGGAGAGATTTCATGTGTTAGTGTTTATGTTATCATTTGGCTACCATTTGTGTTTCTTTTGAGGGAAATAGCATGAGGGGTTTTATTGTAATTAGAATAATGGTGATTAAATTTAATGGATTTATTTGTCAATAGCGTTTTCCTTGAGTAGAACTATTGTATGGCCCTTTCCTTCACTAAAAAAAGCGAACCCCAGAAATATTGTGGAACCCTGAGATCAATTACTCGATCAAAATAGATGAGGCGCTCAAAATAGTAGATCCAGTGTATTTTTAACCGTAAAAGATTCGTTCAGCCACAATACATATACACTTTATGACACAAATTCAGCGAACCCAACACGTGAAAACTTGGAATATTTTTGTTTGTTTTTTTGGTGGCGCTATACGGCTCGTCGACATCGAGGTCATTAGAGCCCTAAAATTCTGTACAGGTAGGGGAAATGCAGTTACGCACTAGGGAGAGCCAACATGACACTCCGCGTGTGGGACTCGCCGAATGACTCAACCATACCCACTAAAAACCCTCCTGAATTACAACGCAAAAATCAACATATCTAAAAACATTACATATATCCTTTAAAAAAATAGGAAGAAAGTGGAAAAAGAGAGATACTCTAGAGTCGGGGTCGAAAAGAACAAGAGGGGGCCAAGGAAGGTCAGGAAAGAGAAAGAAAGGAACCTGGCACTAGTGGAAGTAATGCCAGACTCAGCTCGTGGTCCCGTGTTTGCCAAACACGTACTTACTAGATGTAAGTCCCCTGGGGGGTGGAATGCTCTCAATCGCACCTTAGACCTCTTCTCTTGCATTTGTAATAAAGTACAAAATAACATTAAGAAGCAAAAGACTGAAAAATTACACTTCTTTTTAACATTTAAGCAAGTGTGAAAATATTTTAGTTAGGCATAGGTTTTAAAAACGTTTTATAGAAGCTTGTAGAGATATTGGAAACCATATATTTCTTATCGTTTCCAAATGTTGATTCCTATGTATTGTTTGAACAAGGTAGAGCTCACGTGTTAAGCAAAACTATTGATCCGTCTCTTCCCGTGAGCTCCGGGGAGGCAGCTGCAGGGTGACGGCCTGCAGGGTTAAAAGGGCGCTCGAGAGTGGAGTGGAAGGGCTCGCTTGCTACCGCCCAGCCCTTCCGCTCTGCAGTCGACACACGTCATTACCCGTGGCGTGATGGACCGGATTTCTTTCCTTTTTCCCTCTGACTCCTGTTCTCACAAGCCATGAATATCGAGTGGATGAGATCAACTGTCTCGAAACAACACTCCTTCGGGGAGGAAAAGAAAGGACCAGAAAATGCATTGCAAACTAGAGATTGTCCCACTCGACCATCTAACCTTGTTTTTTTAGCTTCACTCCAAGGTAACTGCAACTAACTACAACTCAGATTTTGTAATAGATTTTTCACCAATACCCTTTAACCAATTTTATATAATACTCTTAAACGAGCAATTGTTGTATGCACGTAGATGTGTATCTCGGAAACGACTCTAAGAATTTTACCAAAAATGGTATATAGGGGGATTTTTAGCCCATGAATCCAATGGGCGAGGTAACAATTTGATGAAAATTGGCGTTTTCCGGAAATCTGCATACTAAAAGTGTATAAGTAAAATGTAAATAGGTGCCACCGGCGGCAGCATTCGAGGAACAAAAATCGTGAGTACTGAGATAGATTCATATCCCCCTACTTCATGCATCATTGATTTTGGGTGTATTTGAATTTGTCGGCAAATTATAAACGAATAGCAAGTCAGCGAATAGCTGAAGTAAATACACAACAAGGAAGTCAGCTTTCGGAAAATTTACGACTGCGTGCAACGGAAAAACGAGGTCAAGAGAGTGATGAACGAATGCAACAATGCTTATTTTTTAAAGAAATATGTTATGAGAGATAACGTGAGAGCTTTATTAACAGAAACCTTTTCCATTCTTTGTTACATAATTCCATTATCTTTGTTCGTCGTTAGAAAAATATTTACATGTTATTTATTATTTGAATGATAAGGTTGACACATTTTTTTCTTAATACTGACCATGTAATTTCAATTGTAATTACTTGTCAACAATTAAATCTTAATTATTAATTCTTTAAAGTCTACGATCTTTTGTGTTGTGTTCATACCTGTATTCAAATATAGCTGCTTTTAAATAAATCCATCACATTTTTTAGGTTATTTTATTTACTTTCTTAAGAAATTTTCTGGTGAAGTTTTTTATTTTTGGCGTCACACATTAAAGGGAATAAAATATTGCCAATTCAAAAAATATGTAAAATTTACATTTCCCGCGGTATATCACCGATGAAAAGAATATTAAATATTTATCTGATATGGACAAAAGGTTAATTTTATGTGAAATTTATTTCAATTTTTTGATTATGTCACGAGGCGACATGACGCTTCCCTCTCAGAACCTTTCGTCTGAACCTTGGGTGTCTCCTTGGATGTCTCGACCCCGCTGCTTTTGGAAAGGGTTAATGATTATTTACGGCACTCACGGTGTAGGCCCTATTTATTAAAATGAAGCCAGTGCCCCCCCCCAGATGGAGCCTCCAGACAATATCCCGCTGCGACAACCACGAAGCTGTAACCAGAATAACGCACCTCTTTCCTGTTGTTGTCTGTGGTGAGACACTTTGTTTGTGGTGGTCGATCATAATGACACACAGGATAGTGACACGACCGGCACAGCCGCACCCCTATGTCCCCTCCACATAACATTTCCCTCTCTTTCTTCCCTGTCGCATCTACATCTATAGACAACGCCCATCCACTTCTCCATGACAATGAAGTGTCGTGTGCAACTTTTTCCATCTCCATAGATAATCCCCACCCGCGGCGCTCTAATATTGTATTCTTATGGACACACATCGCCTCCACCTCGCCAGGGCGTTGTCCAGAGGGCTCATAATCCACGCGCGCTCCCCTCGAACTTACTTAAGGCAAGGGACACGCGTCAGAAAGATCTTCTCCGTGTCGCTGTCCTCAACGGACCCCGAGGGCCGAGCGTTGCTGCCAGCCGCTGAAGAATCTTTCACCGTGGCTTCGAGGGTGATTATCAACTTCGGACCGGATGAACTCCCCGATGGTATGAACAACTTGGAACATTGTCTGATCTCGACACGAGCAGCCCTTACGGCAAGCTATGTTATAATGTTGTAATCATTCGCCCAGAAGGGCAGTAATGTAATCGACTATTTTCAAGCCCACTCAGGGCTTCTTGATTCATTAAATTCTATTAATATTTTGCATGACTTCATATTTTCAACCTCTCACGAAGACCTATGACAGGGCAGTCCAAGCGAGTTACTCTAAATCTAAAACCGAGCTATCCTGACCCACCATCGGAGGTGAAAACTGTCTCAGTATCCGATACGAGACGGGCTACGATGTGACAATTAATTCCGGCATTAAGAGTATGAATGTTCAATGTGTTTTATTCATTCATATTATGTAATCCTGTAAATTGTCTCTTTTAATATTTTATATGAGAAATAAATTATCGAATTATACCTAAAAACATACTATTCAGGGTTCTGCACCCACCCGATACCACATTATTGCAGTGACTCGATGTAAGCGAAAGTGAATCACTTTTCCACTAAATTAGCTATGATCCTGAGGTATTCAGCTCTATCTACGATTCATGAAATTATTCACTTAAGGATGGGATCATTTTCTATCGCAGAATCTTTTCCATTCGTTTTTATTTTATTTTTTCAGTTGTTTTTCGGTATTTTACTTAGTATTGTAACATAACAATATAATTAATGATGGGTGCTTTGGTAAGCTAAGCCCCACCTCCGTTAGAAAACGTCAAATTGTCATATAACAAATTAAAATGATTACCAAATGAGGGTGCTAAATGAAGCTCAGCCCCTATTTTATAAAGCGTCAAAATTTTAATAAAACAAAAGAATAGAGTAGTGAACACTAAGTCATACGTTGAAGCGCCATATTTTAATAAAACAAGCTAATGAAGTTTTAATTAATGAACAAATAAAACATAATGAAAGGAACTTGGACGGGCGGGGTTCATGCTCATCTCTTCAAGAAAACACACACTTCTGGTATTGGAATTACGCGCAGCATCACAAATAAAATTAGTTTTAACATTAATACATTTTTCAAAATTACTACGCACTACATCACACTTGCTCTTCCCTAGATTTTCCCCAAAAATTCACAGGTTAAAATTACAGAATATTCACAGTGATGTGGGTACACTAAGCAGTCCCCACTCTTCATTTTCCTGGATTGACGTTATACAATGAATAAAGCAATAGATGATTAAGGAAATAAATTATATTTCCCAGTCAGTCTGTTATTGTCGAAGCACACACTTTATCTTCTTCAGAGGACTGAGTTGTTCCCGTCTATATTTTTGACTGGAAGCTACCAGCACATTACAGTTACCTTGTTTACCAACATGAGTGAAAGATAGGCTACCTCAAACCAAACTGCTGGGGTCGCCTTGGGCGGACGCTCGGTTCAGTGACCTGTGGATTGTTGACCGCTAACACCAGGAGATCCTTCCCTCTGGTTGGTCCCGCCGCTACTCGCCACACCATTCATTGAAGTCTCTGGATATCCATGGCCTAATTAATGCTCCCAGGAATCGCAAAAACCTGGAGTTTGAATTTTAATTCCCGGAAGGCAGCACAGCCACGCGCGCTGTCTTGTGCGATGACGAACGCCCACGTTTCATTCAGAGGCTCGCAATATGTCATCAATACCCTTGTAAAAGATAGCCCCAGCGATAATTGAAAAGACGTCTGTTTCATGTAGTCTCGGGTGGACGTGTCAGCCTTAGCCGACGAGCTACGACGCATGGAAAGTGTTATAATATCTGACAATGAGACGAGGTTCGCAAAAAAAATAGTAGTGGGGCCCTTGTCGGTTCCGCAAACTGAACTTACGCCATCTCTACCACTCATTTTACATGTACTCAACATTAGTACGGTTTTTGAAGGCCATATACAACGATTCTCGATTCTTCTACACCATCTGGAAAATCTCATACAGCAGTTTCTGGTACTATGCCAATATATCACACAGCGAAGCCGAGGATCAAGTTAACTTCGGTCTAGCACCCTCTCTTACACCGTATCCACAAGTGACTGCTGAAATTGTGTGCGATCTACCGATGAGTCAGTGAGTAAATCATCGTATGAAACGGTGTGTAATCTGGTGTAATCCAGGTAGATTGTGCACAGCTTCAGCAGACAGTTTTTGGCGCTCTATAACGATGATGTGCAGTTAAATGAGGTAAAAATAACAAAACAAATGTTAATAGTTTCGACATTTCATAATTTGCATTAATCGAGTTCTGGACGATCAGTAAGTCGTATACTTAAATGACCTAGTAAATTTTGCCTCATTAAACCCACTTCATTAATCATAAATCTACAATAATATATTCGTTAGCCTGAATTTTCTAAAACTAAATCTTACTTAGTCTTATCTCCATTGAAAACGTCCGAGTGAAGTTCCATTTTTTCCAGATCCTTGATTCTGACGACACATTTATTTATACTCATATTCTGTAAGATTTCATAAATTCCAGTTATTAATAATACAAATAAGTTTTGTTATGGCGTTAGAAATACGTCGAACGAACGACATTTCGAGGGACGAGGGCGCCGTGCCTTCTCACTCCACAAATAAATTTAAATGGAAGCAGTTGAGAAATGTTTGCGTGAAAAATACTACGCATTTTGCTGGACAAAAGGAGACCAGCAACAGAAATTTAGGAGGACGCGGTAGAAACAAGCTTCAACATGCTCGGGTTCGACAAGAAAGAGGGTGTATGACAGTAAAGAAATTGCAGGCGGCGCGGGTGTAAGGAAGGGTCCAGACGGTTGAGGGGCTGGAGAGATAAAGGGCCGCGGAGGCATGAACTAAACAAAACGCGACGTGGGAGTTAAAACCCGTCCGAAGACAGCGGTTGAAAAAACGTCAGAAATCATCCATCCAGAGATTGGCTCAACGCACTCAAAATAACCGATCGTAGTTGACGCTCCGAAGAGGGGATTTTGATCGCACTGGCAACATTAGTCATGTGACAATTCAAATTTGAGAGGTTTAGGAAATGGAAGGACGGGCATAGTGGGAGAAAAGCCCATTTATACGCTTGCAGAAGCGAAATTTACTGAGATACGGTTGTTTCCGAAATAGCTGACTTGTCTTTTTCGACGAGCTGAGATCTCATTTGTCTCATTACTCAGATATACGATTCTTCGAAAGTCTTATTCGACAGTTTTCAAGCTCATATGGTTTTTGCTCAGAAGCTCATTCGGTATTTTTCGAGACTCATAGAACTTTCTCAGATACGTTCAGACGATCATTCGATATTTTCAAATTGAGACTTAGGATTTTTTGGTGGTCACGATGTTGAACACTAACACCTAGTCGGCACTCAGTTTTCGACTTCAGATTCTGAGAATCTGATCGAATATTATTTAAGTCCTCCGGAGAATTATTTCACTTAGTGGACTTTTCCCGAGATGTTATTAGCCACTATTTGAGTCGGGCAACGATGTTTATGGTGCGCACTTCACCTGATGTCATCCAGGACGCTTAGTTCGGTGAGAAATTCGCTTACGTTCGAGTACTGCATTCATGACGGAGTTTTCCGGCACGCCAGTTCGAAGAACGGAGCTCTCTCCCGAGAATTTGTGACGTCATCTGCCAAGAGTCGCCGGACCCAGGCCTGGGGCTTCCCGAGATGTCAGTGCCCTCCCTTGCACTTAATTATGAATTGGTCTGTCAACTGAGTGAGGTATTGTAATCGTTGGTTGCATCCAACGCCTGTTGTCATACGCTGTTGCGAGAAGAAACCTGTGTGGTATTGGTTGTTGATAAGGCCCCAAAACTTGGAACTTTATGATTCGTAAAAAGGGGCTAGTCATAAAAGAAGAATGCAGTCTATTTTGTTTTTCAATGTAAATGGTAAATGTAGATGTGTTTCAAGAAACAAAAATTTGTTTGTAAATTCAGCGTCATTTGTATTTGTTTTACTGAAAAAATGAGTTCCATTTTGGTTATAAATTTAAATTGTTTAAATGCTTATTGTTGTTTAGAAGCCTAACCCGGCAGTAAAGTCAGTGATATTTGTATTTTGTGTGTCCGATAATGTGTGTTTTTGGGGGTTGCATAAGGGTTTTTATAATGAGTTTTAGTGATGTTAATTAAAATTAATGAGTTAATTTGTCGATCAAGCTTTTTCCTGTAAAGGAACCCAAGTATGGTCTATTTCCTTAGTTAACAAAATTTGAACCCACTAATAAATTAATCCCTGAGAAAAAGCTGGCCGAGGCAAAGAAATTGTTATTAAAAATTAAGTAATTTTGAATTGTACACAAGTACATTATATTTTAACCTAAAATCGTTCCGCTACAATACTTCTTATTACATTTTTCATATAAATTCCCTTTAGTGATAAGGGTGGTTTTCATGTTGGCTGTTGGATGACAAACATAAATCGTTTAAAAATATATTCATATTTAATGCGCACTTGAAATAACTGAGAGCTTCTCTTTCTTTATAGAAGTAAGAGACGATAAGGCCAGCATGGGCAAATAAATTGGTCATCTGTTCAACAGAAGAGTCGATATGATTTCCGAGTATTCATTTACTCACAGAAAACCAGTCTGCATCGTCTTTTTCCAGTGAGAGGACAACTGCGTCCGACTGGCATTATTTCCACTTGTGGAGGCTCCTTCCTTTCTCTTTCCTGACCTTCCTTGGTCACCTCTTTGTTCTCTTCGATCCCGACACTATTAGAGCTAGGGTATCTTTCATTTTCCTCTTCTTCTTCTCTTTCTTCTTTTCCCCGCCCGCAACTGCGTAACTGCATTTTCCTACCTGTACAAGTTTTTCGGGCTCCAATGACCTTTGATGTCGGCATAAGCCGAAAAGCCCCACACAAAAAAAAAAAAAAAAGATAACTGTCGTCACAAAACAGGTTGCTCTCAATAGAAGACAAGTTCTAAAATAGATTTTTAACACTGCTATGCCGTAAAACAGATGTGCCAGCCAAATAACTGGATAAGGAAAGAACTGTCTTCCAATGAAATTCTCAGACAAATTAGAGACCATCCAAAAGTTGCTCAATGATACGTAAGAGATACTGCAATAACAAAGAGGTCTGATTGTTAAACCTTGGTTACTACCGGCAAATAATGAATCTTTATTTTCAACATAAAGATAGCATTACCTACGATCATATGTATTTGTATTAGTCCACTAAATATATTTGTATTACTCCACTAGAGTTAACAAAAACAATCAAGAAATATTTTCAGAGAAAGAAATGGCAATAGCATGTGACTAGAACTTTCGTTTAACAACATTTAAATTCTAAACATAACCGAAAAGAAAGCAGTGAAATTATTTAACTTCTTTTACTCTTCACTCTGTTCTAACACAAGTTATGCTCTTAATAATCTGAACAAACAAACTCCATAAATATTCAGACCTGATGATGGAATGGAACTGATTAAATATATAATAAACAAGACATAAGCATTAAGAATACATATTGCAAATATCACAAATTGTCAACAACTTAACACTTGTATACATAAATTTTTTCATAACTATTTAAAAATACACATTACTATTTAATTAACAACATTATTTATATATTACAGTACAAAATATGAAAAATTTTCAAGAAACAAAATTCAAATTCACTCACTTGATGTATTCAATTCATTATTCAATTCCATTTCAAAATTTTTTCAAGTGCTAAAACATGTCTCAGGAACCTTCATTGGAATGAAATTGACAACTGGATGACACAGCTTCTCCAAAATGAATTTTTTTACCTATTACAGAGGAGAATTTAAAGTCTTTAGGGGCTTCAAAGATAAGGACAACTGTAGACCCAAGACGAAATTCTCCAAATGGTTCGCCTTTCTTAAAATACAAAGGTCTTCCTTCACTATTTGTCATGAATTTCTCTTGGTCTTTATGACGGGTTTTCCACTTACTTTCATTTGTCTTCAGACTCTGAAAATAAATACGATTGATTGCATACTAGATAGTTGAGACTTATTTTAAACATACAAACTTTATTAGGAACATATACCACTCTCAGATTGAAATTTTAAAAAAGATGAAAGAAAACACACACAAAGAAACTACTTTTGCTTTATATGCATGAGAGATTTTCCAAATGAAGGTAGTTGTTGACTTAAGACAACCAAAATTTTGGATTATTAATCTTCCAATACATATTTGTTTTAATATGTTATGAAATTATTGTATAAATACTAAAAACTATTTATGTTAAGTAAAAACTTAATTTATAAGAAAGTCCATCCCAGACTTGTCACAATAGTTAAATGGGATGGGTAAAATAGAACACTTCCATTGTAAGATGACCGCTTCAACACACTGTATTGATTTTATCTAAAAATAAGAAAAAAATAATTTACAAAATCTAGGGAGTGCTTCAATGTTCATTTGAACACATGGCCATTTCTGAAGAAGAAAAGATTTAATGATTATAAAAGCACTTTTCTAACCCTTATTTCTGTTATTCTAAACAAGTTATGGGGAAGGAAACAAATTCTTGAGTATAAAATTTCAAATTCTCCTAGCATTCGAAATCTTCACACACTTTTATTCAGTTCATACACATTTTCACTACATGCCAATCACACCTCAAACAAATCACATTTCATGTTCACGGAAGTAAAACCCTAGAAAAATCTCGCAAATACAATTTTTTTCAAAGCTTTTAATTCTACCACTCTCATGAATGGTTGCAGGTTGTGGATAAAATCACAGAACTCTCATGCAGCACAGCAGGTTGAAGGCGTCAATGACAAATTCCAAGCAGAAAAAAATATTTAAAAACTTTACATAGTGATCAGAGTTGGGTTGTGGCAGCAATTTACTCTCACTATTAATGTTTCTTCATTACTTCAATACAATATGAGAACTCCTCATTTAACTTCTTCGACCCATTTCCTCAATAAATAACAACACAAATTCAATATTCGCACAAAGCAAACATTCATCAAATCTATCATACCCAGCACCAATTAATGGACTAAATCAGCACTAGCGGCCCGCAGGCCATATGTGAAACTTTTTTTCAGGCCCGCAAATTAGTTGATTTTAAATCAAACTTTTGGGGGCACGATACAGTGTTACAAATTATGCTGTCAGAATTAATACTTGAATGTCCAGAGAAAAAAAATAATAGGAAAATTGTGTTAGGAATAACCTCATCATTCTATACAACATGCAAACATTTTATTACAATACTAAGTATTAGAAACAGTTTAAAAAAATAAAGAAATATACTATTTAATTTTTCCAGCTTGAAATAACATAAATTTGTCAATGAAAATGAAAATATTGCAATACAATAAATAAATATGACCCTTTAGTTTTATTTGTTACATAACATTTTGCAAAACCTCTTCCTGGGTCTAACTGATCAATCGACAGTGTATTGAAAACGGCCTGCGGACTAAACCACTAAACAAAAATTCTGCAAACAATAAATGAAAAATATCATGGCCCATCCTCCATTAAAATTAACCCTCATACTGCTACTCTCTCCATTTCCAAGCAATAACAAATACAATACAAAAGTAAGGAAATAAGCTTTCACATAAATATTACATTCAACAAATTAATGGATTAAAGATCAACATAATAATTATTATTTATTTAATGCTCGTAGACTTGATCTGGAAAGTCTCAAGCATTGTCAATTTCACATACTACATGGTCTTTACACATTAATAATATAATACACAGGAATATAATTACAAATTAAATATAAAATCAAAAGACCACTAAATACAAATTAGATAATAAAATACATATAACAAATTACTATTGTTACATATTACATACAATTTTCTAATACATTAATGCTATTCAATCAATTAGCCAGTGACACAGCTAAATACTACAATTAGTTAATTTATTTGAACAACCACAAGAGACAAAGGATGAAAAGAGCTGTTGCTTGAGTTACTTATTTTCCACCAGAAATTCATCTATACTATACAGTGCTTTATTTACTCAAAATTCCTTTAGAGCAATTTTAAATTTTTCCCCCACCAAGCATTTTATTTTGACAGGTAGTTTGTTAAAGAAAACCGGGCCACGAACACACGGATTCTTCCTCATAGATTTAAGTCTGTATCTATCTACATATAAGTCCACCCTTGTCTTGTGTTGCAATGGTGAGCTATTTTTAAGTGTATTCCCTGTCCTAATCAAAATAATTACTTCATAAATGGAGAGAGTACACAGTAAAAACTTCTTGTTTTTTCTCTACATAATTGTATATAGTTTAGTCCAAAAATGATTCTTATACATTTCTTTTGAAGTTTTAAAATTCTGTCCATATGAAGTTTAGCTGCACCTCCTCATAGTTCGATCCCATAACAGTCTGTACTGTTTTTTGACAATAAATTTATTATCTTAAATTTATTATTATCTTAATAGTTCCCTGCAACAGAAATTCTTTAACTGTTTAAGTAAATAACCTTGTTGGTTAATCCTTTTACATAAACTATCAATGTGCTTCTCCCAGTTAAGCTTTTTATCTAGTATCACTCCCAAGAACTGATGTAGTTCAACTTGTTTTATCATACAGTTATCAAATTCAATATTAAGATTCAGAGCTTCAGTAGTGCTACTGAGAGTAAAATTTATAAAATTTGTTTTGGTTAAATTACATTGGAAATCAAATATTTAGAAATGGTCAATAATAAAATATAAATGAAGGTTTGTAGTCAACCGAAAATCTGAAGGTGTTTTATCAGCACAACTTAGAGAGGAATCATCAGCATGTTACTACACTTATTTTTTATAATTATTTACTTGCAGAATATACGACAGGGGACCCAAAATAGATCCTTGAGAAATTCTTTCCTCCACAATTTTCTAATTAGATTTGTGTTTATTTACTACCGTCCCGTTTACACCAATGAATACAGATTTACACTGGACAAAAATCCTCCAGACACAAAATTTGGCAGAAAGTTAGGTTTCGGGGTCACTTTATAACAGGGGAAAAAATCAGAAACTGGAGGTCATATATTAATTTGAAGATTTAATATCCAAATTTGCGGTGAAGATAATACCATCTATATATTTCACCCTTTTATTTTCCTAGTTTTAAAGAAACTATTGTTTTTTTGAGATTGTAAGGAGCTAGGTAACTGTAGGACAACGAGTTGAAATATGAATTTAAGTACTTCAAGAAAATACATTCCCGAGTTGCCATTATTACATTTTTTTCCCTTATTGCTCTTCAAAGAGTTATTAATTCCACCTAAAAACACACAGTAGCCTCGTTTCTGCATACATCATAAGCCCCAGCTACAAATGTAAAAATCTTTCTTAGCACTCTGAAGAGCGAGAGGTTCCAGGACATTTTTCATTTGAGTTCCTAGTTTAACCATGCCAGAACCTTCAGGTTTGGATTTACTTCCATAATCTTACTTGAAAGTCCACATCCACGGCTACCCATTTTTAGCACTATTTTTAGTTTCTTAAAACTCCTTTTAGTGTTTACTGACTTTTTTTACCACTCCCACTTCATCATGAGTAGACTCTACCATTTCCTCACTCAACAGATACAAAAACAAGTTTTCAATCAGCATACTCAGAACAAACAAAATCCAAAAATATTTGGATATCTTAAGATCAGTGGTGTATTTGAATTTGATTAGACACTAATTTCAAAACACAATACATCAGATTCAGTAGACAAACAGTTATGAATAATGAATCATTTTGATGGCAGCGATAATTTTTTTTTACTATTCCACAAATTTTAAAGGATGTTTTCTTTACTAACAACTTATTTGGTTGAGGTAAAATTATTAACTGCTTTGAAAAGAAATTGATTTAAACATCTGAGAATGAAAATACATTCAAAAACTATATAATCTCAGCTATAGATGATCTGAAATCTCAGTTGAGAAAAATTAAATCAGATAGAAATGGACATTCAACCACCTCAGATGAAAGACAAGTGTATAAATCTGCAGACAAAGAATGAAATTTCTTTAAAAACAAATTAAAGAGCATAATTATTGGTTGAAGTTGGTGAACATTGTTTACTTACTGTAAATTGAATACTAGTAACATTTTATAACTACTTATTTCAAGTAGTATAAAAATAACTAGTTCTAATCAATTTCCTAAGGAAATGTATAGACGAATTTACCTCATCTTTATAAACACATATTGACCCAACATTTGTAGCTCCCACAGCTGTGAATGAGAAAAACCCATGTTTCCACTCTCCAATATATACAGCACGTTCATTCAGAGAGAAGAGGTCAGGTATCCAGCGAGCAAATTTGGGACTCACACTAAAAAGTTCCCCTAAAAGTATAAGTAAAAAAACATAATTATTTAATCATAAGTTAATTTTAAAAAAACATCCACGTACGGAAGAAAAAGAGACAAATAAATAAATAAATAAATAATTTAAGTATGGTTATCACATAAAGAAGATTTGCTACATTACGAAGTTGTAATTTCCAACATTTTTTAGAAGTAAACAATGCACACTAGACAAAAAAAATTGTGTTTTTGGTTTTGATTGAAGATAATACTCAAAATAAAGTTAATTAAGAGGGATAAGTAAACAAAGCATCACTGCAAATTTTCACCATCTTTTGAGATACCAGCAGACAAAAAAGTTAGTCACAGGTCACAGGTTAACAGGGGGAATCTTTCTTAAATCAAAGATGTTCAATGAAATAATTTGAACAGAGGCATTTGGGTTCATATACCACTAAGATGACTTATTGTTAAACTCAACAACTGTAAGCATCTGTTTGTACTATGTAGATACATAGCACCATGCATGTATTGTAATGTTATGAGTACACTTAACAAATAAAATTTTCTAACAGATACTAATATAATTCAATCAATAACTTTTCAATCAAATGAATTAAATAAATGACAGGTACAATAAAAATTTTCTTCAATATACTAATCTTCAACATTTTGGCAATATTGGTTCTTCTAATAAACTTACCATAGATCTCCTAGACTAATCTACCAAAATCTGACAACTTTATAGTAGCATTATTATTGTCACTATACTACATAAAATGAGGTAATAAATATGTCACCTTGAAAATGTCTCCTAAAACGAACAGTCCAGTCTACAGGAGAGTGGAATCTATGATAATCTCCAGGAGCTAAATACACAACACACTGATAAAGAACATTGTCTTTATTCTTAAGAAGTGAATTAATATAAGAATTTTCATCATGTGAAACAGTGGATGGTACTGGAAACAAAAAGAGAAGCATACACAGTTAAGGATCACAAGGTAATTCAATAATATAAATTGTTCTCATCCATAGTGATACAAATAGCAACAACACTCAAATAAATAAAAAAGCACAACTGCAAATGTAATTTTACAGTCTTTTGAGATAATTCACACCACAGATCAAAATACATAGTAGCAACTGAAATTTTTCTACTTTTAAATTTTTTTTCTATTAACAATACTTAAAGTTCCTAAAAAAAATTCTGTAACTACATTCAATCAACATATTGAAAAGCAAAAGATCAACTTTAGACAGATATACCCACAGCATAATGAAATTGAACATTTTGGGGAAGATAATTGTAAATTGTTTTTTATGAGGTATTTTTATAAACAACAAGAATTATTTTCATATTATAAAATTATATGTTAGTCTATATAAATGAATTAATATTACAGAATTATACTTCCAAAAGGGTTCTTTCATGTTTGAAAATGATAGTTGCAGTATCTATAGATGACCGGTTTTCATTTTTAGCTATTTTATAATATATATAACTCAAAAGTATTATAATTTTTAAAATGTTATATACAAGTGTTGTGAGTAATCTATGTACATAAAAATGGATGTGGGTATGTGAGTATGCATATATATTTGTGTACCCCACCCTAACTCAGGAATGCCTGAAGCAATTTCAACCGAACTTGGTACAAAGATTACTGACTAACTGGCTACAAGTACTGTGGGAGTAAGGCATCACTTGCACTCAAATGAAGGGGCGAGAAGGGGGTAACATGGAAAACTGATATCAGATTTGAAACCACCGTTTTTGGTGCTGTTATAAATAAATAAATTTTATTGCCAAAAAAACAGTTGCAAACTACATATGACCACAAGGGGAATAATAAACAAAGTTACTGTTCAACTGGATAACAACGCTCCCAGTGCTGTATAAATCCATAATCAGTCCCAACAGGAGATAATACACCCCCATCACCTCTGGGGTGGGATGAGGGTGACAAAAGTAAAAAAACCATCAGTAATGGTGTTCAATGCATCATTTTTGGAGCCGCTTATGGAAAGAGCAACACTCCCACTGCCGCTCAAGTCCACAATGACCTCTATAATGAAATATAAACCCTATGGTCAGAGAGTGAGAAGGGAATGAAATGTAAAATAATCAAAAATGACACTCAGTAGGGTTGAGTTTGTAATTTTCTGGCTCTGTGAAATTAATAGTGACAATCCCAATCATGCTTCAATCTGTGATCAGCCCATATACACCCTACAGAAGGGGAAACCAAACAGAAATTATAAAAGCAACATATCAGTAGCAAATCTACAGATTTTGGCTTCAAGTTGAATAGCAACATCCTGATATCGTGTTAGTCATAATTACAAGTACATGTTCAGCACCTGCATTGCTAAATTAAATACCCTTAACTCTCCTAGGGGTGAAGGTGTGTCTCTAGGCTTACCGGTAATGCTCTAAATGATATTAAAGTCCATGCAACTCTGAATAAAGAATGCAAGTCTGAAGAACCAGCTGAAAATGTTTAGTAAAAATATTGCAATAAATTGAAATATGGTGTCAACCTATATACTATAGTCGTTGAATTTGAGTGTTCAACAATAACAATACTGAGTAGGTGTGGTTATGATGCCAGATTCTGCAAGTCTTTTTTTTTTTCAGTAAACCTTTCTTTCCCAACCACAAGCTTTGGGGTGAAGTAAATAGAATGAAGAGAGGAAGCAGGTAGCTTTTACAATGAATGTAGAAAGTACTCTGATTCAAATTTAACAATTGTTTAATCAAAAGAAATAATTTAAAATGCATCTATTAGAAAATGAGAAAACAACAAGTAATACCTTTAACTTAATATCCAATTAATGCTCCTGGGCAATGCTTCATCCACCTAGTTAATTATAAATTAAATATTATTTTTATATCTATTATTTGGTGTACTTCATTATTAATTTAATAATGGGTAGGCACTACTTTTAACGGTGGAATTAACTACATGTCATTATGACATACTTCTGCAGTTGTACATTCAAATCAATGGAAACTAATAATTATCTCTCTACTCAAATCACATTCAGGATCCAGTAAATCATTAGGAATTAACTTGTTAGGTTAGACCCCAACAAGTTAATTAAGTATTAAAATTGAAAAATCATAATCACAACAAATTTAGCTATCCTCTTTTGAAAAATACTTTCTTGGTGGACCATTATTTTTCCTGACAGAACAAAAAGAACTTCCTAACAGTAAATCAAAAAGCAATGCATTATTTTGCTTACATTATTTAAACTTTTAGCTACTCCAGAATCATTCAATGTCTTCATGAGAATACAGTTTATGGATTCCTGCAGTTAGGAACATAGCACAACAAAATACCTCCAAAGGGCCCTATCTGCCAAGAAGCAAAACTAAAGAGACTTTCCCAATAATGAATATACACAGACCAAATCAGCAAGAAACATTGTTAAAATTGAGAAATTAAAAAAAACAACTTTAGTTTGCTTTGATTTTCATATGAAATTCCCTTTATAGTAAACATTATATCTACATTTAAAAAAATTTAAGTTCAAACATTTTTTATCTACAGCTAAACCTAATGAGCTCTTCAAGTCTTCATTTGAGAATTCGACTGATCTTTCAAGATCTTAGAAACTTGACCCTCAATAAATTGTTAGCCAAAGTGGATGGTACATGGTTCTTGTCAAGGTTTAAAACATTGTTGCAGAAAATGGGCTGAAAGGTGTGTTTTGCATGATGCTGTTCACACACATTTTCTAGTATGATCATAAAATCAATTGACAAATTTGTTTGCCTTGAAATGAGGAATAGTTTACTATTTTACAAGAGAAATGTTTCCAGAAGTGGACATCGGCATAGTTTTCATCAATGGGTATAAATTTGCTAAAGGTTCAACTGGAAACTAAAATTCCCAAAAATCCAAGAAAAAGATTAAAAGTTATATACATTCCCTACTCCCCAATAGCAATACAAAATATTACTTTCTTTGGTAGAAGCAAGCTGTTCAGAGGGAAGAAGTATGAGCAGACTGAAAATAATAAAATGTTGACTGGAAAATGCTATTTTTAATGCATGCGAAAGGGACATTTCACATAATATAAGCAACAATGATTTACTACATTTGCTAGAAAACAAAATAAGAACTACAGAAACAGAACAACAAAATAAGAACAGAAATACAAGCTTTGTTGTTAAATAAATATATAAAGAAATGGTGTAATGAAACTAATAGTACATCCAATAGTAAAATAATATGTTTAACTTATATTAAATTACTAAGATGACTATGCTGTCAATAATAACAGCATACTTCCCCCAAATTGGAAGAGTGTATTTTGGAAGGTTTCAGAGTGTGTTGGGGGGGGGNCCTGAAGATACAAATTACAAAATTGTGTCCTTCACAAAGATTCTGTAGAATATAATTTAATGAAAAAATCATACTAATATTTTCAAAAATAATACACATACTTGCATCAGAATCTGCACTTCTCACATTGTTCCAAGTATTTTTTCCTAAAAATGTTTCTAGAGAATATGTGACGCCTTTGACTTGTTCTACTTTACTAGAGACTACTTTGCCTGTGTTTAAAACTGTACCATCAGCTGGGGATACCTGAAAATAAGGAAAAGGGAGTAAAAAAGCATTCCTTTGCAACGAGCAGACAAAAAAGTACCTTCAAAGGGAGATTTAGATAATAAGCTAAACCTCATTATTAATTGTATAATGGAACAAGAACTAGGTGTTAAAGAACAAACAAAACAGAAGACAAAAATATCTTTGAGGACTGACAATGTACAACGAATTACCACAGGAAATACAATTTGTACTTTAGAAAATTCAGGGAAAAACCAGAATTGATAACAATCGATACAAAATTATAAGAAAGTTTATGTATAATGTACAATGAGAAAAATAGCAACAAATGTAAACTCTCATATTGTCATGTAATTGATGTATTAAAAAGTAAAAATATCTAAAATACATTAAAAGTTTGTAAAATGTAAATTAGATAGTGAACTGCTATATGGATGGTATTTTTACTGAGGTAGCAATAATCTAGTTTTAAAATAAGTTTTTAATACAGTACCAGAGGTTCTTTCTCTGCAACAGAACGTGCCCCTTCTCGAAGTTCACGACAGAAAAATTCACTTAAGCTACGATAAGAAGCAAAATCTTGTGATATTGCTTCATCAAGATTGACATTAAACATATAAGCATATTTTGAATAAATAGTAGTCCGAAAGTTAACTGGAATTTCTTTATTACAAATCCATCCCCATCCACGTGACATGACACGCAAAGGTACAGACGAATAACAAGTTATCTGCAACAAAACAAATTATAACTATTGACAATCATAAATATAAATTTAAGATATAAATAATAAAAACAATGCAACTTCATTACAATACATACAGATTTATTAAGAAACCAAAGCTTTATCAGCAAGAGAGAGAACAAAAAATTCTAAACATGAAAAATATATTCCAGTTTCCACCATTTAAAAAAGAATTAAATTTCTTTGA
The DNA here is from genome assembly GCA_002313205.1 of Laupala kohalensis. Lineage (NCBI taxonomy): Eukaryota > Metazoa > Arthropoda > Insecta > Orthoptera > Trigonidiidae > Laupala > Laupala kohalensis. Next base: position 970,750 of record NNCF01127016.1, read on the forward strand.
TTTTATTCCTCTTAACTTGGGACCATAAAAAGTGACGTGATATGAGTGAAAACACCCTATATTACCCTCAGCCCCCACAACTAGCAAGTATAGTTATCATTGCTAAGGTAAAAATCACAATACAACAATGTTTTTTATATTTAGAATAAAATTATATAAGTTGTAGATATAAAGTGAATTCACCAATTCTACCTCTACATTTAGAATAAATAAAAATGTATTTATGTTCATATTCTTCCTCATATTCAATAGAACAGTCATATTTATTTATTTATGAAAGAAGAATCACCTGCTTGACCAGTACTGCACAAAGGAAACAGTTCTCTTTTAAACCAGGAGGGTAAAACATAAGAGATTCACAAGAAATTCAACAGGCATATCCAACATCATCTTGCTCATAATATGAAATCAATTTCTGACTAGTGAGCAGACTAGAAAAGTTCATTTCATCGACAAAACTTTATGTAACAGAATAATTAACTTTAATCTTCTATGAAACCTTCACAATCGATCTCATTATTGTATCAAGTGATAACACAAAATAAGAGCTCGAAATTTAAAAAACCCTAAACACTAAGCCTAAGCCAAGAGAAATACTTATTATTGTTTATTCCGAACACACTGAACAACTGACTTAAAAGAAAACGCGAAGAAAAGAGGACACAAGTTTAGTTAGTCTTATTACCTCCCAAGGTTTGGCTTCCGATTCACCATGATTTATTCGTCGATATTCCACGACACCTACAGTAGTTACAAATGCAGCCAGAGGCAATGGTCGACATAACCTGCGTAACACCATAGTAGCAAATGTTTTATTGGCCATTACACTGTGCCATAGAGATAGTCACTAAAAACATTGAAAATATGGTAATACAAATATAAATAAGCGAGTAACAAAATACATGTTTCACAGAATAAAGACAGCACAACCTTTATTTTCTCAACATTGAGACGATCCACCCTGTCATTCTCTCACAGGCAGGAGAAAACCTCGGGAGTCTGAACAACCTGAGACAACCTCCGTCCTTATCTTATTCAGTTGCGCGCACTCCACCGCACTCCGCGCTCGATGTTGCCAGTCAATTGCCAGTTCTGCCAATCTTGGCGAAGTGTCAGTTCGTCCACCACAAAGCGCCACAGCTTCAAATATTTCAGCTTTACGAATGTTTCATTATCTTAAAACCGAAACATATTGGAATATACCAAATAAAATCCATTTTGAGTGTTAATTGGATTATAAAACAATAATTAACATAGTGAATGCTCCTTATTATTGTACACAAAAGTTTCATATAAAATAGTTTCTTGCCAAAACTTGCGCATGGCCACTAAGAGTGGTAGGGGTGGGGGACGTTCGGCGAACTCTCTTATGCTTTTAGAGTCCCGTGGATGCCCGTGGAGAAACTTCGATATACGGGAGTATCGCCAAGGCAAGTGGCGGGTACCTCTTCGCGGACAGAAGAAAATAGTTCACCCACAGAGTGACTACCACGGAGATTCCCCGTGGCAACTGTCCCTCGCGAAAGGTGGAGTCGCGGGCAGTGTGACTCACTGACCTCCGCCACAGTTTCCTCGCGCGGTTCAGCTTCCAATTGTGCGGACGAACGAAGGCGAATTGCGACCGACAGATGCGGTCTCAAATAGGATAACAATATTTTTCTTTTCTCTTATTTTTTCGGTTTGAATTTGCTCGCCATGGGTATTAAATATGCTTTAGTTTGTTGTTTTTTGTGTATGAAATTTTTTAACGGTCCTTCTACGTGTATAGGTAGCTCCTTCAGCTCTCCAGAATAGCGGACATTCAGACTCCCTATTTCAGAAGGGAGTTCTTCAAACTCGCCGGGAACGCTGAGTACGGTGGAGTTTGCGACGAAAAGTCACGATATATAATTTTCAATCCGCCTCTGCCTTAGGGCTTTTGATCAGAGTTGATAGGATGGTCCTTTGCGTGCTTCCGGAGAGTAAATTAGTTTATCGTCCTCCACATGGGTCACACACAGTTTGTACTGCTTTTTGACAATAAATTTATTTATAGCATAGACCAATGCAATAACATCTCATAACTCCAAACAAAAGTAAGCGATGAAGAGAATTTAAGAGGTTCAGGAATAGCGCATATCCAATGTAATTCAAAAGACAGTATACATTGACGAACAGACTCAGCCAAATTGACTCCATACTATATTGACCCCCGATTTGAGATCAACAAGTTATGTAATTGCGATGAATACCAAAAGCCATAGATATTTACGTTACAGAACGCAATAACAATTTTACTTAAAACAAATATATAATTTAGTATAATAACCGCGCCCTAAATAAAACGATTCATCAAATCAATACACTTTTTGTTTCGTTTTTTTTAAATTTTCGCCGCGTAATTGTTGAGGAGAAATTAAGGTATTACGTGCGTCAGCGAGCTTAAGTACCCCCAAAAAGCGTTTTAAATGATTAAGTTAATATGATTGACTCAATATTTTTTGTTTAAAAACAGTTAATATTAAGTAGTAATATAAATTTTTAATATACGTTTTAAATAATGCTTACTGCAGGACAATCTTTCATCTATGTTCAAAAATTGTTTATATATAATTTTGATAATTAAAAGCGAAATGTACAGACAAAATTACCTAATATTTTGAAACTTCCCTACAAGACAAGTTTCCATTAGATTTTTAGGAAGTCGTATTTACTTCGTTACAAATACACGGACAATCAAAATCACAACACAATGTGACACAAAGATTTACAATGACTTCACAAAAATAGTAAGACATAGACCTCACATTGAGGAACAAATATTACAAAAAATTGAAATGTAAAGCTTGAAAATGTAGTTGTGAAAATGCACTTTTCTCACTTTTTAACTACAACCACACCAAAATTTTTGACAATTACATAACGAAAATCTGAAAAGACTAAAATACAAACAGAAGAATACACGAAGAAGTCAAAAATAGTAAAACGCGAAAATAAGAAAGCTTCAGAGAAAGGACGCGAAAAGTTTTTTAAAAAGAAGTGAGGAAGCACTAGAACAAATACTCAGTGATATTATAACTGAGTGTTGCAATAATTAATATGAACATTGATATAATTAATAATCAGTCCGTAGAAATTCAAGGAAATGAAATTAAAGGAAAGCACCGTGAAAGAAATCACCCGCCGTCTTCCTCGCTTCTGTCAATACACCCATCTATTAACACTTGTGACCTTCAGCAGGCGTCAAGGTCGCGCAGGAAGCAGCGGAGATCTCCGCTCTGCTCCGCTTTGCGCCCGCTACATGTGACATCGCCCATAAGATAACACAGGTCGCCGGAAAAAAACGCTCCGTTCCGCAGACGCAGATGATGCTTAACTGTGCCCCAGCCGTGCTCTTATCGCACCGAGTCGAACCTGTCTGCTTGAAAATGACTCGTCAACGCTATGCTTGCTTGCTTTTTTTCTGTCTGTTTGTTACTATTTTCGTTACGTTGTATTCCTTTGTTTATTGATGTTACGTTTTATGTTCTGATGTTACATTATGCTCTGTGTTTGCGTGAATGTGTCTTGTGAGACACACAATAGTTGGTTTACAGTTCTGTAATTAATTGGTTGTTTCTTTGCTATGACCACTCAGAAACGTTAATGTGATAACTTTGCGTCGGATGAAAATGGCAACGAGCCGGGAATCGAACTTGGGACACCTGGTTTGATCACAGGAGTGTTACACCACCAGACCTAACCCAGGCAAGACTCTAGCCAAATAACAGACGGTTTGAATGATATTCTCCATAGTTGTCAGATGCTCCTAAGCTCTTAGTTCCCCAAAATGGTTCGCAGCCCCTGCCTTCTTTTGTAATAGTATGACGTAAAACAGACGCCTTTTGGCTGATCTCAATTCGCGTACCCTTATTTCTTCTCCACATCGCAGTATTTTTCCGAGGGGCGCTGTTAACAAATAATTGTTTGCCTGAAATTATGATTAAATAATTAAATTGTTTAAATAAATTAACTATTTGTTACAATATATCTTATATTTACATAAACTATTAACACTTGTAAAGTTGTAAATACACCTCACAACATACTGATTCAAAATGTACAATTGCAGTTCTCAGAAAAAATAAACTATAAATACATTTTGAGTATTTTCTTTTTCGTTTTGGGGAATAAAACGAGTGATGACAGCGAAAACAAAAGTTAACGTCACTATACACATAAATGTAGTTCATAGGTATTATTTTCAATGATATAATTGTGAAAACATTGAGTGGAAATTCAAGGAGTGCATTAAAATTGTAAATTTTCATTCCTATGTTAACTATTCAAATCAGGTAACTTGGGCGATCCATCCTCCTTTATTTTTGATTCATTATCTTCGATTTATTGTTATTATTATTATTTTGATTCTGTCTGTGTAGACCAATGTTTTGTGATGTTAAGTGTCTCCATGTAATTGTGCAGAGAAACGCTGTGGTAGTTGTCAATTAAGGTAGGGTACTCATTACGTTGTTACCCAATGGAAAATAAAAGAATATTTTAAGATTTGTTAAATCTGTTATTCACATGTCAACTAGTTCTATTTATTGGGAACCAATTATGCCATGTAATAATTCCAGCAGCTGCAATATCCTCCGAACTTTAAGGAGTACGAGTAGATTAGCTCCTTGGCACCGTCATAATTAATAATTTGCTTTCTTTATATAATTGAGATAAGAAGTTCATCTCAATAATTACAAAATTAATGTTAATGAATAGAGGAAATGTTTCAAAAAGCGCGATACTTTTCGGTTTTTGTCGATATGTCGACTTTATTATTTTTTATAAAATAAACTAAGAGTATCAAAAATAATTTTTATTCAGTGAATGATCACTGTTGTGATTGTGACAACATTTATTAATTTCAAGCTTCAACTTGCAAAATATGAGTTTTTAATTTTTCTGAAAACACTGCTAAAAACTTGTCCAGTTCTGTGCTTTTTATTAAAGACAACAACTTATAAACACTGGCTTTACATTACACTTTCAAGAAAATTGTGAGAACCGAATTACGCTTGTACAATATATACGTTGCCGTTGACGTTTCGGGCCCAGCTTTTGACCCTTCATCAGAACGTAAAAACTGATTCATGTAATAGCATATTTTGTGAACTTTTAGGTAAAATTATTGTAGTCTAGTCTTAGTCAATGTTTTTTAGATTTAACCATTACGTAATATTGTTCGTTGTAAATAGATAAAAATGTTCAACAGTAGGAATGAACAGTCTCCTTGGAATTCACAATTAACAACGTACTAAACTTAAACAGTAGGGGAGATGATACCATTCGTACAGTTTAACTTTCTTATCTATTTACAATGAACAATGTAAATCTTTGAGCAATGAACGTAATGGTTAAATCTTTGAAAAACATTGACTAAGTCCAATACACTACAATAATTTTACCTAAATGTTCACAAAATATGCTATTGCATGGACCAGTTTTTACGTTCTGATGAAGGGTCAAAGGCTGGGCTCGAAACGTCAACGGCAATGTATATATTGTACAACCGTGATTCGGTTCTCAATTTTATTGAAAGTGTAGTGTAAAGTCAGTGGTTATAAGTGGTTGTCTTAAGTACAAAGCACAGAACTGGACAAGATATATCTACTCAGACAACTTATTTTAAACTAATATAACACTGCTAAAAACAACCAGACACACTATTAAGGAATAACATTTATACTGTCGCACTCAGAAGAATGTCATTATCACACAACAATTAAATTAAAATGTTTAAAACTATTTAGATAGCCTCGTAAATAAAATCATGTTTTGAAGTAGAAAAATAAACATGTTTCGAATAATCGACCAGCTGTGCATTATAGTCACGCGCTTTATTTGACCATTGTATTCAGTCAACAGGCTGGACTGCACATCTGACAAAACTGTACCACTCAGGGCAGTGATACGCTTGGCAACAATTCAGGTAAAAAAATATTCATTCATAAAAGCAAAATTTTCACTAGTGTATATGCAGAACAAAATGACAAATTCAATGGTGTTTATTGTTGTTTTTTTCTGAAATTTTTGCTGTGCGCTCCTCAGGTATTAGAAGTCAGGGATCTATAATTTAAAAAATCGATAGTAGTAATGAGAAATAATGCATTTAGAGGCCTCGGACATCGCATGTAGTTCTCTTTCCTTACTGACCTTGCTGCGTGCGTGTCTGAAAAAAAAACTAGTTTCAATCGCGCTCAGTCCTGGTAGACCGCAACTTGCGTCCGCCAATCAAGATGATGGGATCTCACCTCCTCACCTGACACAGATCACCGCTAAGCGAAAGGCAACGAGTATTATATTCTCATTCATTATATAAGCGCTACAGATTATATAATGATGATAGCTCTTGAAGTGAATGTATCTCCATCAGAGATCGTAGTTTTAGTGAGGCAGATAGCAACTCTAGCAAATAATTAAGAGAACTCTATAAATAATAATAAGTTTTAATGTTTTGGTATCATAAAAGTATTTGGGGAGTTCTTATAGCCTTTGCATTTTATTTTTGTATGCGAGAAACTGAACTAGGTGCACTAATGAACATTATCTTGGAATATTATAGATATCCATGACGGGATAACTAATAATTATATTAGGAAAAGTCACAATTCACTTCTGTGAGTAATTGTTCATGAATAGTAGACGCTAGCTAACCTATCATGTAAATAAATAAATAAATTTATTGTCAAAAAAGCAGTATAAAACAGCAGTATGACCACATGGAGGAAAATAAACCAATTTACTCTCCAGAAGCAAGCAAAGGACCATCCCATCAATTCTAATCAAGGCAGAGACGGATTGAAAAATTTCAGCAAACTCCTAGATAAGATAAAAAGTTAGACACGTATTATAATACTAATAAAATATCAACAAATTTGTAATTTAACACACAAAAATTATTTCACAAGTCAAAAAAAAAGTCGAACTTATCCCACAACAGGCCCCGAAGGTGCCCAAGGGGTTCACGGAGGGTAGAGCTCCGCAATTACTTGACCTCGGCACTAGGAGGAGGAGATGTGGTCAGCATCTCGCTCCCACCGGTTTAACCCCAGGATAGCCCCTGGTACTCATTGTACAGCAGGCTGAGTAGGCCTGGGAGTCAGTCTGGATGTTGAGGTGTGATGAAAAATCCCCACCTCACCGGGGTTTGAACCCCAGCCATCCAGCCAGCAGTTCAGCGCTCTACCCACTGAGCCACGCTGACTCCTTATTTCACAAGTACCAATTATTATTGAACTATAGATTAATTATGTTATGTTGAATGAAACTGGGAGATGGGACCGGGTTTCGGACCTTCAGCTCAACACACTCATGCGCTCACCAACCCGATTCACCTCCAGGCCCAGTGTAACATCGACATTCAATGAAGATTCTTGTCTCTATGAGACCACCTCACAAGTCTTGGGTCTCGCGTGTTGAGTACTCATAAAACTAAATTAATATGAATCATAAGACACAACACAAGCACATAAGAAAATAGTTTTGAAATTATTATATTATTTTGAAAGGACTACAGCAATGCTGTGATAAAGTACAAGACGAATTTAACTTTTATTAAAATCAATAAATTATTTTACAGTGTAGAAGCACTGATGCAGGAGGTAGCTTTTAATCGCGGATTTGAAGAGATTCAATTTAATAATATCTTTTATATTTTTGGGGGAAAGAATTAAATAGAACGATTCCCGAATGATATGGCCCTTTATGGCAAAGAGTGGTTGACACTTTAGGTCGATGAATATTATTCCGATTACTAGTATGGAGTTTGTGAACGAGAGACAGTTTATATAAAGCAAGGGTGGCACTTAACAAACACGACCGTTTCATAAATATAATTGCAGGGAAGTGTTATAATATTTAATTCCTTAAATAAAGGTTCACAAGAGTTTCGGCGGTGAGATTTACAAATTATCCGAACTATCCTCTTCAGAATTCTAAAAGTTTGGACGCTCTGACCGGAATTGCCCCAGAAGATAATGCCTTAACGGTAATGGGAGTAAAAGTTTGCAAAATATACGCAACGGGCAATATGTTAACTAACTACGTTAACTAAGATTCGGAATGCGTAATACAATTTGCTTAATTGGGAATTAAGATTGTCAACATGACAATGCCGTTTGAGGTTGTCTTGAATATTAGTCCAGTAATCAGGTACATTTTACCTGGCAAACAGGTCCGAAGTGAACTATCTTCTAATATGTTGCATGTGGGTATTCTGTTGTGTATAATCCAAGCTTTTCAATTCGAGAACCCTGTGCTAGTTTCAGGGCAGCCAAAAAACCTCGAAATTTTACGACTTTTTTCAGATTTTTGCTTGTAATGCATAAACAATGCGTTCTATCCGAAAACATTTCGTTACAAAAATTAAAGAGCATTAAATTTGCTGTAATTTGCACTGGTTTTACATGTTTTTTAAATAAATATGTATAGAGATATAGCACTTTAATTTTTCGAAAAAAATTTCAAAATATCGAAAAACTGGGGAAAATGTGGGAGTTTACCTAGAAACTTTCATATTTCAACATTTTTACATGAATAACGTTCAATAACCTAAGAAAAATGTGTACTGCTTGTAATGATATGTGAATATATTAACTCAGTAGAATATAGATAAATTATTTCAAATTAGCCATTAATATTAATTCATAAAAGTCTTGACCTCTTTGGTCCGTATGGCAAACTGGCATCTCATGTAGTCGCAATCTGGGAAGGTGGAATTTGGATTTTATGTTGGAGTTCGAAAATATTCGGTAGCGAAGATCGTCCAAATTCAAAGATCTTATCTGTGTCCATGTTTCCATCGTTGTGTCATCAAAAACGTTTCCCCTACTTCCGAAATTTGGCGTGGTGTTGCTTCACCTTTGAAAACACTAACAATGTCAGACAAACGACGGGTTTTCTCATAAATAGTGAAAACTTTCATCTTTCTTGGTCGAAATGGGTTCGATGTAGTGTCAAACCCGCTTGCTGCATTAAGGAGAATGTATATTCTGAGTATTGTATTTGCACGAACCTGACGAATACAAAACTCTTGGGGGGATTACATCTCTCACTTAATAAAACAATACGTTATTTCAAGAAGAACCTAACGCAGTCATCAATATTGAGAAATTAGTGTCGTCTTTACCTGCGATAGTAACACTATCGAAGTCAGAAGACTTAGATATTGCCATTTTCACTATCATGACATCAGCATCTTCTATTGCTCTCAACCTCGATACCCTTTGCTGCCATATCAGTCATCAGCATTGAAATTAAGTTTCTCTTATTGGTGTCGTTGGACAGAAATTTTTTCTAGTGACAGTGCAACGACCGTTGTTAACGAAAAGACAAATTTTATGGACGATTGTTGCAATGTCCAGTGATATCGTTCAGCTGCTTTGGTGCTCTGATAAGCGACGTCACTAGGGTATCCATCGAATACTATTATGGCATGACATCCAAGTGTCTCTGTACGTAGTCCTCATAGGTCTTGCAGACTGACTCGAATGTGGGTAATGTAGTCTTACACCAAAGAACCTCATGCAGTAAGTGCCCACAGTCTATTACTGCACATTTTCTGCTGTCAAAGTCTTCCTGCACAGGAGTGAATGCTTTGTACAACGCTGACAGTTTGCCCTTGCATATACCTTCCTCATAGAAGAGGTACATGGGGAAGGGTGCAATATCGAATGTAAATAAGTCTGTGAGGTCATCCTCATTCTGTTTAGTAATGCAAACTCGTTGACAGAGTGTAAGGGGTCGTTGTAAATTTTTTGTTTTAAATTTTCACAAAACTAGAATCTGAGACTAGTTATCCTTATTCTTTCGTTTCAATTTCACTTCTTGAAACTGTCTCCTACCTTTTTTTTGTAATGCAGCTAATGCCGATACCTCGCGGTATCGGCATTACACCTTCATGAGCATTAGCTCCTGTACTGTTACCCAAGATCCTCAATTTCAAGGAATGGTTGATGTTCAGCTAACCAACAACTCATCCTCTCAATATCACAATTATCCCTGGTAACACAGGAAGACCGCATATCGACATGTGTTTAGATGTTCCTGAACGTACTCCGGTGAACATCTCCGTCTGTTCACAGATGTGATGGAGACACGGCGCATCAACAATTCATCGAGAAAGCATGTCATTACGCCGCGCCCATGAGTTAGCCTTCCATAACATTTCATCGCTCTCATTACAACCTGATCCATGGTCATTTTCGATTATACAACAGACTAGAATTTATGAGTTCGACGAATAGTGAAGTAATGAACTTGTGATGTTCATCAGGATATATTTTATCTTCCAAGATGAGCATTCCACGTTTACATATTAAAATATCATTAATTTCAGACCTTTTTACAGGTAAACGCAACTTTTGTACGGTGACTGGACTATATGGAGACCAAAGAATTTTGTATTCGTAACAGTTTTTAATTGTTTTCCGTAATTCAGTATTCTGAAACCTGGGGTAAAGATTTTGTGATACTATTGTGAAATGACAGACACTGTTTTGTCAGTGTTTACAATGAGGCGATTTGCACGAAACCAAGCCGACAGGTTGGACAAAACGTTTTAAGCGTTGCGTGTTTACATAGCAAATGTGTCATAAGCAAAAAGAACCATTTTGCAATCTGATGTGAATGATGACATGTCATTCACATACAATAAAAAGAGTATAGGGCCGAGAATTGATCCTTGGGGTACTCCGCAAATAAGTGGCTTTGTTTCTAAAAGGCAATGCTGAAGTATTTTATTTTTAGTATCGGATATTTCGACCAGTTGATATTTATCTTTTAAATAAGAAGTTAGCCATTGATATGGAAGTCTACGAATGTCAAAAGAATGCAATTTTTGAAAGGAGAATTTCGTGATTCATGACATCGAATGCTAAAGATACATCGAGAAAAACATCCTGAGGATTTTCTCCATGGTCAGGAGATGTAGCATCGTTTAAGAAAGAAAATATGGTGTGGTAGTGGGAAAAGATTTCCGAAAACCGTGTTGATCCATATGTTATTTTTTGATAAAAAATCTAGAAGACGCTTATAAAACAATTTTACTAAAATTTTTGGGAAGTAGAGATATTGGTCGATAATTTCCAACATTGAGTTTGTTTCCTATCTTGTGTAAAGTTTTCACTTTAGCTCTCTTAAATATGTTAGGAGACATCCCATGCGATAAAGAACGATTAAAAATATTTGAGTGAATTTTATATGGACAAGAATTTAACAATAAACTCGGGTATATAATTTATACCTGTTGAAAATTTGTTTTTTCATGAGTTGATGATTCTCATTATTTCACTGGCGTTAGTTTCAGAACTGAACATAGAACTGGGTACGTGGATGGATATATTTGGAGAACATTGATTTGGAGATATTGAATACGTTATTTTTACCTACTTCTGAGCAGTAATAATTAAGCAAATTTGCGATGTCCTGTGTATTTGATAAGATTTTGCCATCGTTTAATAGGGAAATGTTTTTTTTTCGCTATTTTCAGAAGGTGACGTGTAATTTTTAAGAATACTCTACATGACTTTGGTCCGGTTGTTCGATTTTAGTAGCTGCCTGTCATTTTCCATAACTTCAGCTGCATAGACTACTTTCCAAAGAATGGTCTTATATTTACGAAAATAATCATGGAATTCGGATGATTCGTTATGGAGAGTTTTGAAAGATAATATAAAGGGAGTTTGTTTTTGGAAGAAATTCTTATCCTTCGGTAATCCATCTATTTTATTTCCTTGAGTTAATTAACTTGCGTTTTGTGAGAAAGCTAGAGTTGTAATGTTTAAGGAATATTGAAATAAATACATTCAATTTATCGTCGGTGTTTTGGCAATTGTAATTATCTTTCCAAGATTCACACATCGATAATTTATAAGTATGGTTAGTTTTGTGTCATTAAACTCTCTTGGAAACTTGTAAAGGATTTTAAGTGGATTTTAAGTGTTCAATTCCTGAACAAGGTGATCGCTGTATTCCGCGTTAAACACTCCAGAGAAATACGAGATTTCATTGTTGACAACAATATGATCTGGCAATGTTTGAGATGAACCGGAGAGGCGAGTGTGGTCGTTTATCGTAGTAATGAGGTTGAATAGTCGATATGATTCTTGAGTCGATTTATTAGTGAATGTGCGGATGTACTCAGGAAGTAGCCACGCATAACGATAGCTTTAGTGGATTTACGTGTAATACTAAAATATTACATATATCGATAGATTACAATGTTGAAATAGCCACATATAACGATAGATTAAGTGGATTTACGCGTAATAAGTTTTAAAATAATTTCAAAGTTCTAAAAAATAATTTTAAGATTTGATTGAAGAGGTCTATAAATACGTAAAACAAAAATACTGGTGTCGGCCAAATTAACTGCAGAAAATTCGAATACACTATCAACACAGAAGTTCTTGTAGCCTGGCAGTTGAGAAGATATAATATCATTACGAACGGAGATACCCATTTCCTCCGTGGAGATTTTTTCCTTTCAAATTTTGTCGAGAGCAAGATCTTGCTAAATAATAATTTGAAATAGAAGTATCATTGATGTTGTTAGTTGAAAGCCAATGTTCTGTGAGGATTTATCGTAAGGATATAGGTAAATCGAATGGATTTTCGTGTACAAGAATTTCAATGTCTGTCAATTTGTTTGAAAGAGATTGGACATTATGATGAAATATAATTATTTTATTTTCGTAGGGAGTTTGTGATTCTCGAGAAATGTATTGTATTATAATTATTTTTTGTGATTCTCGAAAAACGTATTACAATTATTATCACTTATAATTATGTGATTTCTGAAAAATTTATTGTAGTTATTTATTACTGTCGTAAAAGATAATACAATCCTAATTTGATATTAGATCCTTCGTATCCATGATGTCAAGAAACGAAGCACGCGAACGAACTTGCGTTCGCGTGCTCGGAGATCTAAATTGCAGTAATGGTTTCTATTATCGGACAAGCAGTTAGAGGTTGACAAACTCTTTTCTTGCTCTCTCCGACCATGCGTTTCACGGGCTTCTGCGCATTTTCCACTTTAAATAGACGAAACGTGGGCCAAAATACCGGAGTTTTGAAATTTGGCATGATTTTTTGTTTGTTCATACAATTTGTTTGTACATGCAACGGAGCGGATTAAATGTACATTTTGTACGACTTTCGCCAATATTGCTGAAAGTATTGGTGATAGCGAAAATTACTCAATTATCAAGATTATAGTTGACAATCTATCCAATAGAAATGATCCTATTCATTTTCCCTTGATCCACATATTGTTTTGAAGTTATGCACTTCAAAAGTTTGTGAATTTCCGTTGAGTTGTGCTCTAGCGTAGTTTTTACGTCGTTATTGTCATTTCAAACGGATTAATATGTTCAATAGCATGTGGTATAATTGGCACCTATAAGAAAAATTTCAAAAGGAATTCACGGATTTATTGTAGTGAGAGTTGGTGCTAAGCCCATAAAGCTATTGACAAAAGTTGCAGCTCATAAATTGGGCACTAACAAACTTCATTACGGAATAAGTATGTTATATGAAAATGAGAGACGGGACCGATATTCGAACTCGGGACCTGAAGCTTAAAGCGCTCATGCGCTAACCAATTGCGCCACCCAGTTCGCCTCTCGACTTAGTCAATATTAACATTCAACTGGGAGACCCATACAGCTCAGAGGTGTGTTCAGAACGAACTCACACTATGACCGAAGAGGAGACTCTGAAAGGAATGTTCTGAGTGCACTTTCCTGGATCTATAGAAACTAATTATGAACATCAATCAGAATAGGAACCACTAAACCTGGAAGTCTGTAGAACAAACAGGAATGATTGGAACCTAGTCAGGGAGATGATCAGTCATCCCGGAATCACATGTCCCGTTCATTCATTTGAACCATTCAAATTTCTAAGCAATACTCTTAGAAATTTTGAGAAAAGAAAGAAAAATCGATCAACTCGTCGCAGTGCGTAGGGTGCACAATCCTACCTTAGCAATATTATGTATAGTAAAAATGTTTATGTCTTATGACTGGAGGTGAGGGTGCTCGCCTACTGTCACCGTTTCCAGGGTCTCTGGCAACCTACTACCCCTCTTGACAAAACTTTTCACTTACCAAATTACAAAATATTTAAAAAGATGTCATTTATTATTGTAAATACTTATATAGAAATTCATTTTCAGAATTCATAAACTTTTATTGGAATTCTGTTGCTCAAGATGAAGTCTTATTCAACATTCTTCTTGATTAACTATCATGAAGCTTCTGGTCTTGTAATGGCCTCTTCGAGCAGACTCCCTTATAGTTCCTAAAGACTGCAGCACATTTTATTCCAGACTTTCGAAATCTCCAAGTTAGTCTTACTTGCGGTCGAGAGTTTCGATGTGATTCTCGAAGATGAAAATTATATACAAATTCTCCTCAACCAACTCAACCCAATTGCGTCCTTCGAGAAACTAAAATATGTATCATAAAGTTCAGTCCCTCTCCAACAAAGCAACAGAAATTCTTTTGAAATTGATTGAAATTATATTGAAATTCTTTTCGTTGACAATACATTCGATTTGTTGTGCCTAACAGAACATTGGGTTTCTGATATTGACAGCAGTACAGTTCTGACTACAACCCGTGGCCGAGGCGACGCGTGTCGTGCGGGTTCACCTCGTGACGCTTAGGCGTTGCTTACTGTTCAAGCTGCATCTCATAATGCAGTAAGTTCAGTGAGTTCGCTTTTGCTGTTGCTGGCGTGACTGCAGTTTCGTTCGTCCGCGTTTTTGTTTTTGTTTTACAGCCGCTATCGCCGCGATTGATCCGTCTGTTATCGACGGCTTCCTTCGGGTCGTACCCGAGGAAGCATCTACTTCGGTTCGTGTGGTGAGTCAGCCCTCGGAGGAGTCTTCCACCATCGCGGCGGTGAAGTGGTCTCCGGCCAACCGCCTCCTGACTACAGCGAGGTCGATCCGGGAGCAGCTGTTGGGAACCAGACGGCACCGTCTGCAGGCCTTCCCTGCTGCTGCCCTAATGGCGTCTCCGGAGCGCAGCGAACCTGCGTCCACTGGAACTTACGCCCTCCCGGGTGAGTCTGGTGCTCATCCATCGTCGACCACGTCTGCTGCCATCAGCTTTCTGGCGTTGCCCGGTAAATCAGCAGAGGAATTTGACCAACCAAAGACTGCACCTAGGTACATTACCCGGATTGTTCCGGCGCCCCGCCCCCATGATACCATGGAGTGCGAGGAGGGGTATACACCAGCTAAAACGATTTTCCGACCCAAAACAGTTCAGGAACGTAAGCTCCTGAACTTGTCGAATCGGTTTGCACCGATTCGCCTCCCATTTAGTGCCGATAAGCCTGAGACTGTGACTACTGAGTTGAGGGAAGAATTAAATGCTGTAGACCCTGGATCGCTGCCTCCGTTTCTGCTGCCGTTATATCAGGTTCTCCGGCAACGGTAGAGTCTTCAACTGCCGAAAATGTAGGGAAAGCTGCTTCCTCTCCAGCTCCTACTTTCTCCCAATCTTCAACCCCTCCTTCCAATACCACCAATACTGATAATCGAGGTTACGCCGGAAACGGCTGACGGGGCGGGAACATCTATACTAAGAATGTCCTCGACACCCGGGAACTCCAGCGAGTCTTGCAGGCTAGTTCAAATTCGAAACTCACTGGACGTAACACACGCGCGCACTTTATTGTGCACGTCGCTGACTTACAGAATCACCAGTCTGTTGTCCGGAAGCTTACTGCTCTGAAGAATGAGGTCGCCAACACCTCATTTTTCTTTCACAAGGTGACTGAGGAGAGACGACACCGCCTAGTGATTCGGGGCCTTCAGCCGAATGAAGACCTCCAATCACTCCGCGAGGACATTACCAGCCACGGATTCCGAGTATTCCACCTTTCTGAACTTCAACGAAAGAATGTATGCAACCAAAATGCGACCACAAATGAAAATTCACCAAGACCAATGACAAGTCCAGGATTTCACCAAAACCAATGACATCAGAAGCGCAGGAAGAGTAGTCGCTTTTTCAAGGAAATCAAGCAAGAAGCCAAAATGAGCAAGCTCTTTTTAATGCTTGGCTCCATGAAAAACAAGAGAGAGAATAGCTGCAAACTATGCTTCAGCAATAACAGATACAAATGCAAATGTTACAAAATTAAATTGAGAATACAATGCCTACTGAGCCTAATAAGAAAGGGAACAAACAAAACAATAAGTGAAGACTATTACACAGACGAAAAAGACCTGAGTAAGGAAACCGAATGGATCAGAGTAAAGAACACGAAAAAAAGGAAAGCATGCACCTCACCCCGTGAAGCTGTTCAACTCGCAACTAATGACAAAAATAAACCACAGATCACACAAAACAATAAACGAATAAAGAAAAAACCACCACCAGTGATTATCACTAAACTAAACAATTATGAAAAATTAATGAACATGTTGTTAAGAGAAGGAATGGAATACCAGGCTACCATGCTTGCTGGAGGAAATGTCAAATTAAACACTAACGATGAATGAGGATATAGGAACTTAACACAAGTTGTAAAAAAAACATGAATCTGAAGTGGTATTCGTTCGAGGATTAACGAACTAGACCAACCAAAGTGGTTGTCAGGCACATACATCAAACTTATAAAAATTTAATTGACAAAAAAAAGGATTTAAATTATTAGAAGTCCACCAGATTTTTAGAACAAAAGATAAGACTCCATTAGCTTTGTTTGTAATAACTTTTAGTAAGGATGAAGACATCAAAAGAACATATGAAATTTAAAAAAACAATGCACATGCGGGTGACTATTGAGACATTCAAAAAACCTACTTATACCTGAATGTAAAAATTTTCAAGAATATGGACATACCCAAAAATACTGTGGAAGGGAATCAAGATGCGTTAAATGCGCAGGGAAACAAAGTTACTAATAAAAAATTACCAGAAAAGAGAAGAAGGCATAAGACTACAAATATCACAATCAGTGACTCTAAGCAAGCGCAGGTGAATCTATCGTATGCTCAAGTGGTAAATAAATCACAACAAAAACTGAGAATATTGATCATATAGCGGTGATGTTGCAAGAAATGATGCATCAAATAGAACAACAACAGCAAAAACAAGAAAATTTAACAAAAATATTATTGATAGACTATTCAAATTAAAAAACAACAGAACCGCTATAGTAATCTTAAAGGCTAAAGATCTACGAATCCTCCAGTGGAATGCAAATGGACTTTTACAACATCAACATTAGTTAAAATTAATATTTGAAACCCAACATATCGATATGTTTGATTTCGGAAACTCACTTTACAAATCAGGTGCTAATAATAATAAACTTATTGTCAAAAACAGTACAAACTGCGTATGACCACGTGGAGGACAACAAACTAACTTACTCTCCGGAAGCAAGCAAGGGACCATCCCATCAATTCCGATCAAGGGCCCTCAGGCAGAGAAAGATTCAAAAATTTCAGCAAAAATTCCTAGACAAGATAAAAATTTAGCTGCCAGTTTTAATACTTATAGAATATCAATATGTTTGTTATTTAACGCAAAAATTTACATGTACAAATTATTATCGAACTATAGATTATTATGAGTACAGTGTTTAAGAATTGAATTTCACGATTTATTATTATAATAAACACGCCCCTATACAAAGCCTAGAGAACCTGTACAAGAAATCCGCCTCTACCCGAAGGAAAACCGGAGAAAAACCCGGACCAGGATGGGGATACAGAATTAATGTACACAACCGTGCCAAAGTTGAGTACACATAAAACTAAATATGAATCATAAGACACAACAATCATGCAAGAAAATAGTTTTTGAAATTGTTATAAGTTATTTGAAAAGTAATACAGCAATGGCGCGATAAAGTACAAGACGGATTTAACTTTTATTAAAATCAATAAATTCTTTTACAGTGTAGAAGCACTGGTGCAGGAGGTAGTTTTTAACCGCGGATTTGAAGAGATTCAATTTCATAAT
>NNCF01127016.1:988980-999061 GCA_002313205.1 Laupala kohalensis
TATATATATATATATATATATATATATATATATATATATATATATATATATATATATATATATATATATTTATATCAGATGTAAATCAGATAGACGATAACTGTTGTGTAACTGATGTATATCAGATTTAAGGGATATCAAGTTTATCATGCATTACACCCGCATAATTCGACATGAGGAGGAGCAGCAATTATAGTCAAAACAATATAATACGCTACGAAAGAAAAACATGAAACACAAAATGCAAGCTGCAAGTGTGAATATTAAAACAGAAAAATATGAATTAACTGTAGCAGCCATGTATTCACCGCCAAGACAGGATACAAAAAGACGAATATTCGCTCTTCTGTCAAGCGGTAGGAGAAAAATTCATTGTTGGAGGTGACTTCAATGCCAAGCATACTCATTGGGGTTCACGTTTGACAACAAAAAGGGTAAAGAACTACAAAGCAATAACGGCAACAAATGGAAAGTGCCATTCCACTGGCAAACCCACGTACTGGCCAACTGATAGAAAAAATACCTGATCATCTGGATTTATTAATATCTAGTCAGATTGCAATAAATTATATTGAAATAGAAGGAGAGGGGCCAATATCAGATCACTCTCCTATCCTGCTTACCCTCAGTAATACCATATAACTAAACAACCTAACCCGACATTAACTAATAAAGGTACAGATTGGGAAAGTTTCCAGATAGAACTCAGCGGAAATATAGTGCTGAAAGTTCCTATCAAAATAATAGAGCAACTAGTGTTAGAATCTGAAAAGATCATGTTAGATATACAACAATCAGCATGGAACAATACACCTGAAATAAGAAGAAAAACAACTGATTTTAATTATCCCAAAGAAATATGTGATATGATAAAAGAAAAGAGAAAAGCCAGAAAACAATGGCAAAAGTTCAGAACAAGAGAAAATAAAAATAAGCTTAATAATCTGACCCAACAATTGAAAAGATAAATTCAGAAAATTAAAAATGAATCAATGACTAACTATTTAAGTGAATAAACTGATGAGAAAAGCACAGAGTACTCACTTTTGAAAGTTACTAAAAGGCTTAATAGACCAATCTAAGAAATCCCACCTATAAGAGAAGAAAATGGTTCTTGGACAAGAGATAATAAACAGAAGGCGGACGTGTTTGCAAGGCATCTAGAAAATATCTTCCAACCTAACGAAGAACTGGAAATACTGGATCAACCAGAAATAGAACAGGACGTCCAAGAAAT
This sequence comes from Laupala kohalensis, assembly GCA_002313205.1. Classification (NCBI taxonomy): domain Eukaryota; kingdom Metazoa; phylum Arthropoda; class Insecta; order Orthoptera; family Trigonidiidae; genus Laupala; species Laupala kohalensis. The sequence continues at coordinate 990,218 of NNCF01127016.1, forward strand.
GGGTTTTGTTACACTAAGAGAAGTAGCTAAAGGAACAAGAGGAAACCTAAATCCTAAGAAATCCCCAGAATTCGATCTGATCAATACAGAAATCCTAAAGAGACTTCCGAGAAAAGGTATTTCTAAACTTACGCAGTTGATAAATGTCACTTTTAGATTAAAGCATGTCCCTGTTCTTTCGAAAAATGCAGAAGTAATAATGATTCACAAACCAGGCAAACCTGTAAACGAAATAAAACCACATAGACCCATATCTCTATTGTCTACAACATCGAAATTATTTGAAAAATTGCTTTTGAGGAGAATGAAGAAAATAATAGAGGAGAAACGACATGTTCCTGACCACCAATTTTGATTCAGAAACAAACATCCTACAGTCGATCAAGTACATCGAATAACTGATATAATTGAAAAATTTCTGGAGTAAAAGAAAATATGTTCCGTCATATTTCTGGATGTGGCCCAAGCTTTCGACAAGTCTGGCATGAAGGTCTTATCATGAAAGTAAGGAAATGCTTCCCTGTACAGTATGTGCAGCTCTTAAAATCTTATATATCACAGCGGAACTTCAGAGTTAAGTAGGAAAATGAATATTCTGAACTAAAAACAGTAAATGCATGAGTACCCCAAGGCAGTGTGCTTGGACCGGTGCTTTATTTGTTGTATATATGTGACATAACAATCGCAGAAAACACCAAACTAGCGACATTTGCTGATGATACGGCCATATTAGCGGTAGGGAAGACCATCGAAGAAACAACAGCCAATCTCCAAGGTTCAATAGACCGCATATACGCATGGACTAAATGCTGGCGTTTAAAATTAAATGAAAGTAAATCTGTCCATTTTAAATTCATGAACAAAAAAACTCATTACTGTCCTATAGTATTGTATAACATCACAATTCCAAATAGAAAAACAGTCAAATACTTGCGTCTAAATCTAGACGCCAAGCTTAAATGGAAAGAACATGTCAAAAAGAAAACAAAAGAACTAAAGCAAAATTATAAAACTATGTACTTGCTGGTGGGGAGGAATTCCCATTTGTCAATAAGAAACAAGGTACTAGTATATCAAAAAGTTCTAAAACCAGTCTGGACTTACGGCCTTCAGTTGTGGGACTGTACCAAAGAATGCAACGTTAAAAACATCCAAGTGTTCCAGAACCGAGGGCTGAGGAACATTGTCAATGCTCCTTGGTACATTCGGAATGCTGATCTTTATCGGGAGCTCCAGAAGAGGACAATGAAGAAAGAAGTTAAGGAAGTTGCCAAGAAGCACGAGGACTCCATAAACATACTAACATCGATGTGCTACAACCGTTAGACAATCAAGACATAGAGCGACGGTTCAAAAGGACTTATCCCTTTGAGCTTGTGTGACAAGTGTAAACAGTGTAAACAGTGTAAACAGTGTAAAAGCAAAGTGCAGTGCTGTATAGCCACAACAACGATGTGAGCAAGACAGTTTATGTGCTAGGGAAATGGACCGCTGGGAAAATCCACTTATATAAAATACGTAGTAATTTAAGTGAAATAAAAAATGTTGATTAATCTTAAGATTAGGTGCATTTATTTTATATTATATAAAAATTATCTACTTCTTTTTATTCCCGAATGTGTTGCAAAGGGCGTGTCAACTATGTGATCCATTGTCGTGCATCTCGAACTGCACTGCTGACTGATGACTTGAGCTTCCTGAAAGCTGTCTTCACGCTCAGGGATCTCGATTAACTTCCCCTTTTGGTTATTTCTACTTCTCGGTTTTACTCCGTTTGATGGCGTATTACAGTAGTTTCTTGGCTCCGTGTTATGCAGCAGACATTTCATCCACCTCATTTGTCCTCCTGGTCCTTGTGGCCTATCTTCGGTACAGGTGACATTTACGCATGAGTTCTGCTATTTTGTCGGTTTGGTAACACATCTGCTTCTTCCACTTGAATGGTTTTCTCCTCGTCATCGATGACTAGTACGCTCTGTGGATAAATTGTATTCACCGAAGATTCCACTCGTTCTTCACTGTCCGTGCCCTGGACTGCACTCTTCACCCCTTGCTTTACGCTGTCTACGTTCACAGCGAATACATATCCGTTTAGCTTTAAAGCGTTCCACCTTATCCAGCAAGTTCGTTTGTCTTCATAAGTCTCTGACCCTTATCTTGCAGATTAAAACAGATGTACTGATGATCGCTGGCCATGTAGACGTCTTCCATAAATCTCCAAGCATCAATTCTGGGACCGGCATCCGATTCCAAGGTTACGTCCACGATGGTTTCGGTGTAACACGGTCGTTTGCACCCTTATATTTAAGTCTGGTGTCTTGGCTTCTACATATATGTCGTGTCATGAGTCAAAGAACCGACGTTTCGAATGCCATCCTGCAGTCTATTTAATTATTTAATCAGTGTTTGTAGTATGTGTTCTTTTTCATAACTTTCACTATATCTTTTGCAAGTAAACATAAAATAATTCCTTCCTTCCAGGGGTAGAGTTTTATGAACATGTACCCTCTGGGCTTACAACAAAGATACAACAACTTTTAGGAAACTGTTGAGAACATTGTTTAACCAAACGCGTGAATATAAGGAGATTCGTCTGATCTTCAAGCAAAAACTGGAAGACATTGCAAATAAAAGTATTCCTCATTTTAAAAATGATTCATACTATGAAAGTCATAAACGTTTTTTGGTTATTGTAAGTTACGTAACTTAAATTATGTAAATAACGTAAATTACTTTATTGTCCTCCACGTGGTCATACGCAGTGTGTACTGCATTTTTTACTATAAATGTATTTATGGTTAATATGAAGATAAAAATTAGACTATCTTATGCAAAATCAGTTATTTATATATTCAACGATAGTTTGAAAAATGTTTTCCATGGTTTTATGAAGTAGTTTTAATTTCATGGTAAAGCGAAGGATAAACTATTAATAACCAATTTGACAGGATAATATAATAATGCTATTGAATTGATTTGATTTCTTTTTTATTCTGATTTATTGCATCCACTCTGACCTTTTTCGGATGTTCGTATGAGATTCGCAATGTGTTGGTCAAACACCCTTAAATAACAATTTTCATCCGCATTTGTAAACGTAATACCGACACTCCTTACGAAGACTAATACCCTTATTTTCGCCGCAAAAAGTATCAGTAGTATTCAGTTTTACCCCGAAGATTAAGACTTATCACTTTCTACCACGATTGCCGATATTACATCACGAAAGATATTACTCAAGTCAGACTTCGCCACGAAAACTTTTATTTCATGGGCCACGGGAGCTAGTACAATATTTAGTATTCGTATTGCCGCGAATAACATGTTCTGAGATGTCGTCTTATGGTGCACTCTTAGTATACAAACTGCCATGTTTTAAGAAAACTTCTATCGCAAATATTTTTGCAACAAATGATCACTTTTAATAATTTTTAATAAGGCAGAATGCTTTCTTTACCCCTGGAAATTTATTTAATACGATATGAGTTTTGTTCGTTCGTTTGTTCATTTTTGCTCACTAATTCACATTTGATACTAGAGCACTTAAAATGCGAATGACTAACATTTCGTAACTACTTACAGGTATTTTATGAAATGTAACTGTTTTCTTTTTGTTACATGACCGTTCTTCACATTCTTGTATTCTAATTTAAAACAATTTTATTTTTATTTAAAATAAGTAAATAATAAATATAGTTGAATATTTGTTTTATTTTTTCCGGGACGGCGCAAAGTCAGATTGCTGATTTATTGTTATTTTCGTTTAATGAAGAAAAGCAATGCACGTGTGACGATAACTGTATCACAAATTTTTGTTAATATAGGTATTAAAATTTTGTTAATCGGGACGTCAAATATTAGTTCTATCTCGATAAATATTTCCCTTCCCCAGAAAATTCTTGTCAAAAGCTACATTATTGTTCATACAATTGCACGTAATTTATTGTGTGAATGAACATATGCCAAAGCAACAGCTGATCGAATAACTCGAGAGTTAGCGTGTCATGTTGGGATACGAACTGAAACACAAGCTGTATAGTGTCGTTTGAGTCTATACGATAAGCCGATTAATTTGGAGATCTCACCGAGGATTAACTCGGCTTTGTGAGGATGGAATGGGACAAGAAGTTCAGAAGGTGTCTTTAGATACCTCAGCCTACGTGAGGTCTACGTCATCTTTCATGTCAGCCTCGCCTCAGCTATCCGTTGGGTCCTAAGTCATAATCGAAAAAAATAAATGAATTCGGCAATTCCAATTGACAATTTTTGTGTGTTATTTGAGGCAATCTAATGGCATTTTGAGTTTTGGTCTTAAAGAATCTAGCAGTTTCCTTATTCTCTCATGAAATTCTATATCACTCTTGAGTTGTAGGAGACCCACTTGTGTGTACGAGTCCAAGTAATTAACAGCCAAAAAATCGCGACTCATAGATATTTCAATTTGTAAAATACGAAAACCTAGACATCATGCGAACAAAATGTTCGAATATGCATTAATATAAACTAACCGACCCTGCCTGACTTCGCTCAGGAGTTTTGTGTGATATAGTTATCCTTTGTTTGCTCAGGTCTGATATAGTTATCCTTTTTTTAAAGAGATGTATAGCACTTTCTCTTTAAGAAACTACGTTGATATCTTACTTAGTTCACCAAGACAATGCACAAAATATTATTAACCTTTTAACCCATTAAAATGTTAAATATCGATATTATCAGAATTTTTTTAGATACTTGACTTTTTCGTTTTACGCATGCGTGATTTGGACGTTTACATTCGTTCGTGATATATAACGAAAATAATATACCGTACCGATAGTGCAAAAAAACTGAAAACATTTCCACACCTTTGCACTCTTTATGAATAAAATAGAGAAAAATTCAAAAACCTGTTTGTATGTATTTAAACTATCAAGGCTTACGTAAAAAAACGAAAATGACGCCTCTTAGTTAGTCGAATTGCAAAACTAAAAAGAATAAAAAAAGATACATTTCACCCAAAATAATCCTTGTAAAATCTGAATTTCATACAATCTTTTCTTAGTGATTCTCTACAATATAAAGCAAAGTTCACAAACACAAAGAAATCTCTTAAATTGCAGTGAACTTCACCTCCAGACAACAGATTAATTATGGTATGTTGAATGAAAATGGGAGACGGGACCGAGATTCAAACTCGGGATTATAGCTTAATGCGCTCATGCGCTTCCACCTCAGAGGTCTTTGGGTCTCGCAAGTTGAATGAAAGTGGAAGACCAGCCCGAGAGGTGAACGGGATGGTGCAGTTGATAACTTTCTGCCTGCGTTGATTATAGGGTTAGTCAAGACAACATTTTTCACCTCCTTCACATAAGTAAAGTATAAATAATACATATACTTCACACAACTGATTATTGAACGTTAAATCACGAAAAGTAAAGAATTAAAGCAATATACACTATGAAATTCAAACAACAGTAAACATCGAGTCTATGATTTATCTGTTTTTTGGCAAGCCTGCACCTAGCAGTGCTCTTCTTGCATTTTTCCATATTAAATTAGTTTAATTAGTTCTTCTCTCTTGGTTAGGACTCTGGAGAGGTCCGGCGCTTGTCGCCGACTTACTCCGAGTCATGTAAATCAGGTACCGGCGGTTAGATCGGTGGTTGTCCAGGTGCTAGTGAGTTTATGATTATTTTATGACAAGGAAGAAACGATGATAAGAATGAGAAGAAAGCATAAAGAGAATATCACAGGTTAGGAGGAGATAGTTTAAGAAGATCTGATGGGAAACGAAAATGTCCTTTAGGTGGTGAACGATGGAGGTGATGTCGATAATAATAAATAAGTTTCTGGAGGTGTAATTAAAAGCATGTGTAATTTCCTTCTTGGCGAGGTTATAGATGAAACAACAGTAAACAAATAACATCAAACATGTTTTCTATCGAGCGATTTGATTGGTTACTTTCCCGTGCGGCGAAAGCTTTCCTATTGGTTGATGAAAGTTTGGTGAATGGATTCTGACCTCGCCAAGGTCTAGTATGATACTAGAATATTTTCATCTCTTTGCTCACATCGTGAGTAAACAACAAAAAATCTAGAGAATTAGTGCTTAGATATTTGATTTTGCACTACTTACATACAGTATTTGAGTTAATATTGCAATCAGTTCATGATATGACGAAAATAGCATTTTAGTGCGAACGACAAAAGTATTTTTACCCCTTTCCACCCATCTTCTTATCTGGCACTACAGCCCTTCGTGGACTTTGGCCTTCGCGGAGGGTAGAGCTCGCGCCCCCGGCACTAGGAGGAGGAGACGTGGTCAGCATCTCGCTCTGACCGGTTCGATAGATCCTGGCACTCATTTTTATAGCAGGCTGAGTCTGGATGTTGGGGAGTGATGAAAATCCCCACCGGGTATCGATCCCCGACCATCCAGTCAGCAACTCAGTGCTTTAACCACTGAGCCACGCTGACTCCCCTTTTCACCCATAGGAAACGAAATAAGGAAAAAATTCAAATACCAGTGTGTGTGGGTATATATATATATATATATATATATATATATATATATATATATATATATATAGAGAGAGAGAGAGAGAGAGAGAGTGACTTTACTAATAATAATAATAAAATTAATTGTTATAAGCAAAACAAAAAGAAATTTTTTTTCACAAAATAAAAAAGATTCTAACTAATTATTAAGGGGAGGGAACCGAATACTCACTTCTATGGGAGCCACTCACAATGAAAACATAACAATCTGGTGTTCGAGCAACAAACAGACATTTTATTATTCGTACTGACGCTCAATACACAATATACACTACACTGGAAAATTATTACAACACTACACATAACTTCGCCTACTGCGTTTGTAACATCCTTTTACATGGTACTCACCACTCGTCTTCTTAATTGGAGGTTCCTCTGTTCTTTTCCCTCTCCTCACAATTAATCACTTTAATTGTAGCACACGGTCTGCTGACATTTATGTCACAATTTGTAGTTCACAAGGCCTAAAGTAACATTACAATTCCCTTCTACACTCTTACACACTACCCACGATGTCTGGTGATGTAGGACTAGATGAAGATCTGTTCAATTTTGTGTTCATGATTTAGAGTCTCGTTCTTCGTGCCACACTAACGTTCGTTCCTTTTTATTCTTTCCGTCTAAGCGATCTTTTTCATTCCAGTTACCTTCTATGTCCGCCACATTTTGGAGTTTCCCGACTCACTTCGCCTTAATTTGCTTTCGTCTTTAGCCACATTTAATATTATTAACTACTCACTGTATGAGTGCGCTTCGCATATCCTCTGACGGATTACAGTGGCACTTCCCTTCGATTGTCTAAGCTATGACGATGCCTTCTCTGGCTTGCTAATTGGCTGAAATGACCTTTATTGACTCATTAACTCCTAAAATGTTATGTCTTTGCATTGTTCGAATCGCTCACTCGTTTGTCCTAACTTGTTGCACTGTACGAGTCCTATTGGCTATTTCAATCACCCGTTTTCTGTTGCCTCACTCTACAAAAAGGAAATCTAGTAAATTTTTCACTGACTGACTCGATAAATAAATTGTTACAATTTTATCACTGTCTGTCTCAGCAAATAACGGTCGCCAATCTTTACACTGCAATCGAACAACAATGAACTCCCTCAAATTCGTCACTGTCTAACTCAACAAATGAATTGTTGCAAGTTTATCACCATCTGGTCTCAACAACTAAACTGATGCGAATTTTTCACTGTCTACGGTCACATAATACACTGTCTCAAAATGTTTTATATCTCAACTGTCACAAATATTCTCTCCCAAAATTTTTCTCATATCCTCTGTCAGAAATACACTCTCCCAAATTTTTTCTCATCTCCTCCTCTGTGTCTCTGTGTCCTAATTTTTTATAGATAATTTTGCGTCACATGACGTTCCCCCTCTTAACATTCCTTGCTTCTGCTGCCAGATCTCGGTTCTTTTCCCCCTCTTAATTGGTAGTTTCCGAAAATATGTATTTTGTATTTTCCTGTTTCCAATCATTCCACTTGACTCCTCCGTCCTTGATATTTCATTGGTTGCACCTCTCTCTACTTCTAAGATTCTTTCCTCGAGATGAAGGTCTGTCGGCCATTTTGTTAGTTTTGTTCCTGTACATCTGCGCGGGCGGTATGCTTCTAAAGACCTCGGTTTTATTGTTTTATTGCTAGGCGGCATTCGACATCGTCCCTTTCGAGCTAGCATTTGTTCTGAGCGTCGGCCCTTCTTTTTGAACCCAAATTTTATTACATTCTTTTGAATTTTGCTATTGTGTGTTTTGGCCAAACCCATGGTCCCAAAATTTCACATTTCTAAAGATTCTTGTTCAGACTTGCTATTCCCCAAGAGACATGTGTCGTGAACCTTTTTTTGTTGGCCGCTTGCCTCAAACGTACACCTACGTTGCTTTGGGAAATAATATTCCCTAGCATCCGCTCTTTTTCTCAAAAGATTCGTGCTCAGACTTGCAGGCTACTAAAACATGTGTCCTGATTCCTATTTCTTTTTATCTTTTTTAAATAAAGGTTTTTATTGCGTTTTTGTCCTAAAATTTGCCACTCGTCTTTCTAAAGATTCCTGTTCAAAGTTATGTGTTTCTGAACACGTGTCCTGGTCTCTACTTTTTATTTTTCCAAATAATAGTTTTTATTGCGTTTTTGTATTCCAAACTTTCTACTGCGCTTTTGATGTAGGACCGCCTTGCCAAGCTTCAGACCACCCAAGTCTCTTTCCGCGAGCTCCCATGTTGACCCATGCTTTTTATGTTAATATTTTGAGAACGCGTGATTGAATTATTAATCAATTCAATACACGGTCTCAATA